>OZ024917.1:71112135-71354635 GCA_964017125.1 Flabesymbios commensalis
TGAGATATCCTGACGTCACATATAGTAAATAGCGAACATAGAACCATGGCACCTGGATCAACCACACCACCAATGAGATATCCTGACGTCATAATATAGTAAATAGCGAGCATAGATCCATGGCATCTAGATCAACCACACCACCAATGAGATATCCTGACGTCATAATATAGTAAATAGCGAACATAGAACCATGGCACCTGGATCAACCATCAATGAGATATCCTGACGTCACATATAGTAAGTAGTGAACATAGAACCATGGCATCTAGATCAACCATCAATGAGATATCCTGACGTCACATATAGTAAATAGCGAACATAGAACCATGGCACCTGGATCAACCACACCATCAATGAGATATCCTGACGTCATAATATAGTGAATAGCGAACATAGAACCATGGCACCTGGATCAACCACACCATCAATGAGATATCCTGACGTCACAATATAGTAAATAGCGAACATAGAACCATGGCATCTGGATCAACCACCAATGAGATATCCTGACGTCACATATAGTAAATAGCGAACATAGAACCATGGCATCTAGATCAACCATCAATGAGATATCCTGACGTCACATATAGTAAATAGCGAACATAGAACCATGGCACCTGGATCAACCACACCATCAATGAGATATCCTGACGTCATAATATAGTAAATAGCGAACATAGAACCATGGCACCTGGATCAACCACACCACCAATGAGATATCCTGACGTCACATATAGTAAATAGCGAGCATAGAACCATGGCACCTGGATCAACCACACCACCAATGAGATATCCTGACGTCACATATAGTAAATAGCGAGCATAGAACCATGACATCTGGATCAACCACACCAGCAATGAGATATCCTGACGTCATAATATAGTAAATAGCGAACATAGAACCATGGCATCTGGATCAACCACACCATCAATGAGATATCCTGACGTCATAATATAGTAAATAGCGAACATAGAACCATGGCATCTGGATCAACCACACCACCAATGAGATATCCTGACGTCACATATAGTAAATAGCGAACATAGAACCATGGCACCTGGATCAACCACACCATCAATGAGATATCCTGACGTCATAATATAGTAAATAGCGAACATAGAACCATGGCACCTGGATCAACCACACCACCAATGAGATATCCTGACGTCATAATATAGTAAATAGCGAACATAGAACCATGGCATCTGGATCAACCACACCATCAATGAGATATCCTGACGTCATAATATAGTAAATAGCGAACATAGAACCATGCCACCTGGATCAACCACACCATCAATGAGATATCCTGACGTCATAATATAGTAAATAGCGAACATAGAACCATGGCACCTGGATCAACCACACCACCAATGAGATATCCTGACGTCATAATATAGTAAATAGCGAACATAGAACCATGGCACCTGGATCAACCACACCATCAATGAGATATCCTGACGTCACATATAGTAAATAGCGAGCACAGAACCATGCCACCTGGATCAACCACACCATCAATGAGATATCCTGACGTCATAATATAGTAAATAGCGAACATAGAACCATGGCATCTAGATCAACAACACCACCAATGAGATATCCTGACGTCACATATAGTAAATAGCGAACATAGAACCATGGCATCTGGATCAACCACACCACCAATGAGATATCCTGACGTCATAATATAGTAAATAGCGAACATAGAACCATGGCATCTGGATCAACCACACCATCAATGAGATATCCTGACGTCACATATAGTAAATAGCGAACATAGAACCATGGCACCTGGATCAACCACACCACCAATGAGATATCCTGACGTCACATATAGTAAATAGCGAGCATAGAACCATGGCATCTAGATCAACCACACCATCAATGAGATATCCTGACGTCATAATATAGTAAATATCGAACATAGAACCATGGCATCTAGATCAACAACACCATCAATGAGATATCCTGACGTCACATATAGTAAATAGCGAACATAGAACCATGGCACCTGGATCAACCACACCACCAATGAGATATCCTGACGTCACATATAGTAAATAGCGAGCATAGAACCATGGCACCTGGATCAACCACACCACCAATGAGATATCCTGACGTCACATATAGTAAATAGCGAGCATAGAACCATGGCATCTGGATCAACCACACCACCAATGAGATATCCTGACGTCACATATAGTAAATAGCGAACATAGAACCATGGCATCTAGATCAACCACACCACCAATGAGATATCCTGACGTCATAATATAGTAAATAGCGAACATAGAACCATGGCATCTGGATCAACCACACCATCAATGAGATATCCTGACGTCATAATATAGTAAATAGCGAACATAGAACCATGCCACCTGGATCAGCCACACCACCAATGAGATATCCTGACGTCACATATAGTAAATAGCGAACATAGAACCATGGCATCTGGATCAACCACACCACCAATGAGATATCCTGACGTCATAATATAGTAAATAGCGAACATAGAACCATGGCATCTGTATCAACCACACCACCAATGAGATATCCTGACGTCATAATATAGTAAATAGCGAACATAGAACCTTGGCACCTGGATCAACCACACCACCAATGAGATATCCTGACGTCACATATAGTAAATAGCGAACATAGAACCATGGCATCTAGATCAACCACTCCACCAATGAGATATCCTGACGTCATAATATAGTAAATAGCGAACATAGAACCATGGCACCTGGATCAACCACACCACCAATGAGATATCCTGACGTCACATATAGTAAATAGCGAAAATAGAACCATGGCACCTGGATCAACCACACCATCAATGAGATATCCTGACGTCACATATAGTAAATAGCGAACACAGAACCATGGCACCTGGATCAACCACACCACCAATGAGATATCCTGACGTCACATATAGTAAATAGCGAACATAGAACCATGGCACCTGGATCAACCACACCACCAATGAGATATCCTGTCGTCATAATATAGTAAATAGCGAACATAGAACCATGGCATCTGGATCAACCACACCATCAATGAGATATCCTGACGTCACATATAGTTATTAGCGAACATAGAACCATGGCATCTAGATCAACCACACCATCAATGAGATATCCTGACGTCATAATATAGTAAATAGCGAACATAGAACCATGGCATCTGGATTCAACCACACCACCAATGAGATATCCTGACATCACATATAGTAAATAGCGAGCATAGAACCATGGCACCTGGATCAACCACACCATCAATGAGATATCCTGACGTCACATATAGTAAATAGCGAACATAGAACCATGGCACCTGGATCAATCACACCATCAATGAGATATCCTGACGTCACATATAGTAAATAGCGAACATAGAACCATGGCACCTGGATCAACCACACCACCAATGAGCTATCCTGACGTCACATATAGTAAATAGCGAACATAGAACCATGGCATCTAGATCAACCACACCACCAATGAGATATCCTGACGTCACAATATAGTAAATAGCGAGCATAGAACCATGGCATCTAGATCAACCACACCATCAATGAGATATCCTGACGTCATAATATAGTAAATAGCGAACATAGAACCATGGCATCTAGATCAACAACACCACCAATGAGATATCCTGACGTCATAATATAGTAAATAGCGAACATAGAACCATGGCACCTGGATCAACCACAACACCAATGAGATATCCTGACGTCACATATAGTAAATAGCGAACATAGAACCATGGCATCTGGATTCAACCACACCACCAATGAGATATCCTGACATCACATATAGTAAATAGCGAGCATAGAACCATGGCACCTGGATCAACCACACCACCAATGAGATATCCTGACGTCATAATATAGTAAATAGCGAACATAGAACCATGCCATCTAGATCAACCACACCATCAATGAGATATCCTGACGTCACATATAGTAAATAGCGAACATAGAACCATGGCACCTGGATCAATCACACCATCAATGAGATATCCTGACGTCACATATAGTAAATAGCGAACATAGAACCATGGCATCTGGATTCAACCACACCATCAATGAGATATCCTGACGTCACATATAGTAAATAGCGAACATAGAACCATGGCACCTGGATCAACCACACCACCAATGAGATATCCTGACGTCATAATATAGTAAATAGCGAACATAGAACCATGCCACCTGGATCAACCACACCACCAATGAGATATCCTGACGTCATAATATAGTAAATAGCGAACATAGAACCATGGCATCTGGATCAACCACATCACCAATGAGATATCCTGACGTCACATATAGTAAATAGCGAACATAGAACCATGGCACCTGGATCAACCACACCATCAATGAGATATCCTGACGTCATAATATAGTAAATAGCGAACATAGAACCATGGCATCTGGATCAACCACACCATCAATGAGATATCCTGACGTCATAATATAGTAAATAGCGAACATAGAACCATGGCACCTGGATCAACCACACCATCAATGAGATATCCTGACGTCATAATATAGTAAATAGCGAACATAGAACCATGGCACCTGGATCAACCACACCATCAATGAGATATCCTGACGTCATAATATATTAAATAGCGAACATAGAACCATGGCACCTGGATCAACCACACCACCAATGAGATATCCTGACGTCACATATAGTAAATAGCGAACATAGAACCATGGCACCTGGATCAACCACACCATCAATGAGATATCCTGACGTCATAATATAGTAAATAGCGAACATAGAACCATGGCATCTGGATCAACCACACCATCAATGAGATATCCTGACGTCACATATAGTAAATAGCGAGCACAGAACCATGGCATCTGGATCAACCACACCATCAATGAGATATCCTGACGTCACATATAGTAAATACCGAACATAGAACCATGGCACCTGGATCAACCACACCACCAATGAGATATCCTGACGTCACATATAGTAAGTAGCGAGCATAGAACCATGGCATCTGGATCAACCACACCACCAATGAGATATCCTGACGTCACATATAGTAAATAGCGAACATAGAACCATGGCACCTGGATCAACCACACCACCAATGAGATATCCTGACGTCACATATAGTAAATAGCGAGCATAGAACCATGGCATCTAGATCAACCACACCATCAATGAGATATCCTGACGTCATAATATAGTAAATAGCGAACATAGAACCATGGCATCTAGATCAACAACACCACCAATGAGATATCCTGACGTCATAATATAGTAAATAGCGAACATAGAACCATGGCACCTGGATCAACCACACCATCAATGAGATATCCTGACGTCACATATAGTAGATAGCGAACATAGAACCATGGCATCTAGATCAACCACTCCATCAATGAGATATCCTGACGTCACATATAGTAAATAGCGAACATAGAACCATGGCACCTGGATCAACCACACCATCAATGAGATATCCTGACGTCATAATATAGTAAATAGCGAACATAGAACCATGGCACCTGGATCAACCACACCACCAATGAGATATCCTGACGTCACATATAGTAAATAGCGAACATAGAAGCATGGCATCTAGATCAACCACACCACCAATGAGATATCCTGACGTCATAATATAGTAAATAGCGAACATAGAACCATGGCATCTGGATCAACCACACCATCAATGAGATATCCTGACGTCATAATATAGTAAATAGCGAACATAGAACCATGGCATCTGGATCAACCACACCACCAATGAGATATCCTGACGTCACATATAGTAAATAGCGAACATAGAACCATGGCATCTGGATCAACCACACCATCAATGAGATATCCTGACGTCACATATAGTAAATAGCGAACATAGAACCATGGCATCTAGATCAACCACACCATCAATGAGATATCCTGACGTCATAATATAGTAAATAGCGAACATAGAACCATGGCACCTGGATCAACCACACCATCAATGAGATATCCTGACGTCACATATAGTAAATAGCGAACATAGAACCATGGCATCTGGATCAACCACACCATCAATGAGATATCCTGACGTCATAATATAGTAAATAGCGAACATAGAACCATGGCATCTGGATCAACCACACCATCAATGAGATATCCTGACGTCATAATATAGTAAATAGCGAACATAGAACCATGGCATCTGGATCAACCACACCATCAATGAGATATCCTGACGTCATAATATAGTAAATAGCGAACATAGAACCATGGCACCTGGATCAACCACACCACCAATGAGATATCCTGACGTCACATATAGTAAATAGCGAACATAGAACCATGGCACCTGGATCAACCACACCATCAATGAGATATCCTGACGTCACATATAGTAAATAGCGAACATAGAACCATGGCACCTGGATCAACCACACCATCAATGAGATATCCTGACGTCACATATAGTAAATAGCGAACACAGAACCATGGCACCTGGATCAACCACACCATGAATGAGATATCCTGACGTCACATATAGTAAATAGCGAACATAGAACCATGGCACCTGGATCAACCACACCACCAATGAAATATCCTGACGTCATAATATAGTAAATAGCGAACATAGAACCATGGCACCTGGATCAACCACACCATCAATGAGATATCCTGACGTCATAATATAGTAAATAGCGAGCATAGAACCATGGCACCTGGATCAACCACACCATCAATGAGATATCCTGACGTCATAATATAGTAAATAGCGAACATAGAACCATGGCATCTGGATCAACCACACCATCAATGAGATATCCTGACGTCACATATAGTAGATAGCGAGCATAGAACCATGGCACCTGGATCAACCACACCACCAATGAGATATCCTGACGTCACATATAGTAAATAGCGAACATAGAACCATGGCATCTAGATCAACCACACCATCAATGAGATATCCTGACGTCATAATATAGTAAATAGCGAACATAGAACCATGGCATCTAGATCAACAACACCACCAATGAGATATCCTGACGTCACATATAGTAAATAGCGAACATAGAACCATGGCACCTGGATCAATCACACCATCAATGAGATATCCTGACGTCACATATAGTAAATAGCGAACATAGAACCATGGCACCTGGATCAACCACACCACCAATGAGCTATCCTGACGTCACATATAGTAAATAGCGAACATAGAACCATGGCATCTAGATCAACCACACCACCAATGAGATATCCTGACGTCACATATAGTAAATAGCGAACATAGAACCATGGCACCTGGATCAACCACACCACCAATGAGATATCCTGACGTCATAATATAGTAAATAGCGAACATAGAACCATGGCATCTGGATCAACCACACCATCAATGAGATATCCTGACGTCATAATATAGTAAATAGCGAACATAGAACCATGGCATCTGGATCAACCACACCATCAATGAGATATCCTGACGTCATAATATAGTAAATAGCGAACATAGAACCATGGCACCTGGATCAACCACACCACCAATGAGATATCCTGACGTCACATATAGTAAATAGCGAACATAGAACCATGGCACCTGGATCAACCACACCATCAATGAGATATCCTGACGTCACATATAGTAAATAGCGAACATAGAACCATGGCACCTGGATCAACCACACCATCAATGAGATATCCTGACGTCACATATAGTAAATAGCGAACACAGAACCATGGCACCTGGATCAACCACACCATGAATGAGATATCCTGACGTCACATATAGTAAATAGCGAACATAGAACCATGGCACCTGGATCAACCACACCACCAATGAAATATCCTGACGTCATAATATAGTAAATAGCGAACATAGAACCATGGCACCTGGATCAACCACACCATCAATGAGATATCCTGACGTCATAATATAGTAAATAGCGAGCATAGAACCATGGCACCTGGATCAACCACATCATCAATGAGATATCCTGACGTCATAATATAGTAAATAGCGAACATAGAACCATGGCATCTGGATCAACCACACCATCAATGAGATATCCTGACGTCACATATAGTAGATAGCGAGCATAGAACCATGGCACCTGGATCAACCACACCACCAATGAGATATCCTGACGTCACATATAGTAAATAGCGAACATAGAACCATGGCATCTAGATCAACCACACCATCAATGAGATATCCTGACGTCATAATATAGTAAATAGCGAACATAGAACCATGGCATCTAGATCAACAACACCACCAATGAGATATCCTGACGTCACATATAGTAAATAGCGAACATAGAACCATGGCACCTGGATCAATCACACCATCAATGAGATATCCTGACGTCACATATAGTAAATAGCGAACATAGAACCATGGCACCTGGATCAACCACACCACCAATGAGCTATCCTGACGTCACATATAGTAAATAGCGAACATAGAACCATGGCATCTAGATCAACCACACCACCAATGAGATATCCTGACGTCACATATAGTAAATAGCGAACATAGAACCATGGCACCTGGATCAACCACACCACCAATGAGCTATCCTGACGTCACATATAGTAAATAGCGCACATAGAACCATGGCATCTAGATCAACCACACCACCAATGAGATATCCTGACGTCACATATAGTAAATAGCGAACACAGAACCATGGCATCTGGATCAACCACACCACCAATGAGATATCCTGACGTCATAATATAGTAAATAGCGAACATAGAACCATGGCACCTGGATCAACCACACCACCAATGAGATATCCTGACGTCACATATAGTAAATAGCGAACATAGAACCATGGCATCTGGATTCAACCACACCACCAATGAGATATCCTGACATCACATATAGTAAATAGCGAGCATAGAACCATGGCACCTGGATCAACCACACCACCAATGAGATATCCTGACGTCATAATATAGTAAATAGCGAACATAGAACCATGCCATCTAGATCAACCACACCATCAATGAGATATCCTGACGTCACATATAGTAAATAGCGAACATAGAACCATGGCACCTGGATCAACCACACCACCAATGAGATATCCTGACGTCATAATATAGTAAATAGCGAACATAGAACCATGGCATCTGGATCAACCACACCACCAATGAGATATCCTGACGTCATAATATAGTAAATAGCGAACATAGAACCATGCCACCTGGATCAACCACACCACCAATGAGATATCCTGACGTCACATATAGTAAATAGCGAACATAGAACCATGGCATCTGGATCAACCACACCATCAATGAGATATCCTGACGTCACATATAGTAAATAGCGAACATAGAACCATGGCACCTGGATCAACCACACCACCAACGAGATATCCTGACGTCACAATATAGTAAATAGCGAACACAGAACCATGGCACCTGGATCAACCACATCATCAATGAGCTATCCTGACGTCATAATATAGTAAATAGCGAACATAGAACCATGGCACCTGGATCAACCACACCATCAATGAGATATCCTGACGTCACATATAGTAAATAGCGAACATAGAACCATGGCACCTGGATCAACCACACCACCAATGAGCTATCCTGACGTCATAATATAGTAAATAGCGAGCATAGAACCATGGCACCTGGATCAACCACACCACCAATGAGATATCCTGACGTCACATATAGTAAATAGCGAACATAGAACCATGGCATCTGGATCAACCACACCATCAATGAGATATCCTGACGTCATAATATAGTAAATAGCGAACATAGAACCATGGCATCTGGATCAACCACACCATCAATGAGATATCCTGACGTCACATATAGTAAATAGCGAACATAGAACCATGGCATCTGGATCAACCACACCATCAATGAGATATCCTGACGTCATAATATAGTAAATAGCGAACATAGAACCATGGCACCTGGATCAATCACACCACCAATGAGATATCCTGACGTCACATATAGTAAATAGCGAACATAGAACCATGGCACCTGGATCAACCACATCACCAATGAGATATCCTGACGTCATAATATAGTTAATAGCGAACATAGAACCATTGCACCTGGATCAACCACACCACCAATGAGATATCCTGACGTCATAATATAGTAAATAGCGAACATAGAACCATGGCACCTGGATCAACCACACCACCAATGAGATATCCTGACGTCATAATATAGTAAATAGCGAACATAGAACCATTGCACCTGGATCAACCACACCACCAATGAGATATCCTGACGTCATAATATAGTAAATAGCGAACATAGAACCATGGCACCTGGATCAATCACACCATCAATGAGATATCCTGACGTGACATATAGTAAATAGCGAACATAGAACCATGGCATCTGGATCAACCACATCACCAATGAGATATCCTGACATCACATATAGTAAATAGCGAACATAGAACCATGGCACCTGGATCAACCACACCACCAATGAGATATCCTGACGTCACATATAGTAAATAGCGAACATAGAACCATGGCATCTGGATCAACCACACCATCAATGAGATATCCTGACGTCATAATATAGTAAATAGCGAACATAGAACCATGGCACCTGGATCAATCACACCACCAATGAGATATCCTGACGTCACATATAGTAAATAGCGAACATAGAACCATGGCATCTAGATCAGCCACACCACCAATGAGATATCCTGACGTCATAATATAGTAAATAGCGAACATAGAACCATGGCATCTGGATCAACCACACCATCAATGAGATATCCTGACGTCATAATATAGTAAATAGCGAACACAGAACCATGGCACCTGGATCAACCACACCACCAATGAGATATCCTGACGTCATAATATAGTAAATAGCGAACATAGAACCATGGCACCTGGATCAACCACACCACCAATGAGCTATCCTGACGTCATAATATAGTAAATAGCGAACATAGAACCATGGCACCTGGATCAACCACACCACCAATGAGATATCCTAACTTCACATATAGTAAATAGCGAACATAGAACCATGGCACCTGGATCAACCACACCATCAATGAGATATCCTGACGTCACATATAGTAAATAGCGAACATAGAACCATGGCACCTGGATCAACCACACCACCAATGAGCTATCCTGACGTCATAATATAGTAAATAGCGAACACAGAACCATGGCACCTGGATCAACCACACCACCAATGAGATATCCTGACGTCACATATAGTAAATAGCGAACATAGAACCATGGCATCTGGATCGACCACACCACCAATGAGATATCCTGACGTCATAATATAGTAAATAGCGAACATAGAACCATGGCACCTGGATCAACCACACCACCAATGAGATATCCTGACGTCATAATATAGTAAATAGCGAACATAGAACCATGGCACCTGGATCAACCACACCACCAATGAGATATCCTGACGTCATAATATAGTAAATAGCGAACATAGAACCATGGCACCTGGATCAACCACACCACCAATGAGATATCCTGACGTCATAATATAGTAAATAGCGAACATAGAACCATGGCACCTGGATCAACCACACCACCAATGAGATATCCTGACGTCATAATATAGTAAATAGCAAACATAGAACCATGGCATCTGGATCAACCACACCATCAATGAGATATCCTGACGTCACATATAGTAAATAGCGAACATAGAACCATGGCACCTGGATCAACCACACCACCAATGAGATATCCTGACGTCATAATATAGTAAATAGCGAACATAGAACCATGGCACCTGGATCAACCACACCATCAATGAGATATCCTGACGTCATAATATAGTAAATAGCGAACATAGAACCATGGCACCTGGATCAACCACACCATCAATGAGATATCCTGACGTCATAATATAGTAAATAGCGAACATAGAACCATGGCACCTGGATCAACCACACCACCAATGAGATATCCTGACGTCACATATAGTAAATAGCGAACATAGAACCATGGCATCTAGATCAACCACACCATCAATGAGATATCCTGACGTCACATATAGTAAATAGCGAACATAGTACCATGGCATCTAGATCAACCACACCACCAATGAGATATCCTGACGTCACATATAGTAAATAGCGAACATAGAACCATGGCACCTGGATCAACCACATCATCAATGAGCTATCCTGACGTCATAATATAGTAAATAGCGAGCATAGAACCATGGCACCTGGATCAACCACACCATCAATGAGATATCCTGACGTCATAATATAGTAAATAGCGAACACAGAACCATGGCACCTGGATCAACCACACCATCAATGAGATATCCTGACGTCATAATATAGTAAATAGCGAACATAGCACCATGGCACCTGGATCAACCACACCACCAATGAGATATCCTGACGTCACATATAGTAAATAGCGAACATAGAACCATGGCATCTAGATCAACCACTCCATCAATGAGATATCCTGACGTCACATATAGTAAATAGCGAACATAGAACCATGGCACCTGGATCAACCACACCATCAATGAGATATCCTGACGTCACATATAGTAAATAGCGAGCATAGAACCATGGCACCTGGATCAACCACACCATCAATGAGATATCCTGACGTCATAATATAGTAAATAGCGAACATAGAACCATGGCACCTGGATCAACCACACCATCAATGAGATATCCTGACGTCACATATAGTAAATAGCGAACATAGAACCATGGCATCTGAATCAACCACACCATCAATGAGATATTCTAACGTCATAATATAGTAAATAGCGAACATAGAACCATGGCATTTGGATCAACCACACCATCAATGAGATATCCTGACGTCACATATAGTAAATAGCGAACATAGAACCATGGCATCTGGATCAACCACACCATCAATGAGATATCCTGACGTCATAATATAGTAAATAGCGAACATAGAACCATGGCATTTGGATCAACCACACCATCAATGAGATATCCTGACGTCATGATATAGTAAATAGCGAACATAGAACCATAGCACCTGGATCAACCACATCACCAATGAGATATCCTGACGTCATAATATAGTAAATAGCGAACATAGAACCATGACATCTGGATCAACCACACCATCAATGAGATATCCTGACGTCATAATATAGTAAATAGCGAACATAGAACCATGCCACCTGGATCAACCACACCATCAATGAGATATCCTGACGTCACATATAGTAAATAGCGAACATAGAACCATGGCATCTGGATCAACCACACCATCAATGAGATATCCTGACGTCACATATAGTAAATAGCGAACATAGAACCATGGCACCTGGATCAATCACACCACCAATGAGATATCCTGACGTCATAATATAGTAAATAGCGAACATAGAACCATGGCATCTGGATCAACCACACCATCAATGAGATATCCTGACGTCATAATATAGTAAATAGCGAACATAGAACCATGGCACCTGGATCAACCACACCACCAATGAGATATCCTGACGTCACATATAGTAAATAGCGAACATAGAACCATGGCATCTGAATCAACCACACCATCAATGAGATATCCTGACGTCACATATAGTAAATAGCGAACATAGAACCATGGCATCTGGATCAACCACACCACCAATGAGATATCCTGACGTCACATATAGTAAATAGCGAACATAGAACCATGCCACCTGGATCAACCACACCACCAACGAGATATCCTGGCGTCACATATAGTAAATAGCGAACATAGAACCATGGCACCTGGATCAACCACACCACCAATGAGATATCCTGACGTCATAATATAGTAAATAGCGAACATAGAACCATGGCATCTAGATCAACCACACCACCAATGAGATATCCTAACTTCACATATAGTAAATAGCGAACACAGAACCATGGCATCTGGATCAACCACACCATCAATGAGATATCCTGATGTCACATATAGTAAATAGCGAACATAGAACCATGGCACCTGGATCAACCACACCACCAATGAGATATCCTGACGTCATAATATAGTAAATAGCGAACATAGAACCATGGCATCTAGATCAACCACACCACCAATGAGATATCCTAACTTCACATATAGTAAATAGCGAACATAGAACCATGGCACCTGGATCAACCACACCACCAATGAGATATCCTGACGTCACATATAGTAAATAGCGAACATAGAACCATGGCACCTGGATCAACCACATCACCAATGAGATATCCTGACGTCATAATATAGTAAATAGCGAACATAGAACCATGGCACCTGGATCAACCACACCATCAATGAGATATCCTGACGTCACATATAGTAAATAGCGAGCACAGAACCATGGCATCTAGATCAACCACACCACCAATGAGATATCCTGACGTCACATATAGTAAATAGCGAACATAGAACCATGGCATCTGGATCAACCACACCACCAATGAGATATCCTGACGTCATAATATAGTAAATAGCGAACATAGAACCATGGCACCTGGATCAACCACACCACCAATGAGATATCCTGACGTCATAATATAGTAAATAGCGAACATAGAACCATGGCACCTGGATCAACCACACCATCAATGAGATATCCTGACGTCACATATAGTAAATAGCGAACATAGAACCATGGCACCTGGATCAACCACACCACCAATGAGATATCCTGACGTCACATATAGTAAATAGCGAACATAGAACCATGGCACCTGGATCAACCACATCACCAATGAGATATCCTGACGTCACATATAGTAAATAGCGAACATAGAACCATGGCACCTGGATCAACCACACCACCAATGAGATATCCTGACGTCATAATATAGTAAATAGCGAACATAGAACCATGGCATCTGGATCAACCACACCACCAATGAGATATCCTGACGTCATAATATAGTAAATAGCGAACATAGAACCATGGCACCTGGATCAACCACACCACCAATGAGATATCCTGACGTCACATATAGTAAATAGCGAACATAGAACCATGGCATCTAGATCAACCACTCCATCAATGAGATATCCTGACGTCACATATAGTAAATAGCGAACATAGAACCATGGCACCTGGATCAATCACACCATCAATGAGATATCCTGACGTCACATATAGTAAATAGCGAGCATAGAACCATGGCACCTGGATCAACCACACCACCAATGAGATATCCTGACGTCATAATATAGTAAATAGCGAACATAGAACCATGGCATCTGGATCAACCACACCACCAATGAGATATCCTGACGTCATAATATAGTAAATAGCGAACATAGAACCATGGCACCTGGATCAACCACACCACCAGTGAGATATCCTGACGTCATAATATAGTAAATAGCGAACATAGAACCATGGCACCTGGATCAACCACACCACCAATGAGATATCCTGACGTCATAATATAGTAAATAGCGAACATAGAACCATGGCACCTGGATCAACCACACCACCAATGAGATATCCTGACGTCATAATATAGTAAATAGCGAACATAGAACCATGGCACCTGGATCAACCACACCACCAATGAGATATCCTGACGTCATAATATAGTAAATAGCGAACATAGAACCATGGCATCTGGATCAACCACACCATCAATGAGATATCCTGACGTCACATATAGTAAATAGCGAACATAGAACCATGGCACCTGGATCAACCACACCACCAATGAGATATCCTGACGTCATAATATAGTAAATAGCGAACATAGAACCATGGCACCTGGATCAACCACACCATCAATGAGATATCCTGACGTCATAATATAGTAAATAGCGAACATAGAACCATGGCACCTGGATCAACCACACCATCAATGAGATATCCTGACGTCACATATAGTAAATAGCGAACATAGAACCATGGCACCTGGATCAACCACACCATCAATGAGATATCCTGACGTCACATATAGTAAATAGCGAACATAGAACCATGGCATCTAGATCAACCACACCACCAATGAGATATCCTGACGTCACATATAGTAAATAGCGAACATAGAACCATGGCACCTGGATCAACCACATCATCAATGAGCTATCCTGACGTCATAATATAGTAAATAGCGAGCATAGAACCATGGCACCTGGATCAACCACACCATCAATGAGATATCCTGACGTCGTAATATAGTAAATAGCGAACACAGAACCATGGCACCTGGATCAACCACACCATCAATGAGATATCCTGACGTCATAATATAGTAAATAGCGAACATAGAACCATGGCACCTGGATCAACCACACCACCAATGAGATATCCTGACGTCATAATATAGTAAATAGCGAACACAGAACCATGGCACCTGGATCAACCACACCATCAATGAGATATCCTGACGTCATAATATAGTAAATAGCGAACATAGAACCATGGCATCTGAATCAACCACACCATCAATGAGATATCCTGACGTCACATATAGTAAATAGCGAACATAGAACCATGGCATCTGAATCAACCACACCATCAATGAGATATTCTGACGTCATAATATAGTAAATAGCGAACATAGAACCATGGCATTTGGATCAACCACACCATCAATGAGATATCCTGACGTCACATATAGTAAATAGCGAACATAGAACCATGGCATCTGGATCAACCACACCATCAATGAGATATCCTGACGTCATAATATAGTAAATAGCGAACATAGAACCATGGCATTTGGATCAACCACACCATCAATGAGATATCCTGACGTCATGATATAGTAAATAGCGAACATAGAACCATAGCACCTGGATCAACCACACCACCAATGAGATATCCTGACGTCACATATAGTAAATAGCGAACATAGAACCATGGCACCTGGATCAACCACACCACCAATGAGATATCCTGACGTCACATATAGTAAATAGCGAGCATAGAACCATGACATCTGGATCAACCACACCAGCAATGAGATATCCTGACGTCATAATATAGTAAATAGCGAACATAGAACCATGGCATCTGGATCAACCACACCATCAATGAGATATCCTGACGTCATAATATAGTAAATAGCGAACATAGAACCATGGCATCTGGATCAACCACACCACCAATGAGATATCCTGACGTCACATATAGTAAATAGCGAACATAGAACCATGGCACCTGGATCAACCACACCATCAATGAGATATCCTGACGTCATAATATAGTAAATAGCGAACATAGAACCATGGCATCTGGATCAACCACACCATCAATGAGATATCCTGACGTCATAATATAGTAAATAGCGAACATAGAACCATGCCACCTGGATCAACCACACCATCAATGAGATATCCTGACGTCATAATATAGTAAATAGCGAACATAGAACCATGGCATCTGGATCAACCACACCATCAATGAGATATCCTGACGTCACATATAGTAAATAGCGAACATAGAACCATGGCACCTGGATCAACCACACCATCAATGAGATATCCTGACGTCACATATAGTAAATAGCGAACATAGAACCATGGCATCTGGATCAACCACACCATCAATGAGATATCCTGACGTCACATATAGTAAATAGCGAACATAGAACCATGGCACCTGGATCAACCACACCACCAATGAGATATCCTGACGTCATAATATAGTAAATAGCGAACATAGAACCATGGCACCTGGATCAACCACACCATCAATGAGATATCCTGACGTCACATATAGTAAATAGCGAACATAGAACCATGGCATCTGGATCAACCACACCATCAATGAGATATCCTGACGTCACATATAGTAAATAGCGAACATAGAACCATGGCATCTGGATCAACCACACCACCAATGAGATATCCTGACGTCACATATAGTAAATAGCGAACATAGAACCATGGCACCTGGATCAACCACACCACCAATGAGATATCCTAACTTCACATATAGTAAATAGCGAACATAGAACCATGGCACCTGGATCAACCACACCATCAATGAGATATCCTGACGTCATAATATAGTAAATAGCGAACATAGAACCATGGCACCTGGATCAACCACACCACCAATGAGATATCCTAACTTCACATATAGTAAATAGCGAACATAGAACCATGGCACCTGGATCAACCACACCATCAATGAGATATCCTGACGTCACATATAGTAAATAGCGAACATAGAACCATGGCACCTGGATCAACCACACCACCAATGAGCTATCCTGACGTCATAATATAGTAAATGGCGAACACAGAACCATGGCACCTGGATCAACCACACCACCAATGAGATATCATGACGTCATAATATAGTAAATAGCGAACATAGAACCATGGCACCTGGATCAACCACACCACCAATGAGATATCCTGACGTCATAATATAGTAAATAGCGAACATAGAACCATGGCACCTGGATCAACCACACCACCAATGAGATATCCTGACGTCATAATATAGTAAATAGCGAACATAGAACCATGGCACCTGGATCAACCACACCACCAATGAGATATCCTGACGTCATAATATAGTAAATAGCGAACATAGAACCATGGCATCTGGATCAACCACACCATCAATGAGATATCCTGACGTCACATATAGTAAATAGCGAACATAGAACCATGGCACCTGGATCAACCACACCACCAATGAGATATCCTGACGTCATAATATAGTAAATAGCGAACATAGAACCATGGCACCTGGATCAACCACACCATCAATGAGATATCCTGACGTCATAATATAGTAAATAGCGAACATAGAACCATGGCACCTGGATCAACCACACCATCAATGAGATATCCTGACGTCACATATAGTAAATAGCGAACATAGAACCATGGCACCTGGATCAACCACACCATCAATGAGATATCCTGACGTCACATATAGTAAATAGCGAACATAGAACCATGGCATCTAGATCAACCACACCACCAATGAGATATCCTGACGTCACATATAGTAAATAGCGAACATAGAACCATGGCACCTGGATCAACCACATCATCAATGAGCTATCCTGACGTCATAATATAGTAAATAGCGAGCATAGAACCATGGCACCTGGATCAACCACACCATCAATGAGATATCCTGACGTCATAATATAGTAAATAGCGAACACAGAACCATGGCACCTGGATCAACCACACCATCAATGAGATATCCTGACGTCATAATATAGTAAATAGCGAACATAGAACCATGGCACCTGGATCAACCACACCACCAATGAGATATCCTGACGTCATAATATAGTAAATAGCGAACACAGAACCATGGCACCTGGATCAACCACACCATCAATGAGATATCCTGACGTCATAATATAGTAAATAGCGAACATAGAACCATGGCATCTGAATCAACCACACCATCAATGAGATATCCTGACGTCACATATAGTAAATAGCGAACATAGAACCATGGCACCTGGATCAACCACACCATCAATGAGATATCCTGACGTCACATATAGTAAATAGCGAACATAGAACCATGGCATCTGAATCAACCACACCATCAATGAGATATTCTGACGTCATAATATAGTAAATAGCGAACATAGAACCATGGAATTTGGATCAACCACACCATCAATGAGATATCCTGACGTCACATATAGTAAATAGCGAACATAGAACCATGGCATCTGGATCAACCACACCATCAATGAGATATCCTGACGTCATAATATAGTAAATAGCGAACATAGAACCATGGCATTTGGATCAACCACACCATCAATGAGATATCCTGACGTCATGATATAGTAAATAGCGAACATAGAACCATAGCACCTGGATCAACCACACCACCAATGAGATATCCTGACGTCACATATAGTAAATAGCGAACATAGAACCATGGCACCTGGATCAACCACACCACCAATGAGATATCCTGACGTCATAATATAGTAAATAGCGAGCATAGAACCATGGCACCTGGATCAACCACACCACCAATGAGATATCCTGACGTCACATATAGTAAATAGCGAGCATAGAACCATGGCACCTGGATCAACCACACCATCAATGAGCTATCCTGACGTCACATATAGTAAATAGCGAACATAGAACCATGGCATCTAGATCAACCACACCATCAATGAGATATCCTGACGTCATAATATAGTAAATAGCGAGCATAGAACCATGGCACCTGGATCAACCACACCACCAATGAGATATCCTGACGTCACATATAGTAAATAGCGAACATAGAACCATGGCACCTGGATCTACCACACCACCAATGAGATATCCTGACGTCACATATAGTAAATAGCGAACATAGAACCATGGCACCTGGATCAATCACACCATCAATGAGATATCCTGACGTCACATATAGTAAATAGCGAGCATAGAACCATGGCACCTGGATCAACCACACCACCAATGAGATATCCTGACGTCACATATAGTAAATAGCGAACATAGAACCATGGCATCTGGATCAACCACACCATCAATGAGATATCCTGACGTCATAATATAGTAAATAGCGAACACAGAACCATGGCACCTGGATCAACCACACCATCAATGAGATATCCTGACGTCACATATAGTAAATAGCGAACATAGAACCATGGCACCTGGATCAACCACACCACCAATGAGATATCCTGACGTCACATATAGTAAATAGCGAACATAGAACCATTGCACCTGGATCAACCACACCATCAATGAGATATCCTGACGTCATAATATAGTAAATAGCGAACATAGAACCATGGCATTTGGATCAACCACACCACCAATGAGATATCCTGACGTCATAATATAGTAAATAGCGAACATAGAACCATGGCACCTGGATCAACCACACCACCAATGAGATATCCTGACGTCACATATAGTAAATAGCGAACATAGAACCATGGCACCTGGATCAACCACACCACCAATGAGATATCCTGACGTCATAATATAGTAAATAGCGAACATAGAACCATGGCATCTGGATCAACCACACCATCAATGAGATATCCTGACGTCACATATAGTAAATAGCGAACATAGAACCATGGCACCTGGATCAACCACACCACCAATGAGATATCCTGACGTCACATATAGTAAATAGCGAACATAGAACCATGGCATCTAGATCAACCACACCACCAATGAGATATCCTGACGTCATAATATAGTAAATAGCGAACATAGAACCATGGCATCTGGATCAATCACACCATCAATGAGATATCCTGACGTCACATATAGTAAATAGCGAACATAGAACCATGGCATCTAGATCAACCACACCACCAATGAAATATCCTGACGTCATAATATAGTAAATAGCGAACACAGAACCATGGCACCTGGATCAACCACACCATCAATGAGATATCCTGACGTCACATATAGTAAATAGCGAACATAGAACCATGGCACCTGGATCAACCACACCACCAATGAGATATCCTGACGTCACATATAGTAAATAGCGAACATAGAACCATGGCATCTGGATCAACCACACCACCAATGAGATATCCTGACGTCACATATAGTAAATAGCGAACATAGAACCATGGCATCTAGATCAACCACACCATCAATGAGATATCCTGACGTCACATATAGTAAATAGCGAACATAGAACCATGGCACCTGGATCAATCACACCATCAATGAGATATCCTGACGTCACATATAGTAAATAGCGAACATAGAACCATGGCATCTGGATCAACCACACCACCAATGAGATATCCTCACGTCACATATAGTAAATAGCGAACATAGAACCATGGCATCTGGATCAACCACACCATCAATGAGATATCCTGACGTCATAATATAGTAAATAGCGAACACAGAACCATGGCACCTGGATCAACCACACCATCAATGAGATATCCTGACGTCACATATAGTAAATAGCGAACATAGAACCATGGCACCTGGATCAACCACACCACCAATGAGATATCCTGACGTCACATATAGTAAATAGCGAACATAGAACCATGGCACCTGGATCAACCACACCACCAATGAGCTATCCTGACGTCACATATAGTAAATAGCGAACATAGAACCATGGCATCTGGATCAACCACACCATCAATGAGATATCCTGACGTCATAATATAGTAAATAGCGAACACAGAACCATGGCACCTGGATCAACCACACCATCAATGAGATATCCTGACGTCACATATAGTAAATAGCGAACATAGAACCATGGCACCTGGATCAACCACACCACCAATGAGATATCCTGACGTCACATATAGTAAATAGCGAACATAGAACCATGGCACCTGGATCAACCACACCACCAATGAGATATCCTGACGTCACATATAGTAAATAGCGAACATAGAACCATAGCACCTGGATCAACCACACCACCAATGAGATATCCTGACGTCACATATAGTAAATAGCGAACATAGAACCATGGCACCTGGATCAACCACACCATCAATGAGATATCCTGACGTCACATATAGTAAATAGCGAACATAGAACCATGGCACCTGGATCAACCACACCACCAATGAGATATCTTGACGTCATAATATAGTAAATAGCGAACATAGAACCATGGCACCTGGATCAACCACACCATCAATGAGATATCCTGACGTCATAATATAGTAAATAGCGAACATAGAACCATGGCATCTGGATCAACCACACCATCAATGAGATATCCTGACGTCATAATATATTAAATAGCGAACATAGAACCATGGCATCTGGATCAACCACACCACCAATGAGATATCCTGACGTCACATATAGTAAATAGCGAACATAGAACCATGGCACCTGGATCAACCACACCATCAATGAGCTATCCTGACGTCATAATATAGTAAATAGCGAACATAGAACCATGGCACCTGGATCAACCACACCACCAATGAGATATCCTGACGTCACATATAGTAAATAGCGAACACAGAACCATGGCACCTGGATCAACCACACCATCAATGAGATATCCTGACGTCATAATATAGTAAATAGCGAACATAGAACCATGGCACCTGGATCAACCACACCATCAATGAGATATCCTGACGTCATAATATAGTAAATAGCGAACATAGAACCATGCCACCTGGATCAACCACACCATCAATGAGATATCCTGACGTCATAATATAGTAAATAGCGAACATAGAACCATGCCACCTGGATCAACCACACCACCAATGAGATATCCTGACGTCACATATAGTAAATAGCGAACATAGAACCATGGCACCTGGATCAACCACACCACCAATGAGATATCCTGACGTCATAATATAGTAAATAGCGAACATAGAACCATGGCATCTGGATCAACCACACCACCAATGAGATATCCTGACGTCACATATAGTAAATAGCGAACATAGAACCATGCCACCTGGATCAACCACACCATCAATGAGATATCCTGACGTCACATATAGTAAATAGCGAACATAGAACCATGGCACCTGGATCAACCACACCATCAATGAGATATCCTGACGTCACATATAGTAAATAGCGAACATAGAACCATGGCACCTGGATCAACCACACCACCAATGAGATATCTTGACGTCATAATATAGTAAATAGCGAACATAGAACCATGGCACCTGGATCAACCACACCATCAATGAGATATCCTGACGTCATAATATAGTAAATAGCGAACATAGAACCATGGCATCTGGATCAACCACACCATCAATGAGATATCCTGACGTCATAATATAGTAAATAGCGAACATAGAACCATGGCATCTGGATCAACCACACCACCAATGAGATATCCTGACGTCACATATAGTAAATAGCGAACATAGAACCATGGCACCTGGATCAACCACACCATCAATGAGCTATCCTGACGTCATAATATAGTAAATAGCGAACATAGAACCATGGCACCTGGATCAACCACACCACCAATGAGATATCCTGACGTCACATATAGTAAATAGCGAACACAGAACCATGGCACCTGGATCAACCACACCATCAATGAGATATCCTGACGTCATAATATAGTAAATAGCGAACATAGAACCATGGCACCTGGATCAACCACACCATCAATGAGATATCCTGACGTCATAATATAGTAAATAGCGAACATAGAACCATGCCACCTGGATCAACCACACCATCAATGAGATATCCTGACGTCATAATATAGTAAATAGCGAACATAGAACCATGCCACCTGGATCAACCACACCACCAATGAGATATCCTGACGTCACATATAGTAAATAGCGAACATAGAACCATGGCACCTGGATCAACCACACCACCAATGAGATATCCTGACGTCATAATATAGTAAATAGCGAACATAGAACCATGGCATCTGGATCAACCACACCACCAATGAGATATCCTGACGTCACATATAGTAAATAGCGAACATAGAACCATGCCACCTGGATCAACCACACCATCAATGAGATATCCTGACGTCACATATAGTAAATAGCGAACATAGAACCATGCCACCTGGATCAACCACACCATCAATGAGATATCCTGACGTCACATATAGTAAATAGCGAACATAGAACCATGGCACCTGGATCAACCACACCATCAATGAGATATCCTGACGTCACATATAGTAAATAGCGAACATGGAACCATGGCACCTGGATCAACCACACCACCAATGAGATATCCTGACGTCATAATATAGTAAATAGCGAACATAGAACCATGACATCTGGATCAACCACACCACCAATGAGATATCCTGACGTCATAATATAGTAAATAGCGAACATAGAACCATGGCATCTGGATCAACCACACCACCAATGAGATATCCTGACGTCATAATATAGTAAATAGCGAACATAGAACCATGGCATTTGGATCAACCACACCACCAATGAGATATCCTGACGTCATAATATAGTAAATAGCGAGCATAGAACCATGGCATCTGGATCAACCATCAATGAGATATCCTGACGTCATAATATAGTAAATAGCGAACATAGAACCATGGCATTTGGATCAACCACACCACCAATGAGATATCCTGACGTCATAATATAGTAAATAGCGAACATAGAACCATGGCATCTGGATCAACCACACCACCAATGAGATATCCTGACGTCACATATAGTAAATAGCGAACATAGAACCATGGCATCTGGATCAACCACACCATCAATGAGATATCCTGACGTCATAATATAGTAAATAGCGAACATAGAACCATGGCATCTAGATCAACCACACCATCAATGAGATATCCTGACGTCATAATATAGTAAATAGCGAACATAGAACCATGGCATCTGGATCAACCACTCCACCAATGAGATATCCTGACGTCACATATAGTAAATAGCGAATATCGAACCATGGCACCTGGATCAACCACACCATCAATGAGATATCCTGACGTCACATATAGTAAATAGCGAACATAGAACCATGGCACCTGGATCAACCACACCATCAATGAGATATCCTGACGTCATAATATAGTAAATAGCGAACATAGAACCATGGCATCTAGATCAACCACACCATCAATGAGATATCCTGACGTCATAATATAGTAAATAGCGAACATAGAACCATGCCACCTGGATCAACCACACCACCAATGAGATATCCTGACGTCACATATAGTAAATAGCGAACATAGAACCATGGCATCTAGATCAACCACACCACCAATGAGATATCCTGACGTCATAATATAGTAAATAGCGAACATAGAACCATGGCATCTGGATCAACCACACCACCAATGAGATATCCTGACGTCATAATATAGTAAATAGCGAACATAGAACCATGGCACCTGGATCAATCACACCACCAATGAGAAAACCTGACGTCACATATAGTAAATAGCGAACATAGAACCATGGCACCTGGATCAACCACACCACCAATGAGATATCCTGACGTCATAATATAGTAAATAGCGAACATAGAACCATGGCATCTGGATCAACCACACCACCAATGAGATATCCTGACGTCATAATATAGTAAATAGCGAACATAGAACCATGGCACCTGGATCAATCACACCACCAATGAGATATCCTGACGTCACATATAGTAAATAGCGAACATAGAACCATGGCACCTGGATCAACCACACCATCAATGAGATATCCTGACGTCATAATATAGTAAATAGCGAACATAGAACCATGGCACCTGGATCAACCACATCACCAATGAGATATCCTGACGTCACATATAGTAAATAGCGAACATAGAACCATGGCACCTGGATCAACCACACCATCAATGAGATATCCTGACGTCACATATAGTAAATAGCGAACATAGAGCCATGGCACCTGGATCAATCACACCACCAATGAGATATACTGACGTCACATATAGTAAATAGCGAACATAGAACCATGGCACCTGGATCAACCACACCATCAATGAGATATCCTGACGTCACATATAGTAAATAGCGAACATAGAACCATGGCACCTGGATCAACCACACCATCAATGAGATATCCTGACGTCATAATATAGTAAATAGCGAACATAGAACCATGGCACCTGGATCAACCACACCACCAATGAGATATCCTGACGTCACATATAGTAAATAGCGAACATAGAACCATGGCACCTGGATCAACCACACCACCAATGAAATATCCTGACGTCACATATAGTAAACAGCGAACATAGAACCATGGCATCTGGATTCAACCTCACCATCAATGAGATATCCTGACGTCATAATATAGTAAGTAGCGAACATAGAACCATGGCACCTGGATCAACCACACCACCAATGAGATATCCTGACGTCATATATAGTAAATAGCGAACATAGAACCATGCCACCTGGATCAACCACACCATCAATGAGATATCCTGACGTCATATATAGTAAATAGCGAACATAGAACCATGGCACCTGGATCAACCACACCATCAATGAGCTATCCTGACGTCATAATATAGTTAACCCTTACAGCACTAAAATATGTCCATAGAAACTATGAAGACCAAAGGGTTTTTTCAATTTTAAATCATCATGAATGTCTTAGGCAGCTCTTTCTGATTCATTTGAATACTTAATGGGTCTGCGGCCATTATACATATTTAATTCTTACAGTGCGGGGATTCACTTTAGACTTCAGAATCTGATGTTTATAGACGTCTGATTCTGATTCTGTCTACAGTCGATTCCCGACGTCAGATTCTGACGTCTATAGTCGATTCCCGCACTGAAAGGGTTTAAACAAATCATAACAACTTTTTAAACATAAAAAATGAACGTTTAGGCTTTTAAATATTTATAGCAGCCAGAGTGACTGCTAGGATCCATATATTATTCAGTAAAATATATTGTCGCGAGTTACGTGGTAAATATGTGGGCACAATAAGAATCTGGTATTCTGCCCCTATTTAAATGACAACCAAATGACGGGCTGTGATTAGCTTGTCTCGTCATGTGACACAGGTACTATATGTTCGATGTTTATTTTTATGTAGCATTGAAATGTAAGCTGCGACATGTCAACCTTTTTTTTTTGTGGTATTAGATCATAAAGATGGGTTTTTGTTCGTGTTGTTTTTTGTATCCCATGCCACAATTTGCGTGAAGTTTGTCTTTTAATAATTAAATATAAATACATAAACACGTACATGCTTTATATCATGCTAATAGAACTGTTACGTTTTCGGGACTGTTGGCTACCTAATACTATGTAGCTCACAATAATATTCGATAATATGCAAACATTTGTGAAAATGTTATTGTGTCAATATATGTTGAGACGACGGACCGGTATAGATCACATTAATACCACAGCCCCGTCACTAGATGGGGAGGGGTTGGGGGGTTGGTTGGTTGAGCCCCCCTTTTGCTGGGAATTAAACTTTTTGACATGTTATTTTTTTTAATTTTGAATTTCTGAACCACTCTTGGCAGTACATTCACATGTGGCCCAAACCCCCCTTTCAAAAGTCTGGTGACGGCCATGTACTGTACTGTACATTGTGCACTCAATAGCAGCAATCGGATACTAATGTAATATATGCATAGGAGTGGGGGGTAGCACTTTTTCAGGGGATCCCACACAAATCGCCTCGTTATAAGTATTGATAATTTAATTATATATATATTCAACTCAAATTCATTTATTTATACTTATAGTACATATCATATCAACATAAACTACACACGACTACAAAAAGGAAACAAAAACAGTTGTATAGATTTAATTTTACACAACGTACAAAGCCACTAACATCACTTTTGGCTGAATTTTCATGTAAGTGACTTGTAATATGATAAAATCAGTGGTATCTGAAATAAATCTGATGTAGAGGAGGGTAGACTGGGCATGGAGGGTTATTCACATTGTTTTCCTTCACTCACACGAGGTTTTGGTGATGCAACACCTAGGTGGGCTTGCCTGGACAGCTCAAATGATCTTTTATTAAAAATAAACTCTGTGAATTATCAATTAATTTCAGAAATAAATTGAAAACCTATTTCTTGTTCAGAGTTTATCCCCTGAAGCGCTGAAATATTTTTGTATAAACCAAGAGACCGAATGGTTATTTTCCATTTGAAATCAGCATACGTGTCTTAGTTAGCTCTTTCTGCTTCATTTGAATACCTATGTTATGAGTCCACGGCCATTATAAATTGCATATTCTTTCAGTGTGGGGATCTACTTGAGACGTCATAATCTGACGTCTACAGACGTCAGATCATGACATCTAAAGTGGGTCGCCGCACTGAAAATTTGTTTATTAGCGCCCCTGAGCTCGGAGCACTGACGATTTAGGCACTTTGGAAGTTATTTTTTCTATTTTGATTTCTATTGAATAGTTAAGGAATTACTTTTATTTGTCATAATTTTTAAAATAGTCTTGTATTGAAGTAAAATCTCTATTGCTGGATTAACTTAAGGTCTCATCCCAACAATGTGGGCTACGGGCCATGAAAGTTTAGTAGAAGTAGTAAATTTGTGGGGACTGTTTCGGTTTCGTTCGCCAGGGGTCGCATCTGACGAGAAGCAGCCCCTGGCGTGCGCTACCGACGACGCTGAGCCACGAGGCTAAGCCCACTCACTCTTTCACTTGCAAGTCAACCAGCGGGCTAGGCGGACGTCCAGTCCTAGCCCCGCACAACTTGCCACGAGGCTGCCGCTGCGTTTAACATTCCATCACCATCCTGGGATCCATCTGAGACAGTTCACAGCGAAGTTAAACTGTTTAATCAATAAAGCATCAAGAACATCATCATCGAGTCAAATACGAGTTATTTATGTACCGTCGCCCAGACGGGAGTTAGAATAGGCTAGGAACTTCGACCCAAGTTACTTCGCCCTATCAAATTATTGCTTAACGTAATGTTTTGTAATCGGTTAAAAACAGTGCAATCCGTTGAGGAAATGAATGATGTACAAATGATGAGGTGATACAATTTAGTGATCATGCTGTTGGACGGTTGTTTTGGACCCGGTTCTAACGTTACAGAAGACAAAACACCACCCTAATCAGCGGCATTGTACAATCATCAATTTGACTTGTGTAGTTGTGGACCACCAGCTTATGTTAGTTGGAACACCATCAAAACCAGATATGGTTATCACCACAGAAGAAGGAAAAAATGCTTTGCAGATCAAAGGAAACCAATGGTACAACATTATCCCGCTATTGTTCAGTGTTATTTATGGAACACAAGCTGGTGTTGGAAAACCTTCGATATCAAGACAAAAACAGATCAGTGCGTGAAGAATATGCCTGGCATTACTAAACCTGTCTTTATTTATGCGCATTTGGTAGTTACCGAAGAAAATTAATCCAGCCATGTTTTTTTATTCTTGTTTTTTTCGCCCTCATCAAATCAATGTTGTGCCGAATTCCATCGCAATGAGGACGGTTAGATAATTTAGTTGATATATTATGCAAGGGTATTTTTAAGAATAAAGTCATTTTTATTAGTAGCATTAATTTCACATAAAGATGCTCTCGTTATGATCTAGAATAACATTGATTTAACAATTTAAATACAGAAGATATCACATAATGATCCTGAATTTCATCAATTATCAGTGTCGTTTGTGAAATATCAGTTGACATTGGTTAAGCAGTGTTTGAGCTTGGTAAGATCTAGATAAGTAAATAAGCAAATGTTACGAAATTATCCTGATATTGTACAGTGATCACTGTAAAACCGTCAATATCAATGAAAAACATGATCTGATTGGATTGTTATTTATACTGCTGGTAAGTTAACACTGCACGCAAGAGAAGGAAAAACGAAATGCTGAGCAAAAAGACTTTCGGATATTTCATGTGATATATTATACTTTTGTATTTAAAAAATTAATTAAAAAAAAGGAAATTTCAATGTGTCAAGTGTCTTCAAATGATTAAGTAAAAATGTTGTTGTTTAACGTCACTTTACGACCAAGATGTTTTTTTAAGTCACTTTGTAATACGGTAAAACAATGCAAGCTGTACACGAAAAAAAATATGTGCGGATGATGATGTGAGGGTGTGGCAACTGGGCATGATGGGTTATTAAGTATTTTCCTTCTCTTGTCTGAACAGAGTTCTGTGTATTCATGGTAGGATTTACTCTCAGACATGCCGAGATTGTCTGTGACTTCGGTTTCGCTGTGGAGTGTAATGCTGAAACTGTGGCCTTTCGCCCAGCTCTGCTATCATCTGGTCGGATAGTCCCCAGAGTATAATAGTTGAGAGGGAAACTCCATGCATCCCATGAGAGAGACTAAATGTCAAACACTTTACGGTATGCAACATACAGAACAACTCATTAATAAGCTGCCCAAGTAGGAATACAAAATACTGCTACTAATACCTACCCGACTACACGTATCCACATAAGACCCTAAGCCTCAATGATGACACACAGAATCGTTTTCCATCTATGAAGATTGACGTAATTCCTTACACCTACACGACACACAACAGAAGAAGGAATAAACTTGCTCTGCAGATCAAAGGAAGCAGCTATCAGAAAAGTACCCTTGTATTGCACAGTGACCTGTGTCACTTGTTGAGCACCAGCTGATAGATCTCGACATCAATAGACCAGTGATAGACATTATCTGTTTGAATTGTTATTTATACTCGACTGCTGTTAAGTTGGTTAACACTGCACTCTAGAGAAAAAAGAGCCAAAGAAAGTTCTGAATAACATCGCATTAAAGACGCTTTAATTGTCTACTTAATATATTCACTTATGTATACAGTATTTTAGTAGAAGTGACTGGTACTGTAATTCAAATGTCTTTGTAATATATTACAATTTGTGGATTAAAAATGAATGATGCACAGATGATGACTTGAGGGCGGGTGATAGGGCATGCATGGTGCGTTATTGAGAGTGTTTTCCTTCACTCGCACAATAAGAGGTTCTGAATATGTTACTTGCACAACTGATCGATTGTTCAAGGTAATGAAGTGTTGACTACTTTCTTATACATCAGTTGATAATGACAGAATTACATATCTTTGGAATAAAGCTATGACATGAATATTTAATGTGTGGTTCTAATCCCCCCGATGTTGTTTATCCTGGCGTATATGTATAAGGAGTTTTACTATATGCAGATGGCGACATAATATTAGGATTACTTCACACATAAGGCGGTTTCCACTGGACTTTTGACAATAATATATTTTGCTGTGCCCATCAGTTATTGAAATTAGACTCATCGTGTTTAGCTGTGTAGTAGGCGTGAAAAGTGATTTCCTTCAGTGCTTAGCCGGAATGGTCACTTAGTTGATTAACTAATATATTTCTTTAAAATCAGAGATGACACAGAGTGTGTGATGAGTAGGCATGTATAATTTGTCCTTCACTCATCCAGTAAAGGCTCGAGCATTTCTGATGATTTACCACAGACAGCACCAACTCCGATATTCTAAGACAAGATGGCCGCATTGGTGAAATAACAACAGCTAAGCTCAGCTAACCTTATGGATTTTTCATACTACTTTTTGAATAGTGTTGCAGTTTTTTATATTGGTATTTTATCTTTCCAGGTTTTGGGCGAGTGTGCAATAAGGACCCAGAGCTAGACGGACCTAAAGACGTGCAGAAACTAGAAGGTTCGAACACCTCTTTCTCCTGCCTGGTGGAGGAGGGGTCAATGTGGCAGTATAAGCGAACTCAGGATGCCAGCCTCAAACCCCTGGCTCTGGAGGAGGAGATCTTCGTAGAGAAGAACAAATACGCAGCTACGTACGGTGATGTAGGAGATGACGGGAAAAGAAGGTACACCCTGACCGTGAAGAACATAACGCGAGATATGGACGGGACCATATACAGATGTGTCTACAAAACGATGTCATCCTGTGCCGAACTAAGTGTACACGGTAAGTAGAAGAATATATTATGAGAAGTCACACTGCAAGGGACACGAATTGTACATCTCTTAACCCTTTAACCGCCGGTGCCGCATATATTCGGGTTTTCATTTTTTATTGGCACATCAAGTATCACCTTTCAAACATGTTAAAGATAAAATGTGTTGGCAATCAGCAATATTTGAAAACAGTTGATCTCCATGTTGTCAAATCTGATTAAATTTTACTCACTTGAAGTTGTGGATCGCGTCAGCGAGACACAACTTCAAGTAGGTGAAAATTCAGATCGAATAATTTGGCAGTTAAAAGGTTAATCACGTGCTTCCATCTTGTGCCGAACTAACAATGCATAGTAGCAGTCGTAGTAGTAGTAGTAAAATAATGCTTTTCGTCACTTCCGGGCACTAATTGTCATTTAAGTGACATTGTAATACATTAGGAACAGTGCAGTCTTTTGATGAGATGAATGATGTACAGCTGATACCATACATAGCAAAAACATACGAGATGTAAGGGAATCGATTTATAAGAAAGTAAAATCGTTGCATAATGTCACTTTTTGGATGGGATAATTGTAGGTTCAGTACCATGCTATGGCACGAGATGGACTACATAAAGGGATATCCATAAAATACTGCCCTATTGTGCTACATTTACTGTACACGCAAGTAATAGTGGAAAAATAATATTTGGTTTATTTTAGGTCTAGTAAGTAAGTGAAATGGTGTCTTACATCATTTAAAATTGGTGTAATATGTAAATGAAAATCGGTGATGTGCAGTGGTGATATGTGGATGGGAAGAGGGTTTTCATCCTAGAGTAGTTTCCTTCATTTAATAAAAAGAGTAAAGTTTTCCTCTAGGAATGTGGGACACATAATGACTTTCTCCGAATAAAATACAACATTATCAATGTGTCAGACTTATGCCACGAGACCACATCAGAAAAAGTAACTCGATTGCTAGTTCCTGAGTCCTCTACTGTAGAATCAGCCACCCAAAGTTGCTCTATCAGGGGTCCATAATGTGAGAAGTGTATTAGCACCAATGCCAAACAGAGGTGCCAAGAACACCGCAGGCTGATCACAGTTTAATTCTGTTGACTTCGTATCATTTAATAAAACTGCTGACAGTAGCCAAGGAAACAATTATGTACATAACTGACTTAAGACATTAAACGGGACATGTCTCATGGTAGCCCAATATCTGTGATGCTGGCCCAGCATTATACCAACATTGGGAAGATGTATCAGGCTACGTTAGTGCAGAGTGTACTACTCCTAATTCTCACCATTTTTTTTACCAGAAGACACATTTGTATTAAGTCAAAATCAGCACAAACGAAAATGAAATGTTATTTATTTACAAATGAGAAAAATAATTTGAGTTTAGCAGGATAGACATCCTAGAAATGGGGGGTTAAAAATACAGTGTTTTCCTTCACTGGCTTATCATTCTACTTGCTGGTTTTCGCTGGGGTTATATAATAGTGTTTTCATTACTCACGTATCTTTCTACTTGTTGGGTTTTTCGCTGGGGTTATATAATAGTGTTTTCATCACTCACTTATTATTCTACTTGTTGGTTTGTCGCTGGGGTTATATAATAGTGTTTTCATCACTCACGTATTATTCTACTTGTTGGTTTGTCGCTGGGGTTATATAATAGTGTTTTCCTTCACTCACTTATCATTCTACTTGATGGTTTGTCGCTGGGGTTATATAATAGTGTTTTCATCACTCACTTATCATTCTACTTGTTGGTTTGTCGCTGGGGTTATATAATAGTGTTTTCATCACTCACGTATTATTCTACTTGATGGTTTGTCGCTGGGGTTATATAATAGTGTTTTCATCACTCACGTATTATTCTACTTGTTGGTTTGTCGCTGGGGTTATATAATAGTGTTTTCATCACTCACTTATTATTCTACTTGTTGGTTTGTCGCTGGGGTTATATAATAGTGTTTTCATCACTCACGTATTATTCTACTTGTTGGTTTGTCGCTGGGGTTATATAATAGTGTTTTCCTTCACTCACTTATTATTCTACTTGTTGGTTTGTCGCTGGGGTTATATAATAGTGTTTTCATCACTCACTTATCATTCTACTTGTTGGTTTGTCGCTGGGGTTATATAATAGTGTTTTCATCACTCACGTATTATTCTACTTGATGGTTTGTCGCTGGGGTTATATAATAGTGTTTTCATCACTCACGTATTATTCTACTTGTTGGTTTGTCGCTGGGGTTATATAATAGTGTTTTCATCACTCACTTATTATTCTACTTGTTGGTTTGTCGCTGGGGTTATATAATAGTGTTTTCATCACTCACGTATTATTCTACTTGTTGGTTTGTCGCTGGGGTTATATAATAGTGTTTTCATCACTCACTTATTATTCTACTTGTTGGTTTGTCGCTGGGGTTATATAATAGTGTTTTCCTTCACTCACTTAATATTCTACTTGTTGGTTTGTCGCTGGGGTTATATAATAGTGTTTTTCTTCACTCACTTATTATTCTACTTGTTGGTTTGTCGCTGGGGTTATATAATAGTGTTTTCATCACTCACGTATTATTCTACTTGTTGGTTTGTCGCTGGGGTTATATAATAGTGTTTTTCTTCACTCACTTATTATTCTACTTGTTGGTTTGTCGCTGGGGTTATATAATAGTGTTTTTCTTCTCTCACTTATTATTCTACTTGTTGGTTTGTCGCTGGGGTTATATAATAGTGTTTTTCTTCACTCACTTATTATTCTACTTGTTGGTTTGTCGCTGGGGTTATATAATAGTGTTTTCATCACTCACTTATTATTCTACTTGTTGGTTTGTCGCTGGGGTTATATAATAGTGTTTTCATCACTCACGTATTATTCTACTTGTTGGTTTGTCGCTGGGGTTATATAATAGTGTTTTTCTTAACTCACTTATTATTCTACTTGTTGGTTTGTCGCTGGGGTTATATAATAGTGTTTTCATGACTCACTTATTATTCTACTTGATGGTTTGTCGCTGGGGTTATATAATAGTGTTTTCATCACTCACTTATTATTCTACTTGTTGGTTTGTCGCTGGGGTTATATAATAGTGTTTTCCTTCACTCACGTATTATTCTACTTGTTGGTTTGTCGCTGGGGTTATATAATAGTGTTTTTCTTCACTCACTTATTATTCTACTTGTTGGTTTTTCGCTGGGGTTATATAATAGTGTTTTCATCACTCACGTATTATTCTACTTGTTGGTTTGTCGCTGGGGTTATATAATAGTGTTTTTCTTCACTCACTTATTATTCTACTTGTTGGTTTGTCGCTGGGGTTATATAATAGTGTTTTTATCACTCACTTATTATTCTACTTGTTGGTTTGTCGCTGGGGTTATATAATAGTGTTTTTCATCACTCACTTAATATTCTACGTGTTGGTTTGTCGCTGGGGTTATATAATAGTGTTTTCATCACTCACTTATTATTCTACTTGTTGGTTTGTCGCTGGGGTTATATAATAGTGTTTTCATCACTCACGTATTATTCTACTTGTTGGTTTGTCGCTGGGGTTATATAATAGTGTTTTTCTTCACTCACTTATTATTCTACTTGTTGGTTTGTCGCTGGGGTTATATAATAGTGTTTTTCTTCACTCACTTATTATTCTACTTGTTGGTTTGTCGCTGGGGTTATATAATAGTGTTTTCCTTCACTCACTTATTATTCTACTTGTTGGTTTGTCGCTGGGGTTATATAATAGTGTTTTCCTTCACTCACTTATTATTCTACTTGCTGGTTTGTCGCTGGGGTTATATAATAGTGTTTTCCTTCACTCACTTATCATTCTACTTGTTGGTTTGTCGCTGGGGTTATATAATAGTGTTTTTCTTCACTCACTTATTATTCTACTTGTTGGTTTGTCGCTGGGGTTATATAATAGTGTTTTCATCACTCACTTATTATTCTACTTGTTGGTTTGTCGCTGGGGTTATATAATAGTGTTTTTCTTCACTCACTTATTATTCTACTTGTTGGTTTGTCGCTGGGGTTATATAATAGTGTTTTCCTTCACTCACTTATTATTCTACTTGTTGGTTTGTCGCTGGGGTTATATAATAGTGTTTTTCTTCACTCACTTATTATTCTACTTGTTGGTTTGTCGCTGGGGTTATATAATAGTGTTTTCATCACTCACTTATTATTCTACTTGTTGGTTTGTCGCTGGGGTTATATAATAGTGTTTTCATCACTCACGTATTATTCTACTTGTTGGTTTGTCGCTGGGGTTATATACTAGTGTTTTCCTTCACTCACTTATCATTCTACTTGTTGGTTTGTCGCTGGGGTTATATAATAGTGTTTTTCTTCACTCACTTATTATTCTACTTGTTGGTTTGTCGCTGGGGTTATATAATAGTGTTTTTCTTCACTCACTTATTATTCTACTTGTTGGTTTGTCGCTGGGGTTATATAATAGTGTTTTCATCACTCACTTATTATTCTACTTGTTGGTTTGTCGCTGGGGTTATATAATAGTGTTTTCATCACTCACGTATTATTCTACTTGTTGGTTTGTCGCTGGGGTTATATAATAGTGTTTTCATCACTCACTTATTATTCTACTTGTTGGTTTGTCGCTGGGGTTATATAATAGTGTTTTCATCACTCACTTATTATTCTACTTGTTGGTTTGTCGCTGGGGTTATATAATAGTGTTTTTCTTCACTCACTTATTATTCTACTTGTTGGTTTGTCGCTGGGGTTATATAATAGTGTTTTCATCACTCACTTATTATTCTACTTGTTGGTTTGTCGCTGGGGTTATATAATAGTGTTTTCATCACTCACGTATTATTCTACTTGTTGGTTTGTCGCTGGGGTTATATAATAGTGTTTTCCTTCACTCACTTATCATTCTACTTGTTGGTTTGTCGCTGGGGTTATATAATAGTGTTTTCATCACTCACTTATTATTCTACTTGTTGGTTTGTCGCTGGGGTTATATAATAGTGTTTTTCTTCACTCACTTATTATTCTACTTGTTGGTTTGTCGCTGGGGTTATATAATAGTGTTTTCATCACTCACTTATTATTCTACTTGTTGGTTTGTCGCTGGGGTTATATAATAGTGTTTTCATCACTCACGTATTATTCTACTTGTTGGTTTGTCGCTGGGGTTATATAATAGTGTTTTCCTTCACTCACTTATCATTCTACTTGTTGGTTTGTCGCTGGGGTTATATAATAGTGTTTTCATCACTCACGTATTATTCTACTTGTTGGTTTGTCGCTGGGGTTATATAATAGTGTTTTTCTTCACTCACTTATTATTCTACTTGTTGGTTTGTCGCTGGGGTTATATAATAGTGTTTTTCTTCACTCACTTATTATTCTACTTGCTGGTTTGTCGCTGGGGTTATATAATAGTGTTTTCATCACTCACTTATTATTCTACTTGTTGGTTTGTCGCTGGGGTTATATAATAGTGTTTTCATCACTCACTTATTCTTCTACTTGTTGGTTTGTCGCTGGGGTTATATAATAGTGTTTCCTTCACTCACTTATCATTCTACTTGTTGGTTTGTCGCTGGGGTTATATAATAGTGTTTTCCTTCACTCACGTATTATTCTACTTGTTGGTTTGTCGCTGGGGTTATATAATAGTGTTTTCATCACTCACTTATTATTCTACTTGTTGGTTTGTCGCTGGGGTTATATAATAGTGTTTTCTTCACTCACTTATTATTCTACTTGTTGGTTTGTCGCTGGGGTTATATAATAGTGTTTTCATCACACACGTATTATTCTACTTGTTGGTTTGTCGCTGGGGTTATATAATAGTGTTTTCATCACTCACGTATTATTCTACTTGTTGGTTTGTCGCTGGGGTTATATAATAGTGTTTTTCTTCACTCACTTATTATTCTACTTGTTGGTTTGTCGCTGGGGTTATATAATAGTGTTTTCATCACTCACGTATTATTCTACTTGATGGTTTGTCGCTGGGGTTATATAATAGTGTTTTCATCACTCACGTATTATTCTACTTGTTGGTTTGTCGCTGGGGTTATATAATAGTGTTTTTCTTCACTCACTTATTATTCTACTTGTTGGTTTGTCGCTGGGGTTATATAATAGTGTTTTCCTTCACTCACTTATTATTCTACTTGTTGGTTTGTCGCTGGGGTTATATAATAGTGTTTTCTTCACTCACTTATTATTCTACTTGTTGGTTTGTCGCTGGGGTTATATAATAGTGTTTTCCTTCACTCACTTATTATTCTACTTGTTGGTTTGTCGCTGGGGTTATATAATAGTGTTTTCATCACTCACGTATTATTCTACTTGATGGTTTGTCGCTGGGGTTATATAATAGTGTTTTCATCACTCACGTATCATTCTACTTGTTGGTTTGTCGCTGGGGTTATATAATAGTGTTTTTCATCACTCACGTATCATTCTACTTGTTGGTTTGTCGCTGGGGTTATTTAATAGTGTTTTTCATCACTCACGTATCATTCTACTTGTTGGTTTGTCGCTGGGGTTATTTAATAGTGTTTTTCTTCACTCACTTATTATTCTACTTGTTGGTTTGTCGCTGGGGTTATATAATAGTGTTTTTCTTCACTCACTTATTATTCTACTTGCTGGTTTTCGCTGGGGTTATATAATAGTGTTTTCATCACTCACTTATTATTCTACTTGTTGGTTTGTCGCTGGGGTTATATAATAGTGTTTTTCTTCACTCACTTATTATTCTACTTGTTGGTTTGTCGCTGGGGTTATATAATAGTGTTTTTCTTCACTCACTTATTATTCTACTTGTTGGTTTGTCGCTGGGGTTATATAATAGTGTTTTCATCACTCACTTATTATTCTACTTGTTGGTTTGTCGCTGGGGTTATATAATAGTGTTTTCATCACTCACTTATTATTCTACTTGTTGGTTTGTCGCTGGGGTTATATAATAGTGTTTTCATCACTCACGTATTATTCTACTTGTTGGTTTGTCGCTGGGGTTATATAATAGTGTTTTCATCACTCACTTATTATTCTACTTGTTGGTTTGTCGCTGGGGTTATATAATAGTGTTTTCTTCACTCACTTATTATTCTACTTGTTGGTTTGTCGCCGGGGTTATATAATAGTGTTTTCCTTCACTCACTTATTATTCTACTTGTTGGTTTGTCGCTGGGGTTATATAATAGTGTTTTCATCACTCACGTATTATTCTACTTGTTGGTTTGTCGCTGGGGTTATATAATAGTGTTTTCATCACTCACTTATTATTCTACTTGTTGGTTTGTCGCTGGGGTTATATAATAGTGTTTTTCTTCACTCACTTATTATTCTACTTGTTGGTTTGTCGCTGGGGTTATATAATAGTGTTTTTCTTCACTCACTTATTATTCTACTTGTTGGTTTGTCGCTGGGGTTATATAACAGCGTTTTTCATCACTCACTTATTATTCTACTTGTTGGTTTGTCGCTGGGGTTATTTAATAGTGTTTTTCATCACTCACTTATTATTCTACTTGTTGGTTTGTCGCTGGGGTTATATAATAGTGTTTTCATCACTCACTTATTATTCTACTTGCTGGTTTGTCGCTGGGGTTATATAATAGTGTTTTCTTCACTCACTTAATATTCTACTTGTTGGTTTGTCGCTGGGGTTATATAATAGTGTTTTCATCACTCACTTATTATTCTACTTGTTGGTTTGTCGCTGGGGTTATATAATAGTGTTTCCTTCACTCACTTATTATTCTACTTGTTGGTTTGTCGCTGGGGTTATATAATAGTGTTTTCATCACTCACTTATTATTCTACTTGTTGGTTTGTCGCTGGGGTTATATAATAGTGTTTTTCTTCACTCACTTATTATTCTACTTGTTGGTTTGTCGCTGGGGTTATATAATAGTGTTTTCATCACTCACTTATTATTCTACTTGTTGGTTTGTCGCTGGGGTTATATAATAGTGTTTTTCTTCACTCATGTATTATTCTACTTGCTGGTTTGTCGCTGGGGTTATATAATAGTGTTTTCTTCACTCACGTATTATTCTACTTGCTGGTTTGTCGCTGGGTTATATAATAGTGTTTTCTTCACTCACTTATTATTCTACTTGTTGGTTTGTCGCTGGGGTTATATAATAGTGTTTTCATCACTCACTTATTATTCTACTTGTTGGTTTGTCGCTGGGGTTATATAATAGTGTTTTTCTTCACTCACTTATTATTCTACTTGTTGGTTTGTCGCTGGGGTTATATAATAGTGTTTTCATCACTCACTTATTATTCTACTTGTTGGTTTTTCGCTGGGGTTATATAATAGTGTTTTTCTTCACTCACTTATCATTCTACTTGTTGGTTTGTCGCTGGGGTTATATAATAGTGTTTTCATCACTCACGTATTATTCTACTTGCTGGTTTGTCGCTGGGGTTATATAATAGTGTTTTCATCACTCACTTATTCTTCTACTTGTTGGTTTGTCGCTGGGGTTATATAATAGTGTTTTCCTTCACTCACTTATTATTCTACTTGTTGGTTTGTCGCTGGGGTTATATAATAGTGTTTTCATCACTCACTTATTCTTTTACTTGTTGGTTTGTCGCTGGGGTAATATAATAGTGTTTTCCTTCACTCACTTATTATTCTACTTGCTGGTTTGTCGCTGGGGTTATATAATAGTGTTTTCCTTCTCTCACTTATTATTCTACTTGTTGGTTTGTCGCTGGGGTTATATAATAGTGTTTTCATCACTCACTTATTATTCTACTTGTTGGTTTGTCGCTGGGGTTATATAATAGTGTTTTCATCACTCACTTATTATTCTACTTGTTGGTTTGTCGCTGGGGTTATATAATAGTGTTTTCATCACTCACTTATTCTTCTACTTGTTGGTTTGTCGCTGGGGTTATATAATAGTGTTTTCCTTCACTCACTTATTATTCTACTTGCTGGTTTGTCGCTGGGGTTATATAATAGTGTTTTCCTTCACTCACTTATTATTCTACTTGCTGGTTTGTCGCTGGGGTTATATAATAGTGTTTTTCTTCACTCACTTATTATTCTACTTGTTGGTTTGTCGCTGGGGTTATATAATAGTGTTTTCTTCACTCACTTATTATTCTACTTGTTGGTTTGTCGCTGGGGTTATATAATAGTGTTTTCATCACTCACTTATTATTCTACTTGTTGGTTTGTCGCTGGGGTTATATAATAGTGTTTTCATCACTCACTTATTATTCTACTTGTTGGTTTGTCGCTGGGGTTATATAATAGTGTTTTTCTTCACTCACTTATTATTCTACTTGTTGGTTTGTCGCTGGGGTTATATAATAGTGTTTTCATCACTCACTTATTATTCTACTTGCTGGTTTGTCGCTGGGGTTATATAATAGTGTTTTCCTTCTCTCACTTATTATTCTACTTGTTGGTTTGTCGCTGGGGTTATATAATAGTGTTTTCATCACTCACTTATTATTCTACTTGTTGGTTTGTCGCTGGGGTTATATAATAGTGTTTTTCTTCACTCACTTATTATTCTACTTGTTGGTTTGTCGCTGGGGTTATATAATAGTGTTTTCATCACTCACTTATTATTCTACTTGTTGGTTTGTCGCTGGGGTTATATAATAGTGTTTTCATCACTCACTTATTATTCTACTTGTTGGTTTGTCGCTGGGGTTATATAATAGTGTTTTTCTTCACTCACTTATTATTCTACTTGTTGGTTTGTCGCTGGGGTTATATAATAGTGTTTTCATCACTCACGTATTATTCTACTTGTTGGTTTGTCGCTGGGGTTATATAATAGTGTTTTTCTTCACTCACTTATTATTCTACTTGTTGGTTTGTCGCTGGGGTTATATAATAGTGTTTTCATCACTCACGTATTATTCTACTTGTTGGTTTGTCGCTGGGGTTATATAATAGTGTTTTTCTTCACTCACTTATTATTCTACTTGTTGGTTTGTCGCTGGGGTTATATAATAGTGTTTTCATCACTCACTTATTATTCTACTTGTTGGTTTGTCGCTGGGGTTATATAATAGTGTTTTCTTCACTCACTTATTATTCTACTTGTTGGTTTGTCGCTGGGGTTATATAATAGTGTTTTTCTTCACTCACTTATTATTCTACTTGTTGGTTTGTCGCTGGGGTTATATAATAGTGTTTTCCTTCTCTCACTTATTATTCTACTTGCTGGTTTGTCGCTGGGGTTATATAATAGTGTTTTCCTTCACTCACTTATTATTCTACTTGCTGGTTTGTCGCTGGGGTTATATAATAGTGTTTTCATCACTCACGTATTATTCTACTTGTTGGTTTGTCGCTGGGGTTATATAATAGTGTTTTCATCACTCACTTATTATTCTACTTGTTGGTTTGTCGCTGGGGTTATATAATAGTGTTTTCATCACTCACTTATTATTCTACTTGTTGGTTTGTCGCTGGGGTTATATAATAGTGTTTTTCTTCACTCACTTATTATTCTACTTGTTGGTTTGTCGCTGGGGTTATATAAAAGTGTTTTTCTTCACTCACGTATTATTCTACTTGTTGGTTTTTGCTGGGGTTATATAATAGTGTTTTCTTCACTCACTTATTATTCTACTTGTTGGTTTGTCGCTGGGGTTATATAATAGTGTTTTCATCACTCACGTATTATTCTACTTGTTGGTTTGTCGCTGGGGTTATATAATAGTGTTTTTCTTCACTCACTTATTATTCTACTTGTTGGTTTTTCGCTGGGGTTATATAATAGTGTTTTCATCACTCACTTATTATTCTACTTGTTGGTTTGTCGCTGGGGTTATATAATAGTGTTTTCATCACTCACGTATTATTCTGCTTGATGGTTTGTCGCTGGGGTTATATAATAGTGTTTTCATCACTCACTTATTATGCTACTTGTTGGTCTTTCGCTAGGGTTATATAATAGTGTTTTCCTTCTCTCACTTATTATTCTACTTGCTGGTTTTTCGCTGGGGTTATATAATAGTGTTTTTCTTCACTCACTTATTATTCTACTTGTTGGTTTTTCGCTGGGGTTATATAATAGTGTTTTCCTTCTCTCACTTATTATTCTACTTGCTGGTTTGTCGCTGGGGTTATATAATAGTGTTTTCCTTCACTCACTTATTATTCTACTTGCTGGTTTGTCGCTGGGGTTATATAATAGTGTTTTCATCACTCACGTATTATTCTACTTGTTGGTTTGTCGCTGGGGTTATATAATAGTGTTTTCATCACTCACTTATTATTCTACTTGTTGGTTTGTCGCTGGGGTTATATAATAGTGTTTTTCTTCACTCACTTATTATTCTACTTGTTGGTTTGTCGCTGGGGTTATATAATAGTGTTTTTCTTCACTCACTTATTATTCTACTTGTTGGTTTGTCGCTGGGGTTATATAATAGTGTTTTTCTTCACTCACTTATTATTCTACTTGTTGGTTTTTCGCTGGGGTTATATAATAGTGTTTTCATCACTCACTTATTATTCTACTTGTTGGTTTGTCGCTGGGGTTATATAATAGTGTTTTTCTTCACTCACTTATTATTCTACTTGCTGGTTTGTCGCTGGGGTTATATAATAGTGTTTTCATCACTCACTTATTATTCTACTTGTTGGTTTGTCGCTGGGGTTATATAATAGTGTTTTCATCACTCACTTATTATGCTACTTGTTGGTCTTTCGCTGGGGTTATATAATAGTGTTTTTCTTCACTCACTTATTATTCTACTTGCTGGTTTGTCGCTGGGGTTATATAATAGTGTTTTCATCACTCACGTATTATTCTACTTGTTGGTTTGTCGCTGGGGTTATATAATAGTGTTTTCATCACTCACTTATCATTCTACTTGTTGGTTTGTCGCTGGGGTTATATAATAGTGTTTCCATCACTCACGTATTATTCTACTTGTTGGTTTGTCGCTGGGGTTATATAATAGTGTTTTCATCACTCACTTATTATTCTACTTGTTGGTTTGTCGCTGGGGTTATATAATAGTGTTTTTCTTCACTCACTTATTATTCTACTTGTTGGTTTGTCGCTGGGGTTATATAATAGTGTTTTTCTTCACTCACTTATTATTCTACTTGTTGGTTTGTCGCTGGGGTTATATAATAGTGTTTTTCTTCACTCACTTATTATTCTACTTGTTGGTTTGTCGCTGGGGTTATATAATAGTGTTTTCATCACTCACTTATTATTCTACTTGTTGGTTTGTCGCTGGGGTTATATAATAGTGTTTTCATCACTCACGTATTATTCTACTTGTTGGTTTTTCGCTGGGGTTATATAATAGTGTTTTTTTTCACTCACTTATTATTCTACTTGTTGGTTTGTCGCTGGGGTTATATAATAGTGTTTTCATCACTCACGTATTATTCTACTTGTTGGTTTGTCGCTGGGGTTATATAATAGTGTTTTCATCACTCACTTATTATTCTACTTGTTGGTTTGTCGCTGGGGTTATATAATAGTGTTTTCCTTCACTCACTTATTATTCTACTTGTTGGTCTTTCGCTAGGGTTATATAATAGTGTTTTTCTTCACTCACTTATTATTCTACTTGTTGGTTTGTCGCTGGGGTTATATAATAGTGTTTTTCTTCACTCACTTATTATTCTACTTGTTGGTTTGTCGCTGGGGTTATATAATAGTGTTTTCTTCACTCACTTATTATTCTACTTGTTGGTTTTTCGCTGGGGTTATATAATAGTGTTTTCATCACTCACTTATTATTCTACTTGTTGGTTTGTCGCTGGGGTTATATAATAGTGTTTTTCTTCACTCACTTATTATTCTACTTGTTGGTTTTTCGCTGGGGTTATATAATAGTGTTTTCATCACTCACTTATTATTCTACTTGTTGGTTTGTCGCTGGGGTTATATAATAGTGTTTTCCTTCACTCACTTATTATTGTACTTGTTGCTTTTTCGCTGGGGTTATATAATAGTGTTTTCCTTCACTCACTTATTATTCTACTTGTTGGTTTGTCGCTGGGGTTATATAATAGTGTTTTCATCACTCACTTATTATTCTACTTGTTGGTTTTTCGCTGGGGTTATATAATAGTGTTTTCCTTCACTCACTTATTATTATACTTGTTGGTTTTTCGCTGGGGTTATATAATAGTGTTTTCATCACTCACTTATTATTCTACTTGTTGGTTTGTCGCTGGGGTTATATAATAGTGTTTTCATCACTCACGTATTATTCTACTTGTTGGTTTGTCGCTGGGTTTATATAATAGTGTTTTCATCACTCACTTATTATTCTACTTGTTGGTTTGTCGCTGGGGTTATATAATAGTGTTTTCATCACTCACGTATTATTCTACTTGTTGGTTTGTCGCTGGGGTTATATAATAGTGTTTTCATCACTCACTTATTATTGTACTTGTTGCTTTTTCGCTGGGGTTATATAATAGTGTTTTCCTTCACTCACTTATTATTCTACTTGTTGGTTTGTCGCTGGGGTTATATAATAGTGTTTTCATCACTCACTTATTATTCTACTTGTTGGTTTTTCGCTGGGGTTATATAATAGTGTTTTCCTTCACTCACTTATTATTCTACTTGTTGGTTTTTTCGCTGGGGTTATATAATAGTGTTTTCATCACTCACTTATTATTCTACTTGTTGGTTTTTCGCTGGGGTTATATAATAGTGTTTTTCTTCACTCACTTATTATTCTACTTGATGGTTTGTCGCTGGGGTTATATAATAGTGTTTTCCTTCACTCACTTATCATTCTACTTGTTGGTTTGTCGCTGGGGTTATATAATAGTGTTTTCATCACTCACGTATTATTCTACTTGTTGGTTTGTCTCTGGGGTTATATAATAGTGTTTTTCTTCACTCACTTATTATTCTACTTGTTGGTTTGTCGCTGGGGATATTTAATAGTGTTTTCATCACTCACTTATTATTCTACTTGTTGGTTTGTCGCTGGGGTTATATAATAGTGTTTTCATCACTCACGTATTATTCTACTTGTTGGTTTGTCGCTGGGTTTATATAATAGTGTTTTCATCACTCACTTATTATTCTACTTGTTAGTTTGTCGCTGGGGTTATATAATAGTGTTTTCATCACTCACGTATTATTCTACTTGTTGGTTTGTCGCTGGGTTTATATAATAGTGTTTTCATCACTCACTTATTATTCTACTTGTTGGTTTGTCGCTGGGGTTATATAATAGTGTTTTTCTTCACTCACTTATTATTTTACTTGTTGGTTTGTCGCTGGGGTTATATAATAGTGTTTTCATCACTCACTTATTATTCTACTTGTTGGTTTGTCGCTGGGGTTATATAATAGTGTTTTTCTTCACTCACTTATCATTCTACTTGTTGGTTTGTCGCTGGGGTTATATAATAGTGTTTTTCTTCACTCACTTATCATTCTACTTGTTGGTTTGTCGCTGGGATTATATAATAGTGTTTTTCTTCACTGGCTTATTATTCTACTTGTTGGTTTGTCGCTGGGGTTATATAATAGTGTTTTCCTTCACTCACTTATTATTCTACTTGTTGGTTTGTCGCTGGGGTTATATAATAGTGTTTTCATCACTCACGTATTATTCTACTTGTTGGTTTGTCGCTGGGGTTATATAATAGTGTTTTCATCACTCACGTATTATTCTACCTGTTGGTTTGTCGCTGGGGTTATATAATAGTGTTTTTCTTCACTCACGTATTATTCTACTTGTTGGTTTGTCGCTGGGGTTATATAATAGTGTTTTCATCACTCACGTATTATTCTACTTGTTGGTTTGTCGCTGGGGTTATATAATAGTGTTTTTCTTCACTCACTTATTATTCTACTTGTTGGTTTGTCGCTGGGGTTATATAATAGTGTTTTCATCACTCACGTATTATTCTACTTGTTGGTTTGTCGCTGGGGTTATATAATAGTGTTTTTCTTCACTCACGTATTATTCTACTTGTTGGTTTGTCGCTGGGGTTATATAATAGTGTTTTTCTTCACTCACTTATTATTCTACTTGTTGGTTTGTCGCTGGGGTTATATAATAGTGTTTTCATCACTCACGTATTATTCTACTTGTTGGTTTGTCGCTGGGGTTATATAATAGTGTTTTTCTTCACTCACGTATTATTCTACTTGTTGGTTTGTCGCTGGGGTTATATAATAGTGTTTTTCTTCACTCACTTATTATTCTACTTGTTGGTTTGTCGCTGGGGTTATATAATAGTGTTTTCATCACTCACGTATTATTCTACTTGTTGGTTTGTCGCTGGGGTTATATAATAGTGTTTTTCTTCACTCACGTATTATTCTACTTGTTGGTTTGTCGCTGGGGTTATATAATAGTGTTTTTCTTCACTCACTTATTATTCTACTTGATGGTTTGTCGCTGGGGTTATATAATAGTGTTTTCATCACTCACGTATTATTCTACTTGTTGGTTTGTCGCTGGGTTATATAATAGTGTTTTCATCACTCACGTATTATTCTACTTGTTGGTTTGTCGCTGGGGTTATATAATAGTGTTTTCCTTCACTCACTTATTATTCTACTTGTTGGTTTGTCGCTGGGGCTATATAATAGTGTTTTTCATCACTCACGTATTATTCTACTTGTTGGTTTGTCGCTGGGGTTATATAATAGTGTTTTCATCACTCACGTATTATTCTACTTGTTGGTTTGTCGCTGGGGTTATATAATAGTGTTTTCCTTCACTCACTTATTATTCTACTTGTTGGTTTTTCGCTGGGGTTATATAATAGTGTTTTCTTCACTCACGTATTATTCTACTTGTTGGTTTGTCGCTGGGGTTATATAATAGTGTTTTCCTTCACTCACTTATTATTCTACTTGTTGGTTTGTCGCTGGGGCTATATAATAGTGTTTTTCATCACTCACGTATTATTCTACTTGTTGGTTTGTCGCTGGGGTTATATAATAGTGTTTTCATCACTCACGTATTATTCTACTTGTTGGTTTGTCGCTGGGGTTATATAATAGTGTTTTCATCACTCACTTATTATTCTACTTGTTGGTTTTTCGCTGGGGTTATATAATAGTGTTTTCATCACTCACGTATTATTCTACTTGTTGGTTTGTCGCTGGGGTTATATAATAGTGTTTTCCTTCACTCACTTATTATTCTACTTGTTGGTTTGTCGCTGGGGCTATATAATAGTGTTTTTCATCACTCACGTATTATTCTACTTGTTGGTTTGTCGCTGGGGTTATATAATAGTGTTTTCATCACTCACGTATTATTCTACTTGTTGGTTTGTCGCTGGGTTTATATAATAGTGTTTTCATCACTCACTTATTATTCTACTTGTTGGTTTGTCGCTGGGTTTATATAATAGTGTTTTCATCACTCACTTATTATTCTACTTGTTGGTTTGTCGCCGGGGTTATATAATAGTGTTTTCATCACTCACTTATTATTCTACTTGTTGGTTTGTCGCTGGGGTTATATAATAGTGTTTTCTTCACTCACTTATTATTGTACTTGTTGCTTTTTCGCTGGGGTTATATAATAGTGTTTTCCTTCACTCACTTATTATTCTACTTGTTGGTTTGTCGCTGGGGTTATATAATAGTGTTTTTCTTCTCTCGCTTATTATTCTACTTGTTGGTTTGTCGCTGGGGTTATATAATAGTGTTTTCATCACTCACGTATTATTCTACTTGTTGGTTTGTCGCTGGGTTTATATAATAGTGTTTTCATCACTCACGTATTATTCTACTTGTTGGTTTGTCGCTGGGTTTATATAATAGTGTTTTTCTTCACTCACTTATTATTCTACTTGTTGGTTTGTCGCTGGGGTTATATAATAGTGTTTTCATCACTCACGTATTATTCTACTTGTTGGTTTGTCGCTGGGGTTATATAATAGTGTTTTCATCACTCACGTATTATTCTACTTGTTGGTTTGTCGCTGGGGTTATATAATAGTGTTTTCCTTCACTCACTTATTATTCTACTTGTTGGTTTGTCGCTGGGGTTATATAATAGTGTTTTCATCACTCACTTATTATTCTACTTGTTGGTTTGTCGCTGGGGTTATATAATAGTGTTTTCATCACTCACTTATTATTCTACTTGTTGGTTTGTCGCTGGGGTTATATAATAGTGTTTTCATCACTCACTTATTATTCTACTTGTTGGTTTGTCGCTGGGGTTATATAATAGTGTTTCCTTCACTCACTTATTATTCTACTTGTTGGTTTGTCGCTGGGGTTATATAATAGTGTTTTCATCACTCACTTATTATTCTACTTGCTGGTTTGTCGCTGGGGTTATATAATAGTGTTTTCCTTCACTCACTTATTATTCTACTTGTTGGTTTGTCGCTGGGGTTATATAATAGTGTTTTCATCACTCACGTATTATTCTACTTGTTGGTTTGTCGCTGGGGTTATATAATAGTGTTTTCATCACTCACGTATTATTCTACTTGTTGGTTTGTCGCTGGGGTTATATAATAGTGTTTTCTTCACTCACTTATTATTCTACTTGTTGGTTTGTCGCTGGGGTTATATAATAGTGTTTTCATCACTCACGTATTATTCTACTTGTTGGTTTGTCGCTGGGGTTATATAATAGTGTTTTCCTTCACTCACTTATTATTCTACTTGTTGGTTTGTCGCTGGGGCTATATAATAGTGTTTTTCATCACTCACGTATTATTCTACTTGTTGGTTTGTCGCTGGGGTTATATAATAGTGTTTTCATCACTCACGTATTATTCTACTTGTTGGTTTGTCGCTGGGTTTATATAATAGTGTTTTCATCACTCACTTATTATTCTACTTGTTGGTTTGTCGCTGGGTTTATATAATAGTGTTTTCATCACTCACTTATTATTCTACTTGTTGGTTTGTCGCCGGGGTTATATAATAGTGTTTTCCTTCTCTCACTTATTATTCTACTTGTTGGTTTGTCGCTGGGGTTATATAATAGTGTTTTCATCACTCACTTATTATTCTACTTGTTGGTTTGTCGCTGGGGTTATATAATAGTGTTTTCTTCACTCACTTATTATTGTACTTGTTGCTTTTTCGCTGGGGTTATATAATAGTGTTTTCCTTCACTCACTTATTATTCTACTTGTTGGTTTGTCGCTGGGGTTATATAATAGTGTTTTTCTTCTCTCGCTTATTATTCTACTTGTTGGTTTGTCGCTGGGGTTATATAATAGTGTTTTCATCACTCACGTATTATTCTACTTGTTGGTTTGTCGCTGGGTTTATATAATAGTGTTTTCATCACTCACGTATTATTCTACTTGTTGGTTTGTCGCTGGGTTTATATAATAGTGTTTTTCTTCACTCACTTATTATTCTACTTGTTGGTTTGTCGCTGGGGTTATATAATAGTGTTTTCATCACTCACGTATTATTCTACTTGTTGGTTTGTCGCTGGGGTTATATAATAGTGTTTTCATCACTCACGTATTATTCTACTTGTTGGTTTGTCGCTGGGGTTATATAATAGTGTTTTCCTTCACTCACTTATTATTCTACTTGTTGGTTTGTCGCTGGGGTTATATAATAGTGTTTTCATCACTCACTTATTATTCTACTTGTTGGTTTGTCGCTGGGGTTATATAATAGTGTTTTCATCACTCACTTATTATTCTACTTGTTGGTTTGTCGCTGGGGTTATATAATAGTGTTTTCATCACTCACTTATTATTCTACTTGTTGGTTTGTCGCTGGGGTTATATAATAGTGTTTCCTTCACTCACTTATTATTCTACTTGTTGGTTTGTCGCTGGGGTTATATAATAGTGTTTTCATCACTCACTTATTATTCTACTTGCTGGTTTGTCGCTGGGGTTATATAATAGTGTTTTCCTTCACTCACTTATTATTCTACTTGTTGGTTTGTCGCTGGGGTTATATAATAGTGTTTTCATCACTCACGTATTATTCTACTTGTTGGTTTGTCGCTGGGGTTATATAATAGTGTTTTCATCACTCACGTATTATTCTACTTGTTGGTTTGTCGCTGGGGTTATATAATAGTGTTTTCTTCACTCACTTATTATTCTACTTGTTGGTTTGTCGCTGGGGTTATATAATAGTGTTTTCATCACTCACTTATTATTCTACTTGCTGGCTTGTCGCTGGGGTTATATAATAGTGTTTTCTTCACTCACTTATTATTCTACTTGTTGGTTTGTCGCTGGGGTTATATAATAGTGTTTTCATCACTCACTTATTATTCTACTTGCTGGTTTGTCGCTGGGGTTATATAATAGTGTTTTCTTCACTCACTTATTATTCTACTTGTTGGTTTGTCGCTGGGGTTATATAATAGTGTTTTCATCACTCACTTATTATTCTACTTGCTGGTTTGTCGCTGGGGTTATATAATAGTGTTTTCTTCACTCACTTATTATTCTACTTGTTGGTTTGTCGCTGGGGTTATATAATAGTGTTTCCTTCACTCACTTATTATTCTACTTGTTGGTTTGTCGCTGGGGTTATATAATAGTGTTTTCATCACTCACTTATTATTCTACTTGCTGGTTTGTCGCTGGGGTTATATAATAGTGTTTTCCTTCACTCACTTATTATTCTACTTGTTGGTTTGTCGCTGGGGTTATATAATAGTGTTTTCATCACTCACGTATTATTCTACTTGTTGGTTTGTCGCTGGGGTTATATAATAGTGTTTTCATCACTCACGTATTATTCTACTTGTTGGTTTGTCGCTGGGGTTATATAATAGTGTTTTCTTCACTCACTTATTATTCTACTTGTTGGTTTGTCGCTGGGGTTATATAATAGTGTTTTCATCACTCACGTATTATTCTACTTGTTGGTTTGTCGCTGGGGTTATATAATAGTGTTTTCTTCACTCACTTATTATTCTACTTGTTGGTTTGTCGCTGGGGTTATATAATAGTGTTTTCATCACTCACTTATTATTCTACTTGCTGGTTTGTCGCTGGGGTTATATAATAGTGTTTTCTTCACTCACTTATTATTCTACTTGTTGGTTTGTCGCTGGGGTTATATAATAGTGTTTTCATCACTCACTTATTATTCTACTTGTTGGTTTGTCGCTGGGGTTATATAATAGTGTTTTTCTTTACTCACGTATCATTCTACTTGTTGGTTTGTCGCTGAGGTTATATAATAGTGTTTTTTTTCACTCACTTATTATTCTACTTGTTGGTTTGTCGCTGAGGTTATATAATAGTGTTTTTTTTCACTCACGTATCATTCTACTTGTTGGTTTGTCGCTGGGGTTATATAATAGTGTTTTCATCACTCACTTATCATTCTACTTGTTGGTTTATCGCTGGGGTTATATAATAGTGTTTTCATCACTCACTTATCATTCTACTTGTTGGTTTGTCGCTGAGGTTATATAATAGTGTTTTCATCACTCACGTATCATTCTACTTGTTGGTTTGTCGCTGGGGTTATATAATAGTGTTTTTTTTCACTCACTTATTATTCTACTTGTTGGTTTGTCGCTGGGGTTATATAATAGTGTTTTCCTTCACTCACTTATTATTCTACTTGTTGGTTTGTCGCTGGGGTTATATAATAGTGTTTTCATCACTCACGTATTATTCTACTTGTTGGTTTGTCGCTGGGGTTATATAATAGTGTTTTCATCACTCACGTATCATTCTACTTGATGGTTTGTCGCTGGGGTTATATAATAGTGTTTTTTTTCACTCACTTATTATTCTACTTGTTGGTTTGTCGCTGGGGTTATATAATAGTTTTTTCCTTCACTCACTTATTATTCTACTTGTTGGTTTGTCGATGGGGTTATATAATAGTGTTTTCATCACTCACTTATTATTCTACTTGCTGGTTTGTCGCTGGGGTTATATAATAGTGTTTTCTTCACTCACTTATTATTCTACTTGTTGGTTTGTCGCTGGGGTTATATAATAGTGTTTTCATCACTCACGTATCATTCTACTTGATGGTTTGTCGCTGGGGTTATATAATAGTGTTTTTTTTCACTCACTTATTATTCTACTTGTTGGTTTGTCGCTGGGGTTATATAATAGTGTTTTCCTTCACTCACTTATTATTCTACTTGTTGGTTTGTCGCTGGGGTTATATAATAGTGTTTTCATCACTCACTTATTATTCTACTTGTTGGTTTGTCGCTGGGGTTATATAATAGTGTTTTTTTTCACTCACTTATTATTCTACTTGTTGGTTTGTCGCTGGGGTTATATAATAGTGTTTTCATCACTCACTTATTATTCTACTTGTTGGTTTGTCGCTGGGGTTATATAATAGTGTTTTCATCACTCACTTATTATTCTACTTGTTGGTTTGTCGCTGGGGTTATATAATAGTGTTTCCTTCACTCACTTATTATTCTACTTGTTGGTTTGTCGCTGGGGTTATATAATAGTGTTTTTCTTCACTCACTTATTATTCTACTTGTTGGTTTGTCGCTGGGGTTATATAATAGTGTTTTTTTTCACTCACTTATTATTCTACTTGTTGGTTTGTCGCTGGGGTTATATAATAGTGTTTTCATCACTCACTTATTATTCTACTTGTTGGTTTGTCGCTGGGGTTATATAATAGTGTTTTCCTTCACTCACTTATTATTCTACTTGTTGGTTTGTCGCTGGGGTTATATAATAGTGTTTTTTTTCACTCACTTATTATTCTACTTGTTGGTTTGTCGCTGGGGTTATATAATAGTGTTTTTCTTCACTCACTTATTATTCTACTTGTTGGTTTGTCGCTGGGGTTATATAATAGTGTTTTCCTTCACTCACTTATTATTTTACTTGTTGGTTTGTCGCTGGGGTTATATAATAGTGTTTTCCTTCACTCACTTATTATTATACTTGTTGGTTTGTCGCTGGGGTTATATAATAGTGTTTTCATCACTCACTTATTATTCTACTTGTTGGTTTGTCGCTGGGGTTATATAATAGTGTTTTTTTTCACTCACTTATTATTCTACTTGTTGGTTTGTCGCTGGGGTTATATAATAGTGTTTTCCTTCACTCACTTATTATTCTACTTGTTGGTTTGTCGCTGGGGTTATATAATAGTGTTTCCTTCACTCACTTATTATTCTACTTGTTGGTTTGTCGCTGGGGTTATATAATAGTGTTTTCCTTCACTCACGTATTATTCTACTTGTTGGTTTGTCGCTGGGGTTATATAATAGTGTTTTCATCACTCACTTATTATTCTACTTGTTGGTTTGTCGCTGGGGTTATATAATAGTGTTTTCATCACTCACGTATCATTCTACTTGATGGTTTGTCGCTGGGGTTATATAATAGTGTTTTTCTTCACTCACTTATTATTCTACTTGATGGTTTGTCGCTGGGGTTATATAATAGTGTTTTCCTTCACTCACTTGTTATTCTACTTGTTGGTTTGTCGCTGGGGTTATATAATAGTGTTTTCCTTCACTCACTTATTATTCTACTTGTTGGTTTGTCGCTGGGGTTATATAATAGTGTTTTCCTTCACTCACTTATTATTCTACTTGTTGGTTTGTCGCTGGGGTTATATAATAGTGTTTTCATCACTCACTTATTATTCTACTTGTTGGTTTGTCGCTGGGGTTATATAATAGTGTTTTCATCACTCACTTATTATTCTACTTTTTGGTTTGTCGCTGGGGTTATATAATAGTGTTTTTCTTCACTCACTTATTATTCTACTTGTTGGTTTGTCGCTGGGGTTATATAATAGTGTTTTCATCACTCACTTATTATTCTACTTGTTGGTTTGTCGCTGGGGTTATATAATAGTGTTTTCCTTCACTCACTTATTATTCTACTTGTTGGTTTGTCGCTGGGGTTATATAATAGTGTTTTCATCACTCACTTATTATTCTACTTGTTGGTTTGTCGCTGGGGTTATATAATAGTGTTTTTCTTCACTCACTTGTTATTCTACTTGTTGGTTTGTCGCTGAGGTTATATAATAGTGTTTTCATCACTCACGTATCATTCTACTTGTTGGTTTGTTGCTGGGGTTATATAATAGTGTTTTCATCACTCACTTGTTATTCTACTTGTTGGTTTGTCGCTGGGGTTATATAATAGTGTTTTCCTTCACTCACTTATTATTCTACTTGTTGGTTTGTCGCTGGGGTTATATAATAGTGTTTTTCTTCACTCACTTATTATTCTACTTGTTGGTTTGTCGTTGGGGTTATATAATAGTGTTTTCCTTCTCTCACTTATTATTCTACTTGCTGGTTTGTCGCTGGGGTTATATAATAGTGTTTTCCTTCTCTCACTTATTATTCTACTTGCTGGTTTGTCGCTGGGGTTATATAATAGTGTTTTCATCACTCACTTATTATTCTACTTGTTGGTTTGTCGCTGGGGTTATATAATATTGTTTTTCTTCACTCACTTATTATTCTACTTGATGGTTTGTCGCTGGGGTTATATAATAGTGTTTTTCTTCACTCACGTATTATTATACTTGTTGGTTTGTCGCTGGGGTTATATAATAGTGTTTTCATCACTCACTTATTATTCTACTTGTTGGTTTGTCGCTGGGGTTATATAATAGTGTTTTCATCACTCACTTATTATTCTACTTGATGGTTTGTCGCTGGGGTTATATAATAGTGTTTTCATCACTCACTTGTTATTCTACTTGTTGGTTTGTCGCTGGGGTTATATAATAGTGTTTTTCTTCACTCACTTATTATTCTACTTGTTGGTTTGTCGCTGGGGTTATATAATAGTGTTTTTCTTCACTCACGTATCATTCTACTTGTTGGTTTGTCGCTGGGGTTATATAATAGTGTTTCCATCACTCACGTATTATTCTACTTGTTGGTTTGTCGCTGGGGTTATATAATAGTGTTTTCATCACTCACTTATTATTCTACTTGTTGGTTTGTCGCTGGGGTTATATAATAGTGTTTTTCTTCACTCACTTAATATTCTACTTGTTGGTTTTTCGCTGGGGTTATATAATAGTGTTTTTCTTCACTCACTTATTATTCTACTTGTTGGTTTGTCGCTGGGGTTATATAATAGTGTTTTTCATCACTCACTTATTATTCTACTTGATGGTTTGTCGCTGGGGTTATATAATAGTGTTTTCCTTCACTCACTTATTATGCTACTTGTTGGTCTTTCGCTAGGGTTATATAATAGTGTTTTTCTTCACTCACTTATTATTCTACTTGATGGTTTGTCGCTGGGGTTATATAATAGTGTTTTCATCACTCACGTATCATTCTACTTGATGGTTTGTCGCTGGGGTTATATAATAGTGTTTTTCTTCACTCACTTATTATTCTACTTGCTGGTTTGTCGATGGGGTTATATAATAGTGTTTTCCTTCACTCACTTGTTATTCTACTTGTTGGTTTGTCGCTGGGGTTATATAATAGTGTTTTCATCACTCACTTATTATTCTACTTGTTGGTTTTTCGCTGGGGTTATATAATAGTGTTTTCATCACTCACTTATTATTCTACTTGTTGGTTTGTCGCTGGGGTTATATAATAGTGTTTTCATCACTCACGTATCATTCTACTTGTTGGTTTGTCGCTGGGGTTATATAATAGTGTTTTCATCACTCACGTATCATTCTACTTGATGGTTTGTCGCTGGGGTTATATAATAGTGTTTTCTTCACTCACTTATCATTGTACTTGTTGGTTTGTCGCTGGGGTTATATAATAGTGTTTTCATCACTCACTTATTATTCTACTTGTTGGTTTGTCGCTGGGGTTATATAATAGTGTTTTCATCACTCACGTATCATTCTACTTGTTGGTTTGTCGCTGGGGTTATATAATAGTGTTTTTCTTCACTCACTTATTATTCTACTTGTTGGTTTGTCGCTGGGGTTATATAATAGTGTTTTTCTTCACTCACTTATTATTCTACTTGTTGGGTTTTCGCTGGGGTTATATAATAGTGTTTTCATCACTCACGTATCATTCTACTTGATGGTTTGTCGCTGGGGTTATATAATAGTGTTTCCTTCACTCACTTATTATTCTACTTGTTGGTTTGTCGCTGGGGTTATATAATAGTGTTTTTCTTCACTCACTTATTATTCTACTTGATGGTTTGTCGCTGGGGTTATATAATAGTGTTTTTCATCACTCACTTATTATTCTACTTGATGGTTTGTCGCTGGGGTTATATAATAGTGTTTTCCTTCACTCACTTATTACTCTACTTGTTGGTTTGTCGCTGGGGTTATATAATAGTGTTTTCATCACTCACGTATCATTCTACTTGATGGTTTGTCGCTGGGGTTATATAATAGTGTTTTTCATCACTCACGTATCATTCTACTTGATGGTTTGTCGCTGGGGTTATATAATAGTGTTTTCATCACTCACGTATCATTCTACTTGTTGGTTTGTCGCTGGGGTTATATAATAGTGTTTTCCTTCACTCACTTGTTATTCTACTTGTTGGTTTGTCGCTGGGGTTATATAATAGTCTTTTCTTCACTCACTTATTATTCTACTTGTTGGTTTGTCGCTGGGGTTATATAATAGTGTTTTCATCACTCACTTATTATTCTACTTGTTGGTTTGTCGCTGGGGTTATATAATAGTGTTTTTCTTCACTCACTTATCATTCTACTTGATGGTTTGTCGCTGGGGTTATATAATAGTGTTTTTCTTCACTCACGTATTATTATACTTGTTGGTTTGTCGCTGGGGTTATATAATAGTGTTTTCATCACTCACTTATTATTCTACTTGTTGGTTTGTCGCTGGGGTTATATAATAGTGTTTTCTTCACTCATTTATTATTCTACTTGTTGGTTTGTCGCTGGGGTTATATAATAGTGTTTTCTTCACTCACTTATTATTCTACTTGTTGGTTTGTCGCTGGGGTTATATAATAGTGTTTTCATCACTCACTTATTATTCTACTTGTTGGTTTGTCGCTGGGGTTATATAATAGTGTTTTTCTTCACTCACTTATTATTCTACTTTTTGGTTTGTCGCTGGGGTTATATAATAGTGTTTTCTCCACTCACTTATTATTCTACTTGTTGGTTTGTCGCTGGGGTTATATAATAGTGTTTTCATCACTCACTTATTATTCTACTTGTTGGTTTGTCGCTGGGGTTATATAATAGTGTTTTTCTTCACTCACTTAATATTCTACTTGTTGGTTTGTCGCTGGGGTTATATAATAGTGTTTTCTTCACTCACTTATCATTCTACTTGCTGGTTTGTCGCTGGGGTTATATAATAGTGTTTTTCTTCACTCACTTATTATTCTACTTGTTGGTTTGTCGCTGGGGTTATATAATAGTGTTTTCATCACTCACGTATCATTCTACTTGATGGTTTGTCGCTGGGGTTATATAATAGTGTTTTTCTTCACTCACTTATTATTCTACTTGTTGGTTTGTCGCTGGGGTTATATAATAGTTTTTTCCTTCACTCACTTGTTATTCTACTTGTTGGTTTTTCGCTGGGGTTATATAATAGTGTTTTTCTTCACTCACTTATTATTCTACTTGTTGGTTTGTCGCTGGGGTTATATAATAGTGTTTTCCTTCACTCACTTATTATTCTACTTGTTGGTTTGTCGCTGGGGTTATATAATAGTGTTTTCATCACTCACTTATTATTCTACTTGTTGGTTTGTCGCTGGGGTTATATAATAGTGTTTTTCTTCACTCACTTATTATTCTACTTGTTGGTTTTTCGCTGGGGTTATATAATAGTGTTTTTCTTCACTCACTTATTATTCTACTTGTTGGTTTGTCGCTGGGGTTATATAATAGTGTTTTCCTTCACTCACTTATTATTCTACTTGTTGGTTTGTCGCTGGGGTTATATAATAGTGTTTTCATCACTCACTTATTATTCTACTTGTTGGTTTGTCGCTGGGGTTATATAATAGTGTTTTCCTTCACTCACTTATTATTCTACTTGTTGGTTTGTCGCTGGGGTTATATAATAGTGTTTTTCATCACTCACTTATTATTCTACTTGTTGGTTTGTCGCTGGGGTTATATAATAGTGTTTTTCATCACTCACGTATTATTCTACTTGTTGGTTTGTCGCTGGGGTTATATAATAGTGTTTTCATCACTCACTTAATATTCTACGTGTTGGTTTGTCGCTGGGGTTATATAATAGTGTTTTCATCACTCACTTATTATTCTACTTGTTGGTTTGTCGCTGGGGTTATATAATAGTGTTTTCTTCACTCACGTATTATTCTACTTGTTGGTTTGTCGCTGGGGTTATATAACAGCGTTTTTCATCACTCACGTATTATTCTACTTGTTGGTTTGTCGCTGGGGTTATATAATAGTGTTTCCATCACTCACGTATTATTCTACTTGTTGGTTTTTCGCTGGGGTTATATAATAGTGTTTTCATCACTCAATTATTATTCTACTTGTTGGTTTGTCGCTGGGGTTATATAATAGTGTTTTTCTTCACTCACGTATTATTCTACTTGTTGGTTTGTCGCTGGGGTTATATAACAGCGTTTTTCATCACTCACGTATTATTCTACTTGTTGGTTTGTCGCTGGGGTTATATAATAGTGTTTCCATCACTCACGTATTATTCTACTTGTTGGTTTTTCGCTGGGGTTATATAATAGTGTTTTTCATCACTCACGTATTATTCTACTTGTTGGTTTGTCGCTGGGGTTATATAATAGTGTTTTCATCACTCACTTATTATTCTACTTGTTGGTTTGTCGCTGGGGTTATATAATAGTGTTTCCATCACTCACGTATTATTCTACTTGTTGGTTTTTCGCTGGGGTTATATAATAGTGTTTTCATCACTCAATTATTATTCTACTTGTTGGTTTGTCGCTGGGGTTATATAATAGTGTTTTTCTTCACTCACTTATTATTCTACTTGTTGGTTTGTCGCTGGGGTGATATAATAGTGTTTTTCTTCACTCACTTATTATTCTACTTGTTGGTTTGTCGCTGGGGTTATATAATAGTGTTTTTCTTCACTCACGTATTATTCTACTTGTTGGTTTGTCGCTGGGGTGATATAATAGTGTTTTTCTTCACTCACTTATTATTCTACTTGTTGGGTTTTTGCTGGGGTTATATGATACATGTTTCCCTTCACTCGTTTATTGTTATACTAGTTGTTGTCGCTACATTGAGTGATATTATACAATTTTTTCTTTCACTCCTGTATTATGCTTTAAGTTGGTTGCCGCGGCAAGGAACATTTTCCCAGTAAACACAAGGCATTGAACCAATGCTGTTTCAACTTTGGTCAACCGTCTACGATACTGGTCCAACATTAAAACAACATTGGTTCAATGCCTCGTGTTTGCTGGGTTGTTTGAAAATGAATTAGTAGCAATGTTCTCTTTTTGATTTCATGACATCCTTAATTATCATTGTTGAATAAATATATAGATAATACATTTTAGCTTCGATCAACACATGGGCGGACTTGATTAGCTTTTCTTTAAGCTATTTATAAATCAGGCGCAGATGAAACACATTCCTAGTGAACTGACTCATAGGATCAAACTAGCACCAAAAACTGCCTCAGTCATTCAATCTCCGAGTGGGGGGGGAGGGGGAATGTGTAGTATTTTTTAAATAAATAATTTCAGGCCTACTCTGCAAGAAATAACTGTTCTATATAAAGATGTAATAAAACTGCAATTTTTCGCGCACCCACGATCCCGATTGAAATATATAATTCGTCCTAGCAAAAACTCCAGCCAACCCCCCAACCCCCTGGAGATTGAATTGTGGATCCTTTATATTATATGCATGAAGATATGACAGGCTATTTATTTGTACCTATCTCAGGAAACATGAGGCATTGGGCCAAGGTGGTTCTAATTCTGGGCCACCGTCTACGACTCTGGCCCAGAATTAAAACCACCTTTGTCATATGCCTCTTGCTTGCTCGGGTGTGTCGAACTGGCGTCAGTAGTCGAAGTTACTGTAAATAACAGCTTAGGCTACGACGGCGGCGGCGGCAGCAGCTGGAGTAACAGTTGAAGCAGGGTAGTCTGTGGACCAGCATTGATTCAACATTGGCCTTATGGCATATGATTCCTGGAGTCATCTCATATAGTCTGCTTCATTTCTTCCCTGCACAGATCGCCCAGATCAAATTTCCTGTCTGTGATGCTCATTCTGTTTCGATGGTACAATCCCTTCGCCTGTCAACTCAATCAGCGTGTGAGATTCTGAACCAGTTGGTGTGATTGGTCGGTTTCCACCAGTTCAGATTTTCGTCATTATCCCCTCCTGCGATCATGCAAAATCTACCTGTCAACACAAAGGACATGCTACTAAAGACATTAGTGCAAATTTGAGTAGAAATGCTCGTCATTTAAAATATTTAAAAGGTAGCCTTTTTCGATTTTTGAAAAAAATCTGGACTATGATATCAACACATCAAATCAAAAATCCTCGACACATTTTTTAGTTAAGCACAAAATCTTGCCACAGATCTGCTCTGTGAACTGAACAAAGTGAGGTCTATACAATATACAATGGTTGTTCAACGTCATTTGTGTATTTGACAAACAAACTATCGCATCATCAAATAATTACCACTTTCAGCACTTATCCCTTACAACGCTGAAATATTTTTGTATAAAACATGGAGATCTGTTGATTGGAATTTGACAATAATCTAATGGAAGCACGGCTGTATCTAATTTGTTTTAAATTGATCATTGAATCATATATCAGTTTGTGATATCTTTTTCACTGCGTCTTTTGAATGACAGTACGTCACTGTTTGAAATTGAAGTACATGTATTCCACAAAATGAAACTGGTATTATTACAAATTCGCTTGTAGAACCATTTGTTCATTTTTTATATTATCCTTTTAAGCATCTCACCTTCTGCTGCACACGAATTGATCTAAATGGTATAATATCACATAAACTACATGTATATCCAACACTAACGGCTTAGTCTGAACCACTTTCAAACATTAATCATGTTCATCATGTTGATCCGATGCAACATTCTCTAATAAGATTTTAATTATATCTCGGCTGTGATTATGACAATGTAGCGACCTTCTTGATTCTTGATCACAACATCACTTTGATCGCCTTCACTATTGGTCTGCTAGAACCGTGTGTGTATTCGTTAACGTTTAGATCATTATAGGACCGTAAATTTACGTTTTTATGCAAGTTTAATACCAAATAAAATTAGGTAGTGCTAGATTAGTTAGATCTTACGCTTCATTTAAATACCTATGTTATGGTGTGCGCCGTTATAAAATTGTAATTCCTTCAGTGAGGGGATGGACTTTAGATGTCAGAGTCTGACGTATATAGACGTTATGACGTCATCACTTTATGATATTGCCTTATGATATCATGTATTATTATAGTTTATCGATCTCTCGAGTGATCTTAATGATTATATCCTCCTAGCAACACTGATTGATTATAAACAATGGCATATTAATCACAAAGATATGAAAACTTAACTACCCTTTAACAAAAGCTAAGGTATATCATTTAAATTTTCACGCACTTGATGTTGTGTCTCGCTACCGCGATCCACAACTTCAAGAGCGTGAAAATTACTTCTCGCACTCATGCTGTTGGCTTTCTCTGCGAGACGTATAGAGAGATCAGCCCCTCTTACACTCTCTCCAGTTTGATTTTACCGTTAAGATATTAGTAGAGAAAGTACATACTGCATCGTTGGTACGGCGAGATGGGCTGATCTCAGCACTCGTCACCACATCAAACCCTCGCCTAAAGGTTTTGCTGAGATGAGTCCATCTCGCCTTCCCAACGATGCCGTATGCATATACTATATTATATTTGCATATATTGATTTAAATCGAACCATTTTCATATTAGCGATTTAAATGTTCATTTCTCCTTTTAATGTTCTTATTGAAGGTGACATAAATAGCCTAACAACGTCTATTTTGTTGTTTATTTCTCTTTCAAATTGTATTTTTCGTAGGACAAATAACAAGTCTAAAAAATGGCTACAGAAGCGATTGTTTTAGGCCACCTTTGTGCGCATATAGGCTAATATGGGCCAGGAGAACCTCCTGAGGATGGTGAGATGAATTAGATGACACTGTCCTCCAGACACAGGATTCGAATTTCGAGCCCTGGCGGTCTGAGGCCGAGCACGCTACCTCTCGGTCACGGAGGCTCCCCAGAATACTGACGTTCTCACGTGGATGGGGAAGAAACATTTTTTGTTTCTTTCAAACCGCCGAGACCGGGAACCGAACCCCGAACTCTGGCGTGAAAGGCAGCGGTGCTAACCTCTACCCTAGGGTCCCCGCCCTCGTTGGGTACGGCGAGATGGGCTGATCTCAGCACTCGTCACCACATCAAACCCTCGCCTAAAGGTTTTGCTGAAATGAGTCCATCTCGCCTTCCCAACGATGCCGTATGCATATACTATATTATATTTGCATATATTGATTTGAATCAAACCATGTTCATTTCTCCTTTTAATGTTCTAATTGAAGGTGACATAAATAGCCTAACAGCGTCTATTTTGTTGTTTATTTCTCTATCAAATAGCAAGTATAAACAACGGTTACAGAGGCGATTACCCTTTCAGTGCGGGGACGTTTATGGACGTCAGGTTCTAACGTCAAAATTCGATCCCCGCACTTCGCGAATTAATTAATGAGGTTTTAGGCCACCTTTGTGCGCATATAGGCTAATATGGGCCTGGCGAACATCCTGAGGACGGTGAGATGAATGAGATGACACTGCACTCCAGACACATGATTCGAAAGTCGAACCCTGGCTGTCTGAGGCCGAGCTCGCTACCTCTCGGTCATCGAGGCTCCCACAATAGTAAATATTTACGAGTGAGTGGGAAAGAAACACATCGCTTATTTGAAACTTGAATTTCAGAGCGGGGTTCGAACCCGCGATCTCCGACTTTCCAAGCATGCAGCTTTAGCCACTGCACTAGGGCCCCCGCCTCGCACTTTGAGAGTAAAATATTTGAAATGGTCGTAGATCCAAAACATATAGGTTTTCAAATGAAGCAGAAAGAGCTAAATAAAATATTCATGATGGTTTCAAATTGAAAAAACCCTTTGTTCTCCATGGTCAATATTAAAATATTTCAGTGCTCTAACGGTTACACCGAATATAAAAGTACCCAATACAGCTGAGCTTTTATCATATGTCAATTCTGCCATCCAGAGCCTGTAATCCATGCTGTAATCAAATGGCTTCTGAGACATACTAGATTTCCCGGAGAGAGAAGCGGCCTATAGCTGCTGCCTGTCACGCGGATTGAATTCCTGCTTTGTTTCCAAAAAATATCATTGGTTTTCAGGGAAATATTCCCACAATTCAACGATGGGACATCACTGTTTCGATGCTGTGTCAATGTACAAGGCACTTTACCCTCACGTGCTTCACTTCACTCGGGTGTGATGGAGTACCTGGTAGGACATAGATGGTAATTGTGTACGATAAGCTCCTACCCAGCCAGCACGAGATGTTGAACCAATGTTGGCTAAATGCTGGCACATCGTCTTCGACGCTGGCCCAACATTCAACCAACATTGGTTCAATGTTTCGTGTTTGCTGGGTAGCGCCGAAGCCAGTGCTGTATTTATGCTCTCCGGGGAGTTGACATGGCACATAAATGGGTCTCCTAACTGAGGGGTAACACTTGAAGATATTATTATGAACCTCGTACTGAGACAAAGTTACTAATATACATCCTCTCTAATTTAATTAGTCTGAATAGTTAGGGTGGACCCATAACAGAGGTATTCAAATGAATCAGAAAGAGCTAACAAAGACATTTCTGATGATTTTAAATTGAAAAAACTCTGTGGTATCAATGCTTTATATAAAAATGTTTCACCGCTTTGTCGAAAATCTACATTCTTACAAAACAAAATCTAAAAGGTTCTTTGTTATGCAGTGATAAACTATGAAAGAGAAGGGTTCTACATACTTAGCTCGTGTGTATCTGGAGCCTTGTTTTCTATGAGTGTGAGTCTATAATATAGGCTCTGCTCCTCATCTCTCATATTCCCTGCACCACCTGTGACCATTGATTGAATCACAAAATATAATGTTCTATATGAAATGACACTAGATAAACCTGGAACTCTCCTAATTAATACATGTGTTCCACAGTAGTGGACTTGGCTGTGTCACCTCGCCATTGTTGTGTCACTGAATCTTATCCATATATGAGCACTGACCCTATCTTTTATCCGCAGATTATGTAATGGTATCTTTATATTAATTCATTAGTCTGGATTCTTAGGTATGATCCATGTGTCACGTGATACATTGTCTACCTATCTCCATGAGACTCTTTTGATCTTTTGTTATATTTAAAGGTGATCTATCACCCCTTATATAGTATGAATATTTTTGTGACAAATAAATCAAAGTTACCACAAGATGGGGCACAAGTTTTTCTTATATGGGGTGATTGGCTATCGTGTGACCCTCTGAGAGGGTCACATGATAGCCGATCACCCCATATAAGGACATAATTATTCATACCATATAAGGGGTGATAGATCACCTTTAAATCCATGAGACTGTTTTGATCTTTTGTTATATTTAAATTAACCTTTTTTAGTTTTGGTATATAAAGAGGGGATCCTGGATCCTATAATTTATACGGTTTCAAGTGTATTTAACCCTTTAAGGCCTCACGATGCATTAAAGCATCATTTTACATCCCTGAAAACAGATCTAATTTCCCCAAAAACTAGGGGTTTTAGAATGCAAATTTGTATGAAACTGGTCTCCCGATACTTAGCATTTTTCTTAAATGTGTCACCTACCTCAAACATCTTCATCCACTACAAGTCGGGAATTGCGACAGCAATTCGCGGCTTGTAGTGGATGAAGACGACAACGGTAATCTCAGACTTAAAAGGGTTAAAAATCAGTGGAAATATCATATCAAAGTTTGATAAAATAGGTTTTAATTAAATTAATATATTAATTCAATATTGGAAATACATATTTTGCATAAATACAAATATTTAACATCATTTGTCATGTTTGAAGCTGGGAATTGCGCTAACAATTCCAGTTTCAAATGAGCGAAGAATATAAGCAACCCAGCGAACAGAAGACGTTGAACCAATGTTGGTTTAATGCTGGTCCACCGTCTACGACGCTGGACCAGCATTAAACCAACTACGGTTCAAAATCTTGTGTTTGTTGGGAAACAATTATTCAGCACCAGGGTTTAATGACCAGTATGACACTCTCATGATTGATCCATGTGATTAATCCACCACGTCCACCTCCACTCCAACAGTGTAACAATCAAACCAACATAGACTGTAGATCTGGTAATATTCGCGAGGTTTTAATTTTCGCGAATTTCGCGAGGAGGATAAATTCGCGAATTTAAGAATCTTTCGAAAATTATTATTATAATAGCGCTATTAAAAGAAAAACTAAGATTCGCGAATATTAAACTTCGTGAAAAATCCCAAAATCAGAAATTCGCGAAAATATAAACACGCGAAAATTACCAGATCTACAGTATCTAAAACGCTGTATCACTGTAAAATGGAAATTATATGACGAATATTTTACTATTTTAAGTGTAATACAAACATTGTAATATTCGCACACAAATGTTCTGTTGACACACTAGGAAGAAAAATCAAACATAGGGAGTGCATGAATAAATGAATATTAACCCTTGTCCTACTGAATTGTTTCAATTGTATTTTTCGTATTTTTTTTGTATTTTTCGTCATTTGAAGCTGGAATTGTTAACGCAATTTCCAGCTTCAAATAACGAAAAATATAGATATTTTTCGAAAATATACATGTTCTTAATTGAGTTATTTTACTAACTGAACATCTACCACAAACTTTATTGTCCATTTCAGTGACATATTATTTGGCTTAAAATATGCTTAAAACCGTATATATCCGGGTCTAGCAGGACAAGGGTTTATAATGTAAAAACTGAGTAATCTTTCGGGAAAGTGATATCAGAAGCTGACACTCCAACTTTTGAAGTGATACTCAAGTTGCCAGCCAAGCCCAGACTGTGAACACGACCGAGACGTTGCCTCAGTGTTGTTTTAAGGTTGAGCCAGCGTCGTGGAAACTGTGCCATAACTGTGCCTAATTGATGCACCACGATGCACCACGCTCATGGCCTGTATCACATCTACGGCAATGTTACGACTGATGAATCTAGCACCATAGCTGTGGCAGAGAAGTAGCCTATTCTGTGAAACGCAGTGACGTCACTCGTTGAAAACAAGGTTTTATAGCACCCCCTCTCCAATACTTCATTCTGTGAAACGCAGTGACGTCACTCGGTGAAAACAAGATTTTTCATAACTTTTTAAAGTCTCCTCACACTCCACCCACTTTGTGGTGGACATTTGTTGTTGTTGTTAATATTATTATTATTCAAAAATTTGCCGACATAAACGCTCTCCAGTCGCCAATAATTATCCGATTTTCGCGAATTTTTTTCTGAACACTCTCTGATAGATTATCCTGGTCGAGAGTTGAAAATCAGCTGATTTGCATATTCAACATGGCCGCCATGGGCTAATTTGTATATCCTAGATCGATGTAAACGCTCTCAGTCACAAATGTTCATCAGATCTTCGCAATATTTTTTTCTGAACACCCTCTGATATGTTAGCGTTAATGAGCAATAAGTGATGAGCAAGCTGTAAGTTTTTTCAAAGCATGTCAAGATCAGAACATCTGGATCGCCATATCGTCCAGAGACCGTATTCTCGTACGAGTTACGATATACCGTAGGCTTCTGATTGGTCGAGATGGCCATCTCCACCAATCAGAAGCCTACGATATATCGTAACTTGTACGAGAATACGGGCCCAGTATGTGCATTACCTGATAAAATCTTACTTTCATTTTTGTATAGCCATGCAGTTATTGTCAACCCTTAAAGCGCTGTATTAATTTGTAAAAACACATCGCAACCAAAGGGTTTTTTTCACCTTGAAATCATCATTAATGTCTTATTCAGCTCTTTCCGATTCATTTGAATACCTATGTTATGGGTCTACGGTCAATAGAAATATTTTTACTCTTACAGTGCGGGGACCGACTTTAGTCGTCAGAATCTGACGTCTACAGACGTCAGATTTTGACGACTTAAGTCGATCCCCGCGCTGTGAGGGTTAATAGACAGCACTATTACAGCAGTTTTAGTCACGACATATTCCAGCTTCATCCTTATCAGTGCGGTGACCGACTTTAGACGTCAGAATCTGTCCCGCACTAAAATAGTAAAAGATTTCTAATGGTCGTAGACCCATAATATAGGTATTGGGATGAACCGGAAAGAGCTGACATTTATGATGATTTCAAATTACAAAAAAATATTGTTTATGCAAAAATATTTCTGAGTTGTAAGGGCTAAAGAGCCAGTAATGACCACGTCACACGTCTTTTGGGACCTCCTGGATCGTTATAGAGTCCAGGACCAAGATTACCTTATCAGCTGTTATCTCAAGTTTTTCTAATTATACATTTTTGCTAATACTTTTATTTTAGTTTTTAGTCTTTAGTTGCATACGAAATAGCGGCTTCTGGGAGTGAAATTTATTTTTCTGAAATTACTGAACAGCAAATATTTAATCTTAAAGGTGATCTATCACCACTTATATGGTATGAATAATTATGTCCTTATATGGGGTGATTGGCTATCATGTGACCCTCACAGAGGGTCACATGATAGCCAATCACCCCATATAGGGAAACACTTGTGCCCCATCTTGTGGCAACTTTGATTTATTTGTGACAAAATTATTCATACTATATAAGGGGAGATAGATCACCTTTAAATGATGTAGATCTGAGTATTTCTGCCAATTTTGGTGGATCGCGGTAGCGAATCGCGGTAGCGAGACAGAACTTCAAACTAACCCTTTAAGCTCTCTCGCCGCCTAATTACACCACGTACGTGGCGTAGTTTTAATATTTATTTTCATCTAAAAACGTACTTTCCTCGAACAGATCAGCTAAAGTTGAATATAAACTCAAACTATTTAACTATTTAGGAACATTGTGACATTATGCTCCACGAGATTATATAAGCACAAACTTAATTGCGTAAAACATATTTAACCCTTCAAGTCCTCACGATGCATTAAAGCATCATTTTACATCCCTGAAAACAGACTTAATTTTCATAAAACTAAGTTTTTTAAACGGATATTTCCATGAAACTAGTTTACCCATACATGGCATTTTTCTTTAATTTTTCACTCACATTAAGTCATCTCCATCCACTACAAGTGGAGAATTGCGACAGCAATTCGCGGCTTGTAGCGGATGAAGATGAAAATAGTAAATTCAGGCTTAAAAGGGTTAATCCACCATAATAAGGGCATTCAGTGTATCTATTCGGTATAGCACACGTTGGTATTGTTAAGCCCCTAGGATGCTGATGTCGACTGCAGTGGACATTCTGTGTTTTTATTAGTAACTGCTTATCCAGTTGTCAAAAATAAAATATGCTTTTAATCTTGAAACACTGATATATGCTGGGACTTAATTTTTCTTAATCATATATTTTCAGTCATTTGAAAATGTGTGTCGCGGTAGCGAAACAAATTTAAATCGAATAGGTCAGCGCTGCACTGTTAAAATCCGATGCAACCAAGGTACATGATTACCCCCCACCTTGCCCTCTCAGGTCTGACTGTCGGACTACCAGTCTGACCTTGACAACAGGTGCGCCTCACAGCTGTACGAGCGGGAGGGGGTGCGAGCAACATGAATATTCATTTTGACATCACCGGTTTACTGACTGTAGTGTGGAGGTCACACTCAGGTCAGATTGCTTGGGCTGCCTGAATTGGACAGGGAGGAGGGGGGTTCTGAACTCATAGCACATATACGTGATATCCAGGGCAACTGGATAGATAAAGATGGATTACCCCACGACCTCACAGCTTATAAATGATTTAGTGAGTTACAAATTTCCTTTTGTGACATGGACATGCTAGAGAGGCGCTTGCTGTCACTATATATAATATATTTCATCGAAAACATTCTTGTTTGGCAGATCAACACAACGTGACAAATTCACCTCATTGACATTACACCTGTTAACATCAATGTAGCCGGACTATTAATAATACTTCACCCTTTCAGTACTTTTTTTAATTTTTTATTATTTTTTTTTATGTTTTTGACCGATACATAATTATATTCAAGATAGATACAAAAAATATACACATTATATCATTATAATATCTTATACAACATCGGTTCTGCGCTAGATCAGGCTAAAATAATCCTCTGCAAGTAAGGCAGAAACTGTATTCATAGTCATTGTACAAAAGCTATGAGTATAAAAAGTACAAAAAATAATATGCATAATATATGTTCCGTGCCAAAACCAGAGATAAAATAACTATGTATTACGTGCGATGCCTGACTGTAGCTTTTACTTTTTTAAAATTTTAAATGTATTCATTTATTGATAGCTACAGATCTATCAAAAGAAATACTTAATTTCATATCATTTTCACAATTTAATTAGTTTTAGCTTCATATCATAACATTATTTCAAAATTACCTGTTATTAATAGTCTACAGATGTCAGATGTCAGTCTATAGATTTCAGATTCTGACGTCTAATGTAAAATATTTAGAATGGCCGTAGACCAAAAGTAATTGCAATAACAATTCCAAGCTCAAGTGGCTAAAAATGTAAAGAAATTAGTCTTCAAATATTATTTTATTATTATGCATGTGAACAAATGAAATGAAATGAAATGAATCAGGCTTTAACCCTTTCACCACTGAAGCCCGTTTTTATGTGCTGAATGCCATATAGATAAAGAGGAGGGTTCTACATACTTACATCGTGTGTAGCTGGGGCCTTGTTTTCTATGAGTGTATGGCCGGCCCCGATGGCTCATTCGTATCGACTGGGGCCTGTGACCTGGAGGTAGCAGGTTTGAATCCCGGTCGGGCCGGATATTTGTCATCGTGGTTGTGCATATACAGTGCTCCAAAGTGTTCAAAGGCATGTAGTGTTCAAAGGCATGCTGCCTATGGTACTGGGCACTATAAAGAACCCTTGAAGTCCTTCCAAATAAGAGTAGGGCATAGTCCCGGCTTTGGGCTTCCTTTTGTCGCTATATTGCACTATTGTGTATTAAAGCGACGTAAAGCAATTATCACTCACTCTACGTGAAAATGTAGGCTCTATCACTCTTTTCTCGTCTTCTGTGCGCCACCTGTGACCGCTGATTGAATCGCAAAATAGAATGTTTTGCATATTAAATCCTTTGTCTTTTATCCGCCTTTTATCTTGTGGTATATTTATAATAAGTCGAGAACCAGGCATTCTTTTAAATAATCCATGTGCACCACAATAGTTGAGTTCTATCTGAAACCTCACCATTGTTGTGTTCTGGAATCTAGCCCTCTGTGGTAAGTAACACCACCTCTCTGTCTTATATCCGCAGATTATCTAATGATACCTTTATATTAAGTCATTAGTCTGGATTCATATGATTGATCCACGTGTCAAGTGATCCAGAGACAGTGTCCACCTATCTCTAAGAGTGTTACAGATCAGACTGACATATATCAAACATTGACTCACTGTGAAGGGCAATGTATAGCACAGACAGACCCTGGAATATCTGTACACACATAATATGTGGAGTTCTTAGGAAAACAAACATAAAAAATGAATGACTATAATAAAAAAAAATACCACAAAAAATACACCACCTAGTAATGTTCCGGGAGTGTAGATTTACTGTAGAGCTGTCACTCCAGCTCTTGACGTGCGTATGACTAATTGACACTAAAGTGTCACTCATTTTGCTAAGGCCATTACACATTTCAAACGAATAACGTTAACTCTACCTATGAGATATGCATATGGCACTGCTTTTTGGTCGATAAAGGCTCAGATCGGTACGCGTCGCCAGATACAGGCCGAGCCGAAGGCGAGAGCCTGTATCGGCGACAAGTATAACAGTGACGCATCATGAGAATATCACGCTAAAATATGCATATGGCACTGCTATTTGGTCGATAAAGGCTCAGATCGGTACGCGTCGCCAAGTACCGATCTGAGCCTTTATCGACCAAAAAGCAGTGCCATATGCATTTTATCGTACGACCACCCACGTGTTCAACTGATAATTAAAATATTTAGACTGCAATGCGTCAGTATAACGTGAATAATTCGCAACCCGAGCACAAGTTTTGGTCGACACAGGAAGTTATCAGCACAAGTCTCGTGGGCTATAACACCTGTGGGAGTACAATAATAATTGAGAATGGCTGCTTTATTTCAGATCCTTTAACAATCAATATATAGGCTACGTGCTATGAATATCATTTCTAAACCGTTTTGTCCGCCCTTGATAGCTGTTTGCTGAGTACTTTACCCGTTCAGTGCTGTGACCGTCTATAGACGTCTGTAAACGTCAGATTCTGACGTATATCAGATACTGACGTCTAAAGTCAATTCCCGCACTGAGAGAGTAAAATATTTATGATTGCCGTAGACCCACACCAGAGGTATTCAAATGAAACGGGAAGAGCTAACTGAGACATTTATGATGGTTTCATCGCATTATATGAAAAACAATCAGCTCCTAATTTTTTTTTTGGTCGTTGCTCAATTAATTAGATAAATTAAAGTATTTTTCGTCATTTGAACGAATGGATGAAAAATAAATACAACTAGAGACTGCAAACCTTTGCCGCGCAATCAGGACCGCATCCGGCTCCTGGGTCTGGATTACGATCCTGATTGCGCTGCAAATCAGCTACCGCGCAATCAGGATCGTAATCCGGCTCCTGGGTCTGGATTACGATCCTGATTGCGCGGCAAATCAGCTCCTACCGTGCAATCAGGATCGTAATCCGGCTCCTGGGTCTGGATTACGATCCTGATTGCGCGGCAAATCAGCTCCTACCGTGCAATCAGGATCGTAATCCGGCTCCTGGGTCTGGATTACGATCCTGATTGCGCGGCAAATCAGCTCCTACCGCGCAATCAGGATCGTAATCCGGCTCCTGGGTCTGGATTACGATCCTGATTGCGCGGCAAATCAGCTCCTACCGTGCAATCAGGATCGTAATCCGGCTCCTGGGTCCAGATTACGATCCTAATTGCGCGGCAAATCAGCTCCTACCGCGCAATCAGAATCGTAATCCGACTCCTGGGTCTGGATTACGATCCTGATTGCGCGGCAAATCAGCTCCTACCGCGCAATCAGGATCGTAATCCGGCTCCTTGGTCTGGATTACGATCCTGATTGCGCGGCAAATCAGCTCCTACCGCGCAATCAGGATCGTAATCCGACTCCTGGGTCTGGATTACGATCCTGATTGCGCGGCAAATCAGGTACCGCGCAATCAGAATCGTAATCCGGCTCCTGGGTCCAGATTACGATCCTGATTGAGCGGCCAATCAGCTACCGCGCAATCAGAATCGTAATCCGGCTCCTGGGTCCAGATTACGATCCTAATTGCGCGGCAAATCAGCTCCTACCGCGCAATCAGGATTGTAATCTGGATCCTGGGTCTGGATCACGATCTTGATGGCGCGGCAAATCAGCTCCTACCGCGCAATCAGGATCGTAATCCGTATCCTGGGTCTGGATCATCCCCAAAAGCTAAGAGATGTTCCCTTGGACCGAGACACACCTCTGGTTAATGGTTTGTGCCAATCCGTTGATTATGTAATCCTATGGACGGACATACAGACAAACAAACAATACGATTTAAAACATAACCTAAGTAGCAGTGACAGTAAGGCGGAGCAGCACAAAGGTGAATCAATAGTCTTGTCATACCTGGATGCTCTTATATTATATGACTCGGACACTCATGAGTAAGTGCTGCATAACACTTTCACATTTAGTATTTATATATAGTTGACATTGCTGACAATTACTAGCTTAATATGAACGAACAAATTATAGGTATACAATTAAATTCTAAATCGCCTGTTTATTTGAAATGTACACCTGTCTATTTGATCTATTACAGGCAATGTTGTTTTGAAAAACATAAGGATAACCTTGTAAATATATTATTCATGGCTCCTTCATGCTTAGTGTTTGAAGAGATGAGGTCTTATAATTATAGCTTTATGATATCATAGAAGTCGTGAGAGCAAAGTGGCAGCCAATTGACAGCGAACTGATCAATAATCAATCTATATATATAATATCAGGTAGGCCTATATTGTAACATGATGTCATCATGTGATGATACTTGTCTTGAACACCCTTCTATCTGTCAAGTGATATCGATAATAACATCCACCTAGCAACGAGGGCGGGACCTCTGTGGGTAGCGATACCGTCTGTTACGCTGGGTGCTTTAAAAAAACAAGACCCGAATTCAAGCGCGACAGGCAGTAGCGGTAACCTATCTATTCACTTAGTTGGCTGTATACTTCAGCCAATTCTGAAGATTAGGAAACGAAAAAAACGTCTTCTGTATTATCAGTGTCTAACGCATGTGATTGTTCGAGGTAGTTATCCAAACCAATCACAATCCCAAGATTTCAGAATACCGGCCAAATATTTCCAAACTGACGTTGTCGGGAAACGCGTAGTGAGATCAGCACATTGCACCTTATCCCTTACAACGCTGAAATATTTGTGTATAAACCATGGAGACCAAAGGGTTTTTCTCAGTTGGAAGTCACCATAAATGTCTTAATTTAGTTTAGCTCTTTTCACTTCATTTGAATACGTATGTTATGGGTCTACGGCCATTATAAATATTTTACTCTTTCAGTGTCGTTTCTGGGCGGGGGCCCTAGGGTAGTGGTTAGCACCGCTGCCTTTCACGCCAGAGTCCGGGGTTCGGTTCCCGGTCTCGGCGGTTTGAAAGAAACAAAATTGTTTCTTCCCCATCCACGTGTGAAAGTTAGTATTGTGGGGAGCCTCCGTGACCGAGAGGTAGCGTGCTCGGCCTCAGACCGCCAGGGCTCGAATTTCGAATCCTGTGTCTGGAGGACAGTGTCATCTCAATCATCTCACCATCCTCAGGAGGTTCTCCTGGCCCAGTTTAGCCTATATGTGCACAAAGGTGGCCTAAAGCCCGATTCATTTCATTTCAGTGTCGTTTCTATAGACGTCAGAAGTTGACGTCTATAGGAACAGGAGATTCAAAATCTTTGACGTTTTATTTGTTGTATCGAAACATTAAGAAAGGTTTCCCATACACACCAGTTGTGCGTGTAGATGGAGTACTTCTTTGGAGTACTATTTGAACAAGGCACCGGGATCGTTCATCTTGTAAGTGGACTGGGTAAGATAGTATTGAGACGGCGTTAACTTTTTCAAGCCTGAAAATACCATTATAATCATTTACTAGGTCTACACTCGCACTGCTGTCGTAATTCCCATCTTGTAGTAAATGAGAATGATTTCAGGTTGGATAAAGTTGAAGAATATTTACATATTGTTGAAACCGTTGTTGAAAATGTTCCAAAACCGCTTAGATGTAGCAGATTAAATCAGTTTTTAGGATTGAAAAATGATGCTTTTACGCGCCACGAAGGCCGTGACCCTATAGACGTCAGATTCTGACGACTAAAGTTGATTGCCGCACTGTAAGAGTAAACATATTTCTAATGGCCATAGACCCATAAGATAGGTATTTGAATGAATCGGGAATAGCTAACTAAGACGTCAGTGATGCCTTCAAATTTTTGTTTTCTTTGTTTTCCGTGGTTTATACAAAAATATTTCTGCGCTAAGAGTTAAATAAAAGTTCAAAACGTTCTTATTTTGATGTCTTATCTTTTGATGTCTTATTCAAGTTTGAATAGAAAGAATGTAGCTTTGTTGTATTTAAAAATAGTATATATTTAGGTTACAACTTGATATATCAATTTAATTGTCGCGTTATATTTGATTATTCAAAATCGGTATAATGATGTATAACATAATGAGGTATAAAAAGACATTATAAGGAGATAAAAGCTTAATGTACTCATTATTTTCAGATTTCATAACAATTTCTGGTGCCCTTTGTCTTTGATCCAAACAACTGATAAATATCTTGACTGTATTGAGACAAACCTAAGGCATTGAGACAAACCTAAGGCATTGTTATCCAAGAGAAGATTTATCTCAACTATCCAGGCGCCATAGACGTAAATGGTCACCTTACATTTCTACAAAGTGATGTTATGTTATCAAATTAGCAAATATTTCACATTGATTATATTAGTGATACACACAGGGCATTATTATGATATATAAATTATAGTTTACTCAATTTATTTGACATTTGTAATTTTATTTCTAAAAATTGCAACTCTTCAGCATGATTTAATTGTATGTTTTTTTCTGAACATGTTTTTCATTCATTTTAAGCTGGACATTTAATTATTATTTTGAAATTAAAATCAATAAAAGATATTAAAGAATGATGCAGGAATTAAAGGTGAATTAATATATCTATATCTGAGATATAGCTTGATATTCATGGGGTTACTTTATAGATTCTAGATAATATGAGATAAAGCTTTGAGAATCTGGCACACAAAGGTTCAATTTATAAAACCTTGCACACAAAGGGCCATTTTATAAGTCTAGAGCTGACGCAGGAGGAGCTGACGTAAGATTTGATAACCGCGCACTTAAGTGGCACAATAGCCTAATATATGAGAAGCAATATATTAGTTGTACTGATAAATCATATTTCATGAACTGAACTGGCAGCGTGTGATTAAAAAAATATGATTTATTTATCAAATCAGGAACGTGATATGTCAATCTATGCTAAATTATTTTTCAGTTGTTCAATATTACTATCTAATGTCAAGCAGGCATCAGTATTTCTTGTTCCTCGTTGTCATTATCACATGCTCCATTTTCTAATCTCGTGTATTGTTCTTTTTAATCCGTTTCGTTATATCGTATTCGGTCTATCAAATCACTGTTATTGGGAACGAAATGAACGATTACAGACTAAGATTTGCTAATGTTTGGTCTCAAATTAAACAAATATGAGTAATCGCTACCCATGACAGCGAGACACAGCTTCAAATGGGTGAAAATTTAAATTATTTAATTTAATGCTTCATAAGTTGAGCATCTACTGCAAACTGATTTACTGATTTCATTGGCATATCATTTTGAGTGCAACTTCCACGAAAACGTATTTTTAACCCTCTAACCTCCTAATTATTCAATTTGAATTTTCACTCACTTGAAGTTGTGTCTCGCTGACGCGATCCACAACTTCAAGTGAGTTAAAATTATCCACATTTGACAAAATGGAGGTCAACAAATTTCAAATCTTGCTGTATAATGTCACTTTTTATCTTTAACAGGTTTAAAAGCTGTTATGTAATGTGCTAATAAAAAATGTAAGAAACGAATATCGACGGCACCGGCGGTTAAAGGGTTAAGGCTCTAGCAGCTCTATCATTAAAGTCAGGCTATTTTTCATGTGTCCTGTAGTAATTTTACCCACTATTGTGATTTAATGCGCTAATAAAACAGAATATTAGCGACTATATTTGTGCTATAGCCCCTGAAGGGTTTATGATTGTGATAACCGTAACTAATAAACAACTCAATCAAATTAAATCTGCCGACAGTGTACTCTCATTTATCTTTCTGGTGACCTTAGGAAAGATAGATGCGTATATTGTCGGCAGATTGTTTATTAGTTACGGTTGTTTATTAGTTCCATACGTCATTGATGGTGATTGTCTGGAGAAGCAAAAATGCAACTCTGTCCTGACATGCAGTGTTGCCCAATGGACTGAAACAAAATCGTCAGATTATTTTTTTCAAATTTGAATTTCGCAATGCTTTGATAGCGCGTGAAATTTGCGATATTTTAATCGATAGCACTCTCTGAAAGCTTTACTCGATAATATTTTTGTAATTTTTTATATAGTGAAAGGGGCTTCACAGTCTTGATATTACGTTCTGGGGGTTAAAATACAATTTTTTTGAAGTTATTGACTGACTACACCCCCCACCCCCCCCCCCCGGTTTGTTAGTTAATTGATAAACAAAGCTCAGTGTTTCCACCGGGTAGCATAGATTAACGTGATCAATGTTGTGTGCAGTTGTTTAATGTCAAAAAAACGTTCATAATATAAACTATAATAATATTATTATGTCCTAATTGTTGTATCTAAGTATCGTTCATAGGACCTAAACATTCAGAATTTTGAAGTTATATAACCACTGAGGGTATGCATATAACCTGCACAATCATTTAAAGGCTATTCCCAAACTACTGTAAATGCGAGCTATATTTCGCGTGGAGCATACATTCTTTCTCTCGTAATCAGTGTTAAATGCTCGAAAATTATTTTCGCTATGATACTTTTCAAACATATTAACATAAAGGCTAATCAGCAAAAAGAGTTTCTCAAAAAAATCCGTAGAAGTGAAACATCCGTCTGTAAAATTTAAAACACGAACACGAACTTTGGGAAACGGATACATCCGTAGAATGTAGAATACGGGGGTAGAATACTATACTTGATCCGAATGTACTGAATATGAACCCTGATAATTATGGTTCTGTGCTGTGATTTAGCCATTATGCTGCCGAATTGTTTTACACTATTATTCATTTATTTGAAGCTGGAATGGCTAACGCAATTTCCAACTACAAATGACAAAGTAAATTATGAAAAAAGATATGTCTTCAAAATGTAATAATTAGATATATGCTTGAAAACGCATGTATACGTTCCCGGCAGCATAAGGGTTAACTGTCTTAAACCCAGGTATTTTTGCTAATTTACCTTTTATATTTATATCAGAAATGAAAGTGCACAGTTTATTAATCTTCCGAGAATCCCGAGAGTGTTATCGTGGCTACTTAATTGAGCTCTTTGAGTGAAGACCCCGATTACACATAGGCCTACGTGCTGCATGCACAAAATGCTGCTCACAGTAACAAATTCAAGTGAAATGCTCACCAATTTACTTCGTTGCGTCTTCGTTGCGTGCCAATTTAGAATTGCGAAAAACACACATCGCAAACCGATAGCTAGCACGCTATAAGGCATGGCAGGCGCGCATACAGTTCAATTGTATTTTACGTCATTTAAAGCTAGAATAACTAACGCAATTTCCAGTTCCAAATGACAAGAAATATATATCTTTTTTGAAAATATACATTTTTTAAACTAAATTATTTGACTAACTGAGCATCTACCACAAACTATATTATCTGTTTTCAATGACACGTTTTGCGTATAATCTGCTTAATCATGTCAGCGCGGGGACCGTCTGTATACGTCAGAATCTGACATCTGTAAAACGGTCCCCGCATTGACATAATTAAATTATTTCTAATGGGCGTAGACCCATAACATAGGAATTCAAGTGAAGCAGAAAGAGCTACAGCCTATGACACAATTATCTGGAGGGCATGTTTTTCGTCGATTTCTCCGTCAATTCTGAACCGATTTCCTTGAAATTTTGCACAAAACATTGTCTAGTCATGTCCTAACATCGGTTAAAATTGTGTCAAGTTATATGCAGAATTGCAAAAGTTAGACTATTTGACATGTAGTAAATTGAAAATATGACGTTCCTCTATAAACCCATTACGCTAATTCTGGAATTTTATTACATGTCAAATGGGCTAACTTTTAAAATATTGAATATAATATAACTAAGACATTTATGATGATTTAAAATCTAATCTTCATGGTTTATACAAAAGCGTTGTAAGGTTTAAACTGTATGTATACGGTCGTAGCAGGATAAAGGTTAATGACATTTAAAAGAGAAATATGTTTGTTAGATTGGCACATGTTCCCACAAACATAAACATGTGAAATTGATATAACATGTCAACAAGGCTATTTTGTTTTAATATTACACATGGCATATCTGATATTGTTCCTTGAGATATCTATATGACATTTCATTGAGCTGATGTCTCTCCACTTAATAATGCTTATGCAATGGTATTATAATAATTGATACGCGCTGCACAGTCAACCCATTGTCTTGTAAATACATGTACCGCACCTTGTTTTGTTAGATATGTATTATTGAATATTTATTATTTTCCCAGCCAACAAGATATATTCTGCCAATGTTAATTGATAACAGTCATAGACGTTGGGCCAATATTAGCGCAATATATCATGTTAATTGGCTTATGTTGTGATCTAAATTTATAGGTCGTGTATTTATTTTTGTTTGTGTCCGATTAAACCAATGATGTCAAGATAAATCAATTAAAATCATATCGAATGTTGGTTAAATGTTGGCCCATTGTTTTCGATGAGTCCGGGGTTCGGTTCCCGGTCTCGGCGGTTTGAAAGAAACAAAATTGTTTCTTCCCCATCCACGTGTGAAAGTTAGTATTGTGGGGAGCCTCCGTGACCGAGAGGTAGCGTGCTCGGCCTCAGACCGCCAGGGGTCGAATTTCGAATCCTGTGTCTGGAGGACAGTGTCATCTCAATCATCTCACCATCCTCAGGAGGTTCTCCTGGCCCAGTTTAGCCTATATGTGCACAAAGGTGGCCTAAAGCCCGATTCATTTCATTTTTTCATTCTGCTTTGTTTATTGTCTGCATGAGGAATCATAAGACCACTCTTTCAGCTATAAAAGCCCTGCCCCCACCCCGCCTCCTACCATCACCAACAACAAGCCCTTTGTAAGTGTGATATTGAAGAGGGGGCTGCACAGTCCATTTCAGAATCAGTATCAGAGAAGCATTATTGGCTTGTAGTATATTTGACAGAATTTTGTTTGTTTTCATATGAAGTATGCATTACATTCTATTGCTGGCACTGGTGTTATTTTCTTTACAACAATGTGTTATGGATGGTGTTCGTAAGTTGTATTTTACCAGGCAAAGGCAACCAATTTTAACTGCTTACTTGTAAACTATACTAAGCATTTACTACCGTATTGCAGTATTATGGCTATTAGTACTGCATAAGCAGATATAAGCTATATACTGGGTGCCAAAATCATTATTAGGGTGAATAGTTCATGAAACCATCGGATGCCAAGGTCAAAAGTTTCTCTAAAACCATAGGTAGTCTATAATCTTTTCACTCTCATAACAGTGACGCCTCCGCTCGGAGCGTTGAGTCACTGTACAAGAGTGAAATAATCTTAGGAGCAGGAGCTTCCCTGATTGGTATCGTTTTGTTCAAGGACCGCTACTGAGAATAATTATGTTAGCACTAGTCCGTAAAAACAAACTCTGTAGGCCTACGGGATACAGAATATGTAATCATTGTCATTCGTCAGTTGTGGCCGAAAAATCCTGTACGCGGACGATCAATTGCGCAATGAATGACGGCGTCCTTGTTTAATCAATGATTTGTATTTTATCTCGTAATGACGGATTTACATCTCATTTGAATAATCCTTGACGAGAGGATTCACGTCTTCATACGTGAATTTATTATTTGAATAGGGCTACCTCGCATATTTCATGAAATTGTTGGTCTCAGCGTACACTTACCACCATCATAGAAAACTGTGTTGTCCAGCTCTGACGCTGATCCATGCGGCTGCTTCTAACCTTGGACTAGTTAGCACGTGATCTGCAGTGAATACATTTTCAATATGGCCAGTTTTAAAAATAGCCCCCATCAAAAGTATCAAAATCTTCTGCAATACATAAATGATCATATGTTGGCTATTAATCCACATAGAAAGATGCATATAGCCACTAATCATGCATATTCAAGGCCAGTGGACAGATTAAAACTATTTTTATTCTGATATTATATTTTTATGCAAAACAATCACCCATTTAACCATTACAACCCACTAAACTGATAAACATATAGTTCATGTACTATCAGTATCCTCCATAAAGGGTATCATTTTGTTTGAATTTAGCATCGGGAATTGTATCTTTCTTACGTTATCTATGTTTTTCGACACCAGGAATCGATTATCAGTTTGACTTTAAATGCACACTCTCGTTTTAATGGGCAGCTTATGTGACGAAGTGACCACTTACAATATTTGTATTGTAATAAACAGTTTGTTGCATTAAAGTGCTGTTCAGACTTGCAGTTATTTATAAAGAAAAACTTGTTCGCATTCTAGAAATTTACATCACTTCTGTTCTGGGCATGTTGAAATGAAAAATGTATTTATTTCAAAACGAAATAATACTTTCCCAAATGTGAAATACGGTTTGTCTGTGTAGTGTTAGTATGGATCCCATGAGTGTATGTTGAATGAAAGAGACCAAACACTGCGCCAAAGTTGCCGTCTCCAGCATAAGTCGGGGACAGATGATGCAGCGCCCGAACTCAATTTGGGAGCGACCACTGAAAGGACGTGACATGAAAAAAACTATTTTTCTTTCAACTTGCCTACGCCAAATTATTTGCGCTTTCTTCAGCCCATTTTTACCCCTCGGCCCGTTGAGCCCGAAGGGGTATTGTCGTCCCCTTCGTGCGCCATCTCCGCCGCCGCCGCCGCACACACTCTTTTGGCTACTGCGCCAACAAGGTGCAACAGATTAAATTCATAATTCATACAAACATTCAACTCCTCCCGGCACTTTTTTTTACCCTTGGTCAAGGTTATAGGTCAAAGGTTAAGGTCAAAAATTAAAAAAAAATATTGTTAACGTGATAACTTGAAAAATATTGGATCTCTCCAATTTTTTACGTGAAGTTACCCATGAGTATGGAGATCACCTGATTAGATTTTCAGCTTTCCACCGATAATCAAAATGGCCGCCACCCAATTTTTTTTTTCGACTTAATTTTTTTTTTCATAATTCCCTTGAAACCTGGTATATATAGGTTTTCAGGGTCTGCAAGTCTGTTGGCATTGTCCGTTTTCGCGTGCAACCGAAAACGAGGCTATGGCGGCCATCTTGATTTTTTAATTTACGAATTCCTTGTTAACGCGATAACTTGAAAAATAATTATTGGATATCTCAAATTTTTTATGTGAAGTCACCCATGAGTATGGAGATGACCTGATTAGAATTTCCACCGGTAATCAAAATGACCGCCACCTGGTGACTAAATTTTTTTTAATTTCTTTTTTTTCGGAATTCCCTCGAAACCTGGTATATATATAGGTTTTCTGGGTCTGCGAGTCTATTAGTATTTTCCGTTTTCATGTATGACTGAAAACGAGGCTGCGGCGGACATTTTGGTTTTATCAATTTTAATAAATCGTTCCTATTTTCAATTAATTGCCCTCAAACCGTGGCATATATAAAGTCACTGCATGAGCCGAGGGGTATTTGAGTGCTTGCACGGTATTTTTTTTATTGGCGACACGCAATACTTTACCATATTAAACATATTTAAATATATACTACGATTTTTCATATATCATACAAGTTTTTATTCATTTGATTTAAGGTATTAAGCGAATTGGGTGTTTTTCAGTGTAAGCAAGCTCCGCCTGTTACCACTGACAGAAGGATACTCTCTCTAAGCACATACAAGAGCGTCAGATTTGTAAAATCACAGACTATTTTGACAATCTGCATATGTACAGTACACCCCCTACCCTAAAATGCCCTCTGAAAAATGATTGATACCACAATTTTATTGTACACACTACCCGGGGTTGTTCTAGAAGGTTCATGCTGCCGTCCTATCAACTCAAACCTTGGTTACTTTTGGTGTTGAGATAAAAGACTATTTCTGTATGTGTTGAAATACAATGTCTTTAAATATACGTGATACATGGTAACTGATCATAAATAAACAGCATTGTCTTGGCGTATTCTCACCTCAAAGTCAAGACTATGTGAATACCGCATACAGTTTTTATTGATTTGCTAAAAAAATAATTCTATTATAGAATACACTTACTTGTTGTATCATTATTATGCATTCACACATTGTTATTGTTTTGTATTTTGATGTAACTTACTTATCATCGATATTTTGCATCCCTTTACCTTCAGATTTGAATTCATTCAGCAATTTTATCATTTGGTCAACCTCTTCTTTTTAAGTATTGGTAATGAGGTCACAATGTTTATGAGATTGAGACAATGGCTTTGAGTCATTCGGTGCAGCTTGTCCCACTAGCTCCGATCTGCTACGGGGGGGGGGGGGCAGTGATACTTGAGTTGATAAAGAGAACGTATGATCATATCCTCATATAACCGCCATATTTCAAGCTGACATCATGGAGGCAGGAGAGGGTGTGTCAGCATATTACTGATTGTCTTGTAGAATATATATATATTATATACCAACACTTCGTTTCTTTACATGAAGCATGTCTTATGTCGTGATGCTGGCGCTTGTCTTATTTTCAACCCACCTGACATATGTAGTTTCGGCTGATGCTGGTGAGTTATAGTGTAGCCAGATAAAACGTTTTGGTTCTCATGAGTTACCCTTTCAACCCTTACAGTGCGGGGATCGACTTTAGATGTCAGAATCTGACGTCTGTAGACGTCAGATTCTGACGTCTAATGTCTATATCTGCGCTGTAAGAATGCCAATATTTCTAATGGCCGTAGACCCATAACATAGGTATTCAAATGAAGCGGAAAGAGCTGACTAAGACATTTATGATGATTTCAAATTTAAAAAAAAACCTTTGGTCTCCAGGGTTTATACAAAAATAATTCAGCGTTGTAAGGATTAACCCTTTTAGCACTAAGCATGATTAATTCATCATCATCATCATCATCATCATCATCATCATCATCATCATCATCATCATCATCATCATCATCATCATCATCATCATCATCATCATCCTCATCCTCATCCTCATCCTCATCGTCATCGTCATCCGTCATCCGTCATCCGTCATCCGTCATCGTCATCGTCATCGTCTTCATCTTCATCTTCATCTTCATCTTCATCATCATCTTCATCATTTTTATTACTATTATTGTTATTTAGCGTTTTAAGTTTATCATGTTAAATTTGTGAAGTTTTTTATTAGTTGTACAAATAAACTTATTTGTGATAGTATTCGGCTAGTATCCGCGTTTGTGTATATGAGAACTCCTATACAGAAATAACACACGAGAAATGTTCGCCATTCGTAACCGTATGATCCGAAAACGTATGATCATATCCTCATATAACCGCTTTATTTCAAGCTGACATCATGGAGGCAAGAGAGGGTGTGTCAGCATATTACTGATTGTTTTGTAGAATATATATATATATATATTATATACCAACACTTCGTTTCTTAACATGAAGCATGTCTTATGTCGTGATGCTGGCGCTTGTCTTTTTTTCAACCCACCTGACACATGTAGTTTCGGCTGATGCTGGTGAGTTATAGTGTAGCCAGATTAAACGTTTTGGTTCCCAATAAGTTACCATTTCAACCCTTACAGTGCGGGGATCGACTTTAGATGTCAGAATCTGACGTCTGTAGACGTCAGATTCTGACGTCTAATGTCTATATCTGCGCTGTAAGAATGCCAATATTTCTAATGGTCGTAGACCCATAACATAGGTATTCAAATGAAGCGGAAAGAGCTGACTAAGACATTTATTGTAATTTAAAATTTAAAAAAAAACCTTTGTTCTCCAGGGTTTATACAAAAATAATTCAGCGTTGTAAGGGTTAACCCTTTTAACACTAAGCATGATTAATTCATCATCATCATCATCATCATCATCATCATCATCATCATCATCATCATCATCATCATCATCATCATCATCATCATCATCATCATCATCATCATCATCATCATCATCATCATCATCATCATCATCATCATCATCATCATCATCATCGTCATCGTCATCTTCGTCATCATCATCATCATCATCATCATCATCATCATCATCATCATCATCATCATCATCATCATCATCATCATCATCATCATCATCATCATCATCATCATCATCATCATCATCATCATCATCATCATCATCTTCATCATTTTTATTACTATTATTGTTATTTAGCGTTTTAAGTTTATCATGTTAAATTTGTGAAGTTTTTTATTAGTTGTACAAATAAACTTATTTGTGATAGTATTCGGCTAGTATCCGCGTTTGTGTATATGAGAACTCCTATACAGAAATAACACACGAGAAATGTTCGCCATTTGTAACCGTATGATCCGAAAACGTATGATCATATCCTCATATAACCGCTTTATTTCAAGCTGACATCATGGAGGAAAGAGACGGTGTGTCAGCATATTACTGATTGTTTTGTAGAATATATATATATATATATTATATACCAACACTTCGTTTCTTTACATGAAGCATGTCTTATGTCGTGATGCTGGCGCTTGTCTTTTTTTCAACCCACCTGACACATGTAGTTTCGGCTGATGCTGGTGAGTTATAGTGTAGCCAGATTAAACGTTTTGGTTCCCAATAAGTTACCATTTCAACCCTTACAGTGCGGGGATCGACTTTAGATGTCAGAATCTGACGTCTGTAGACGTCAGATTCTGACGTCTAATGTCTATATCTGCGCTGTAAGAATGCCAATATTTCTAATGGTCGTAGACCCATAACATAGGTATTCAAATGAAGCGGAAAGAGCTGACTAAGACATTTATGATAATTTAAAATTAAAAAAAAAACCTTTGTTCTCCAGGGTTTATACAAAAATAATTCAGCGTTGTAAGGGTTAACCCTTTTAACACTAAGCATGATTAATTCATCATCATCATCATCATCATCATCATCATCATCATCATCATCATCATCATCATCATCATCATCATCATCATCATCATCATCATCATCATCATCATCATCATCATCATCATCATCATCATCATCATCATCATCATCATCATCATCATCATCATCATCATCATCATCGTCATCTTCGTCATCATCATCATCATCATCATCATCATCATCATCATCATCATCATCATCATCATCATCATCATCATCATCATCATCATCATCATCATCATCATCATCATCATCATCATCTTCATCATTTTTATTACTATTATTGTTATTTAGCGTTTTAAGTTTATCATGTTAAATTTGTGAAGTTTTTTATTAGTTGTACAAATAAACTTATTTGTGATAGTATTCGGCTAGTATCCGCGTTTGTGTATATGAGAACTCCTATACAGAAATAACACACGAGAAATGTTCGCCATTCGTAACCGTATGATCCGAAAACGTATGATCATATCCTCATATAACCGCTTTATTTCAAGCTGACATCATGGAGGAAAGAGACGGTGTGTCAGCATATTACTGATTGTTTTGTAGAATATATATATATATATATTATATACCAACACTTCGTTTCTTAACATGAAGCATGTCTTATGTCGTGATGCTGGCGCTTGTCTTTTTTTCAACCCACCTGACACATGTAGTTTCGGCTGATGCTGGTGAGTTATAGTGTAGCCAGATTAAACGTTTTGGTTCCCAATAAGTTACCATTTCAACCCTTACAGTGCGGGGATCGACTTTAGATGTCAGAATCTGACGTCTGTAGACGTCAGATTCTGACGTCTAATGTCTATATCTGCGCTGTAAGAATGCCAATATTTCTAATGGTCGTAGACCCATAACATAGGTATTCAAATGAAGCGGAAAGAGCTGACTAAGACATTTATGATAATTTAAAATTAAAAAAAAAACCTTTGTTCTCCAGGGTTTATACAAAAATAATTCAGCGTTGTAAGGGTTAACCCTTTTAACACTAAGCATGATTAATTCATCATCATCATCATCATCATCATCATCATCATCATCATCATCATCATCATCATCATCATCATCATCATCATCATCATCATCATCATCATCATCATCATCATCATCATCATCATCATCATCATCATCATCATCATCATCATCATCATCATCATCATCATCATCATCATCATCATCATCATCATCTTCATCATTTTTATTACTATTATTGTTATTTAGCGTTTTAAGTTTATCATGTTAAATTTGTGAAGTTTTTTATTAGTTGTACAAATAAACTTATTTGTGATAGTATTCGGCTAGTATCCGCGTTTGTGTATATGAGAACTCCTATACAGAAATAACACACGAGAAATGTTCGCCATTCGTAACCGTATGATCCGAAAACGTATGATCATATCCTCATATAACCGCTTTATTTCAAGCTGACATCATGGAGGCAAGAGAGGGTGTGTCAGCATATTACTGATTGTTTTGTAGAATATATATATATATATATTATATACCAACACTTCGTTTCTTAACATGAAGCATGTCTTATGTCGTGATGCTGGCGCTTGTCTTTTTTTCAACCCACCTGACACATGTAGTTTCGGCTGATGCTGGTGAGTTATAGTGTAGCCAGATTAAACGTTTTGGTTCCCAATAAGTTACCATTTCAACCCTTACAGTGCGGGGATCGACTTTAGATGTCAGAATCTGACGTCTGTAGACGTCAGATTCTGACATCTAATGTCTATATCTGCGCTGTAAGAATGCCAATATTTCTAATGGTCGTAGACCCATAACATAGGTATTCAAATGAAGCGGAAAGAGCTGACTAAGACATTTATGATAATTTAAAATTAAAAAAAAAACCTTTGTTCTCCAGGGTTTATACAAAAATAATTCAGCGTTGTAAGGGTTAACCCTTTTAACACTAAGCATGATTAATTCATCATCATCATCATCATCATCATCATCATCATCATCATCATCATCATCATCATCATCATCATCATCATCATCATCATCATCATCATCATCATCATCATCATCATCATCATCATCATCATCATCATCATCATCATCATCATCATCATCATCATCATCATCATCATCATCATCATCTTCATCATTTTTATTACTATTATTGTTATTTAGCGTTTTAAGTTTATCATGTTAAATTTGTGAAGTTTTTTATTAGTTGTACAAATAAACTTATTTGTGATAGTATTCGGCTAGTATCCGCGTTTGTGTATATGAGAACTCCTATACAGAAATAACACACGAGAAATGTTCGCCATTCGTAACCGTATGATCCGAAAACGTATGATCATATCCTCATATAACCGCTTTATTTCAAGCTGACATCATGGAGGCAAGAGAGGGTGTGTCAGCATATTACTGATTGTTTTGTAGAATATATATATATATATATTATATACCAACACTTCGTTTCTTAACATGAAGCATGTCTTATGTCGTGATGCTGGCGCTTGTCTTTTTTTCAACCCACCTGACACATGTAGTTTCGGCTGATGCTGGTGAGTTATAGTGTAGCCAGATTAAACGTTTTGGTTCCCAATAAGTTACCATTTCAACCCTTACAGTGCGGGGATCGACTTTAGATGTCAGAATCTGACGTCTGTAGACGTCAGATTCTGACATCTAATGTCTATATCTGCGCTGTAAGAATGCCAATATTTCTAATGGTCGTAGACCCATAACATAGGTATTCAAATGAAGCGGAAAGAGCTGACTAAGACATTTATGATAATTTAAAATTAAAAAAAAAACCTTTGTTCTCCAGGGTTTATACAAAAATAATTCAGCGTTGTAAGGGTTAACCCTTTTAACACTAAGCATGATTAATTCATCATCATCATCATCATCATCATCATCATCATCATCATCATCATCATCATCATCATCATCATCATCATCATCATCATCATCATCATCATCATCATCATCATCATCATCATCATCATCATCATCATCATCATCATCATCATCATCATCATCATCTTCATCATTTTTATTACTATTATTGTTATTTAGCGTTTTAAGTTTATCATGTTAAATTTGTGAAGTTTTTTATTAGTTGTACAAATAAACTTATTTGTGATAGTATTAGGCTAGTATCCGCGTTTGTGTATATGAGAACTCCTATACAGAAATAACACACGAGAAATTTTCGCCATTCGTAACCATATTCTTCCTGTAGTGTATATGGGAAGGTAGCTTTAATTGAAAAAAAGATATATTTTATATTATACATGTATATATAATATATTTTTCTTTTTATGTTTATTTGTTATATTGTCCTATCATATTGTTCTATGACAGGAGAGAATAATTAAATTTGGGCTTCAGTTTTGATAGTTATTTTTGAGTTTGGATGGTTATTCTTGAGTTGCATGGGAAGGTTATTCTTCAGTTGAGCTAGAAACTTAACAATCATATCTCTCATATAACCATCGCATTTTAAGTTGAGATCATTTATCATTGCATGACTCACGAGAACTCGACCATAACCTATTATCTTGTAGGCTGGTGGTAAGCGCGACTATCATATAATTGGAAGCTAAATCAATGTTATTGGATATAAAAGATTTGCAGATGTTTCATCTCAAATTAAACAAGTTGAAGTTGTGGGTCGCGGCAGCTTCATGTGCGTAAAAATTAAAATTATATAATTTGGAACCTTGAAGTTAATGCCAGTTTACACAGAGCGCGATATTACTTAAAAATAAATGGGTTGTCAAATTAAATGGGACGTTAATATGATGTAGCATACAGTATTGAATTGTTTTTGGTTTGTTTTTTAATAGCCAACCCAAATTAAATAGCTATTTGAAATGATAATACGTGTTGTTAAAATAATTGTACTAGACTTCTGACTATAAATATCCTAAATGTAACCTCCGTATTTTAGCTGGTTTGTATTCATCTTGAGATGAGAATTCCGACCTCCAAGCGATTATAGGAAAATACAGCACATCAATGAATAAAGTGTAAGTCTTCAGGCGAACACGCTATTCATTGGACTATTTTCCCAAACACTGTTTATATTTTCTCACACGATGAAGTCACACATCATATAACTGTCATACATCGCAGTTCACACTTCAGCTAGTATTTGCTATGTGCTGATATACCGATATATACAAATCTCATAGTGAAAATCAAAGCACAGCGTGCAAAGCAAAAATTACTGTGTTTAATAAACGCGCCTTAAGGTTTTATGCTTCGGCTTACAAAGGCGAGATGCATGTGTAGTAGGGTCATTTTGTCGTCCGTCCGTCCGTCCGTTCACCCGTCCGCCAGGGCTTCTGAAGCCATTTTTTTCATATGGAAGAGTAAGAGCTAACTAAGACATTGTTGATGGTTTGAAATTAAAAAACCTTTGTTTTCTTGATTTATATAAAAATAGTTCAGTGTTCTAAGCTGTTGATCATGGGAATTGCGTCAATTGCAAAATATTCCAAGTGTTCTTGAGAATAACACGATAAGCTGTGGAGATTTTAAAATAAAAGAGCTTGTTTTATAGCTCTAATCTCTGAGGATTAACACTTAAATAGCCTACTGACATAATATATGAAACACTCAAATACATTTTGCTGATAAATAATAAACTACGACAGTTATTAGACAATCACATTCCAGCAGGCTGACGCCTCTCTACTTATTAATAAAGATTTATCAATGATATTCCATCAAATGATAAGCTACTTAGAGCAAAGTGAAATCATTGTGTTGTAAAAACAAACTTGCGCCAGCTCATAGTCTATTACATATATACTAATTTAAATTTATTGTTTTCTCAGAAAAGTTAATATATTGTTGGGTCAGCGTCGCAGACGATGTGACAACATTTTGCCAACATTCACCAATTGATCCTGTTAGCTCGGCTGTGTTCTGTGCTATGAGAGTTATGAGCATTTATTTTAAAGTATATCAAATTTTGGGTTAATGATGGCCCATCGTTTTCGACGCTGGTCCAGCATTAACCCAGAATTGAATCATGTGATTTGAGCGATCAACTGATTACCAAAACAATCACATTTCCACTGATATTCCTCTAAACACGTTATTGACTCATTGTTGGTTCAGTATTAGTCCATTGTCTACAAATCTGGCCCACCATTAAACCAACATTGGGTCAACGCCTCTTGTTGGCTTTGTTTATTGTCATTCTGTGGAATAAATCATAGGCAACTCACACAGATCACCCCCCCCCCCCCCCACTCACCACAAACACCCAAAACAAGCCCTTTGTGTATTTGATATCCTATGAGTGAGGGCTTTGTGAAGTCCTTAATAATAACAAAAGCAATAGCAGATTCTAAATTAGTGTACTGTGATATAGTAAGCTTACACCATTTTATTTATTTACACATGAAATATGCAATATTTAATATTCCTGGTATTGGTATTGTTGTCACTAAACCAATCTGTTGTGGATGATGATGGTAAGTTATATTATGCTGCACGATCACAAACAGCAGTATTTTTCAAGTAAGCAGTTACTGCCGTTTGTCTTTGCACCGCGGTCAGTTTGCCAGTACTCGATGGCATAAGAGAATCCTGCAACTCAAAGACAAACAGCAGTAACTGCTTACTTGAACAGCTACTGCTCTTTGTCTTTGTCAGGCGGTCAGTATGCCAGTACTCGATGGCAGAAGACAATCCTGCAACTCAAAGACAAACAGCAGTAACTGCTTACTTGAACAGTTACTGCTGTTTGTCTTTGCCCGGCGGTCAGTATGCCAGTACTCGATGGCAGAAGACAATCCTGCAACTCAAAGACAAACAGCAGTAACTGCTTACTTGAACAGTTACTGCTCTTTGTCTTTGCCCGGCGGTCAGTATGCCAGTACTCGATGGCAGAAGACAATCCTGCAACTCAAAGACAAACAGCAGTAACTGCTTACTTGAACAGTTACTGCTCTTTGTCTTTGCCCGGCGGTCAGTATGCCAGTACTCGATGGCAGAAGAGAATCCTGCAGAGCAAAGGCAAACAGCAGTAACTGCTTACTTTTCAAGTTGTTTGTCTTTGTGTCTTGTATGACAGTGTTATATTGTGGCTATATATAGTAATACTTAGACAAGGTATGGTCATATCAAATAATAATTTATCTAATTATGATCAGTAATAATAGTGGTATTTTCAACAAAAAATGTATGAATATTTCATATGAATGTATGAATGTATTCTACTGCGGTAATAAAAAACATACGTGAAAATTAAACTTCAAAATCAGTAGCAGAGTCTAAAATTATGACTTGTAATATTTTGTATTTCTGGCTTTGTTGTTATTTTCATTACACCAATATGTCATGGGCTAACAACGGTATTAACTTATTGCCTGAAAAAAAGTGATTGGTATAAAACATAATAAATCATTTTTCAGTATAATTTTATGACACAGCTATCTGGCTCTAGACAATTATTGCCTTCTGATGGTCCGATACACATAAACGTTATTGCCATTTATGCCTCACTTTTTAAAATATTCACTTTCCTCTTTTTTCATTTTGTAACTTTGATATCATTAATTTACATATGCAGATTGGATCATGGACGCCTGCGACGTCAGAAGGCTACGCTGCTGTCATGATTCACTTCTATCATCACTCTTGTTTGGAGGGGCTAAAAATAAGACATGATAAATTGATCATCAGCTCTAAAGATTTATCCTATCCTATAGACGAAATGAAGTACTGAACTAAACATTGGTGTTTTTTCTTGTTTTTATTTCAGCTTTAGAGACTAAACACCTCATCAGCACCCTGACCGCTATCCATGATAGACCTAATGGGCTTATACATATAGACTCCAGCGCCTCAGGGATCTACGCCACTCCAGGATTCGCTATCTTCCTCAGGATTGACAGCGTAATTGTTGACAGAGAGCATAACAAGGACGTCACTACTGACCCTGACCAGGTGTTTATGTTGGAGTATACCCACCATGTGACCAGTGACACACCTGATTGTCTGAAGATTAACCTGGCATTCTCTCACCCCACCCTGGAGGAGAAACAGCATGATCAGATTATAAATAAAACAGAAATTAAAGACATACACACTGATGGTGAGTTTATCTCATTGTCATAGTTGACCATGTTATTTCAATCAATATTTTATTTCGTATATTTATCATATTTTCATCCGTTGCAGCACATGTATTCAAAGCACATTTACCCATAATTAGGTAAAATACGCGAATACACCAATGGCTAGAAATACCGATTTACTGACACACAGCTGACAATTCATAAACAAATGATATTGAAAACAACATTAACATTTACAATATAAATCTTGGTGATCCTTTTACACAAGCGGAATATGTTTATCGCAAAAAGTTAGTTTATTACTTGTGGAAACATATCTACAATCTTTACATGCAAAAATTGTTTCATTAAAAATACTAATCTATGATCAACATAATCTTTACGTTATTATTATATGTGTACAAGAATCTTGGCTTTCTCAAGATTCTAACGTTGATTTAATCCAATTAGAACATTCATATATATAAAGCTAAAACCAGTTCAGAGCATGGTGGCTAGGGTCTTACATATATGAAGACTTGGCTTTCACCATTTTACCTCTACTTGATAATTTAGAAATTTGTGACGGAATCTTCGTAGATTTGTAAAAAACATAACCTGAAACTTTTATTAGGTAATATATATAGACCACCACACCACGAGACGTAAATGATAATTATATTCAATTTTGTAACGAACTAAGACACATTCTTGAAACATTAAATCCATATACATATATAGATCTCTTGAAAATAAATGAAAAACGACTCTTTGGCGAATTATACGATATCCTTTTTAGCCATAGTTATATCCCGAAAATAACTTTACCTACATGCTTTTCTAGATATTCGGCTACTTTAATTGATAAATATTTTTGTAATTGGTCTTTGGAGAAAATACAATCACCAATTGCGTAGTTAAATCTCAAATATCAGATCTTTTTTCCATATTGCATTTTCTTTGATTTCCGAAATTAAAAACTCTTTCCACCAAAGTACACATACGTTAGTAAAATAACACAAAACAATTTGAAAAAATTTAAGAAACACGTTGCGTCATCTAATGTTTTTAACTCAATGGACAAATTATAATGCTATACTTGATGTCATCACAAAAGCAAACGAGACATGCTTACCCTCGCATGTTGTAAAAGTTAACACACATAAACACAAAGATTCAAAATTGATATCTCAGGGCATAATTAATTCTATTGCGCATGTGGATAAATTATATGTCAATCTTAAAAAAAGTAGTACAACCGACCCATTTTTATGAACATGAAAACTAGTTTTTAAACATATTATAAAATACTTAAACAGAACACTAAACTTGCTATTACACTAAACACTATTATTGCTGTTTTAATAACTATAATAATGATAATAAAAGTAACTGGCGTACAATAAAACATGTATTTGGTAGAAGTAATGTAAGAAATGAATGTCCAGAAAAATAAAAGCATGGGAACAAAAGCGAAGCAAACAAACAAACATACAATAGCAAAGAAATTTAATGGATATTTTACAAATATAGGCCCTTCCCTTGTCATGTCACAAAAGATGAAATAGCCAAGCATATTTCTGATTTAAAAACGATCGCAAATCAGCTAAAGTAGTTCCATTACATAATAGTCCATGGGCCAGATATAAAAATCTTCCGCCTGCCGCCTGGGGATTTTTTAAGACAGTGATTTTTGAACAGCATGTTATATGACTATTCAATATCTGCTTGTTTGCACTCAAAATAATGGGGCATAAAAAAATACTTGGTCATCAAACATATGCACCCCCCCTGAATTTTAGGCGGTAATTTTTTTTTTTTAAAGTCATGTTTTGTATATTTTTTCAACTGCACGTATTTATTCTTATAATTAAACACTAGTTATGTTACAAAAAGATGCTATGTGAGACAAAAATACAAAAAAATAATGATATGGGGTTCATTAATATATGTTATAACCCTTTAAATCCCAAATTCAACATATCGATTGCTACGTTTACATGAAAATCTAATCTGAAAACCCTCTCCATCCCCCTCCTCAAGGGCGAGATATTTGAAAACGATAATTTTAAGACAGCTTGTTCAATATCCATTAAATATCCGCGTGTTTGCTCTCAAAATATTGCGACGGGAGAAAATACTGGATCATCAAGCATATGTACCCCCTTGAATTTTAAGCGGTAAATATAATTTACTGAAAGGCATGTTGTATATTTTTTTTCACCTACAGGTATTTATTCTAATAATTAAACACTAGTTATGTTACAAGAAGATGCTATGTGAGACGAAAATAAAAAAAAATAAAGAATATGGGGTCCATCAATATGTGTAATAACCCTTTAAATCCCAAATTCCACAAATTGCTTGCTACGTTTGCATAAAAATCTAATATGAAAACCCTCTCTAACCCCTCCTCCGGGGCGAGGTATTTGGAGACAATAATTTTTAGACACCTTATTCAATATCCATTCAATATCTGTTTGTTTGCACTCAAAATGTTGCGACAGGAAGAAATATTGGGTCACCAAACATAATGTACCCCCTTGAATTTTAAGCGGTAAATTTGATTCACTAAAAGGCATGTTGTACATATTTTGTCAACTACAAGTAGTTATTCCAAGAATTAAACACTAGTATTGTTACAAGATGTTGTGTGAAGCTAAAACAAAAAAAAACAAATATGGGGTTTATTGATACATGTAATAACCCTTTAAATCCCAAATTGCACGCCTCCTATGCTACGTTTATATGAAAATTAGATAAACAAAACCCTCTCCACCCCCTCCTCCTGGGCGGGATTTTTTAAGACAATATTTTTTTAGACACCTTGTTGTTTATCTGTTCTATATCTGCTTGTTTGCACTCAAAATATTGGGCCTGGAAAAAATAACGGGTCATCAAACATATGTACCCCCTGAATTATAAGCGGTAAATTTAATTTCCTAGAAGACATGCGGTAATTGTTATTTTAACTCCAGGTATGTGTTCCATGGAATAAACACTAGTTATGTTACTAGAAGATGTTACGTAACAAGAATATAAAATATAGTAACAAATATGGGGTTCATTATAATATATAATGACTTTTTAAATCCCAAAGTACACGTCTTCCGTGCTATGTGTATATGAAAACCATACATGAAAAACATCCCCTACCCCCTCCCCATGGGCAGGATTTTTAAAGACAATATTTTTTAGACAGCTTATTTTATATTTATTTAATATCTGCTAGTTTTCACTCAAGATATTAGGACAAGAACAATCAATGGGTCATTTTACACAGTCAATTTAATATCAGAAAAGACTGGTTGTATCTATTTGTTTAACTCTAGTTATTTATCCCAAGGATTACACATTAAAATCACCCTAGTTATGTCAGTAGAAGATGTTATGTAAATAAAAAAATAACTTAAATGAACATCATACATGTAATAACCAATTAACTCCTACATTACAGGTCAGTTATATTTAACCAAGGTGTGATAAAATAATAGTTTCACCATGTGAGTGGCATTTTGAAGGTATAGGCATAAAATAATCTCAGAAATCACGAAGGGGTTAACAAATTGATAGTCTTTTTGATGACTTTTGAGTTCATGTGACTCAAACCCAAAGCATGTCTCGACATACATGTATATCACTGCATAATAATTAGCAGGTGCAACGCTAGTTGCTGATAAATAGGTCTAAACATTATTTTTTTTATTAATATTCTAGATAACTTGTTACCACCAGCTAGTATGCATAGTGTACGTAACCTTTCTAATAATTATGCAAACCCATGTTCATAATAAGGCTTTTGTCTGAAAAAACCAACGCCATAGTTTTCTGGCAATCAAAAGGTGCACGATATGTTCGGGTGATGTGTTTATTTTTAATTCCCGATATCCCTAATAAACATGTTGATATCCCTGATATTCATATTTCTGAATTGGTACCAAAATGACATAAAAAAATGCTACAGGCACATGCTTATTTTATTGGTCAGTTTATGTATGTATTATCGGACAATCATGTAACCATAGGTTAAGGAACCATGCTGGAAACCATAAAAAATTCAAAGTAAGACAATCACAATAAAAAACACATTTTGGTATTATCGCATAAGTATAGTTGCTCAAACCCAAATAATTATACAGTAAATAGGTGTCATTTTAATTAAAGGTAAATTCCACGAGATCCGGGTTATAGGGTTACCCTAATATAGTAAAGAAAACAAAGTAGGGTCTACTGCTGTATTAAAAGATCAAAATATGAAAAATAAACGTTTAAACAGGTCGTGGGTATTAGCTGAGAGGTCAAGGGGCTTAGTGAGAGGTCGTGTGTGGCGATAATACGTCTTTGAGTTTTGTCTTTTTACACGAATTTCTATTTTACAACGCCTTAACTACATGTGTGTACACAATTACCAGTTGAAATGTTATATATTACATGTAATGTGGACATTTCGGAATTCTTGAAATGTTTTCAGATTAAAGGTTGACCACAAAAATGGGAGTGCAGATATTGTATGTTTTACTCTTTGGTTGTTTGGTCTTTGATAGGCCCCTATTGCTTGAAACCTGATTTTCTATAATACTTCTTATTAGCTAATTTATGTTTTCATGATGTTGATAACATATAGTTTATTGCAATCTCTGTCCATGAAAACCATAGGGTAGACATTTTTTTCAAGATTCTAACTTGATTAGTTTCTGAGATATTGCTTGAAACTGGATTTTGCGTAATGGCTGCCTAATTTGCATATTTTATGCTAATTTATTATTCTGATCTTAATTAGATATATTTTATTGCATTCGCTGACCATGAGAACCGTATGATAGACACTGTTTTTAGGATTCTAACTTGATTAGTTTCTGAGATATTGCTTGAAACTGGATTTTGCGTAATGGCTGCCTAATTTGCATATTTTAGCATATTTAGCCCCAACAGCTTACATGCAAACAACTGGATTTCAATAGGTTCATATTCAGAGGCTTAAAAAATAACCACCGTGAAAAATCCCCAGGGGGGGGAGGGGGGGGTCGGGGTTACGGGTGGCCCACGGTCTATAAGAAGGATGACAAAATAACTATGACGAACTATAGGCATATTTCTTTACCCTCATCTGTTTCCAAAATAGTTGAGAAAATAGCACATAATGAAATAAGCCGTTCACATAACTGATTTTACGAGCACCAATATAAACACTCCACGGAATTAGCAATATTACATTTAGTTGATAAAATAACCACCGACATGGATTATAATAGCATACCTCTAAATATTTATCTCAATTTATCCAAAGCATTTTACACTCTTAATCGCGACATTTTATTAGATAAACTTGAACATTATGGAATCAGAGATACAGATATTTTGTTAACTATTTACTCAATAAAAAACAATATGAACAATATGTTCAATTTTTTATGCTAAATTACCAACATCCGATAATAAACTGGTGTTCTTTAATTAAATCTTTTAGACCCTTTTCTATTTATTATATATATTAATGATATTCCCATTATCAGTAAGTACTTTGCTTTTATTATTTCTGCTGGCGACACCACTCTTATGCATACTATAAAACCCCCAAGACTTTCAATTGATGTTACAGTTTATAATTTCTTGTGCACAAACATACAAAATAACTTGAAATGAGAAACCCACCTAAATTCTATTTGTTTAAAAATAGGTCGAGCAGTTGGCATTTTGAATAAATTAAAACATACTCTTCCTCTAAATATATTACATTTGTTATATTGTACTGTAATAGTGCCTCATTATGGTATTTTGCTATGGGGCTATACTTATGTTGGAATTTATAAATTACCAAAAAGGCATTGAGGATAAAATTGGCATCAAATCATTTTTAAACTACAACAACTTAACTTTAAATACAAATTGCAACACAACATATTACACACATATTTCACTTCCTTCACACCTTCACAACACTGTGAAACACACAACCACAATACAAGGCATCAGCATAAATAGTTGACTCATCGAATCCGACATGATTTCGCGGCAAAATGCATACGTTTTGACTTTCACATATATTAAATAACACTTCACTCGAACATTATTACCAAATTGTATACCCATAGTTTACACGGTATCGTTTTTTTATGCTCAACATATATTTCTAAATGGTTACTCTTCTACATGATCTATATTTAACTGTTATATCTGTAATGTTCAGTTTATTTTCGCTATTATACATTCTACCCTCTGATATTACATAGGTTATAATTACTGCTTAATATATTATGGATTTACGCGTATAGAACGTCAATTTTTCTAAATATTCAGAAACACAAAACACATATGTTACATTCCTTTACTTATATATGAATGTGCACGTCTATAATATATTTTTACATGGGCGCGATTGTGTATGCATGTGCTTATGTATTTATATATGATGTGCATATATATGTTCATATTACTATTGTTAGGAAAGTTTTAAATATTTACTTGCTATTCTTCAATTATCTTTCCTTGCTGAGTTTGATACATATTATTTTTCGAATTTAGTTTTCTGATTAGCTGTCTCTAGACCTGACGTGTGATAACAATATTAATATGCTTAGTTCTTCTATTTTTTTTTTTTGTGGATTTTGTCTAGTGCAGCTGTAAAATATATACTGATGTGTCACAAAAAAGTATACATACAAACGTTTTTATAAACGTACATAAAAACGTACATAAAAATATATGTAGGCCTACTAATGGTGATGTTACGTAGGGTCAGTGTCATAAACGGTGGCCAAATAGTTTTGTTATGCAATTATTCCGCACATCTAACGTGCATAAATCCTCATTAGAACCGAGATAAGAGGCGCAGTATAAAAATAATTTCATTTCCAGGTTCAGAGATTGTCAACAAATCGCTTGTTTCAATAAGTTACCATTATTATATGCGCAGACTTTGTCTCCAATGTGTAATTTTTTTATATCTAATCTTGCAGCAACTTTACGAGAGTTTTCAGATGACTTATACCGCCCTGTAATGTCAAACGGTGGTAACTGCTTGCAATTTAAATAAAGTTACCTATGTTTGCCTCTGCACTGTCGTGTAAATACAGACAGCAGTAACTGCTCACTTTGATGTAAGTAGTCAGTCACTGCTGTATCTGCATAACAGTATACGTCACTTCATTAATAATTTTTAAACTTAAATTTGATTGAACTAGACCCAAGTGTGGCCTCAAGCGTAAACTAGACAAATGTATAGTAATTTAAAATATTACAAGCTTTGTTGCAGAACATTAAGTGGCTTGTGGGCTTCACAGAAATAAACACATACATTATATTAACAAATAAAAATATCAGAAAAATTATACATTGTACCAAGTATGGTTTTGTCTCTCCACACTCACTCCCAAAACTCATTCCACCTGAATCATTATGTGACGATATTGCTACTTCAGTGACCATGGAAGCATTGTGCAGTAGTGATATATATCTTATTCTAATATATGAATGTTGACGATGCAGCCTTTTCGATCATATTAGTAAAATACACAGTAGTGTAATTCTGGACATATAAGACACATGCACAGTCACATCGTCATTTTATGAATAATATGGTGCAAACTATCTGAAGTAATTATAGCCTTTAAGTAAAACATAGACTTAATGCTGATAATTGTTTCTGTAAAATTATTTTACAAAAGTGAAAAAAAAAAATTAATTTGTACACAACCGCAAAACAATGTCCAACACCCCCCCCCCCCCCCTCGAAACAAATAAAAATAATTGATATGTGTGTTTACAGATGAACCATCAGGAGTAAATGTGGCCCAGTCGGCGCTGGGGATCTCTGTAATACTACTGATCATCATACTCATAGCCGTCATTGTGGTGTTTGCGTGCCTCTGGAAACGAAAATCTTACAGGCCCAAGGTAAGACAAATTACAATATTTTAAACAATTATGTTGTTGCCTTTTGTCCTATATTTGTGTTTATGTCAAAGTATATGTCACTGTTCTGTGAACTTTCATATATTATAAATCCACTAATTATTATTTGTTGGCAAACATTATGACAGGAAATGTACACTCTCTGGGCCGGGTTTTAATAGATGACATCACACACACCGTCCTCGAATTTTTAACACGAATAATTCCAGTCGAATATACAGAATGAGTCATTCGCCAGGATATGCTGAAGTGACGGGACAGAATGTATAGTGTTGTGGCGACATCATAACAGCACTTGTCCGACCTTCGTGTTGATTTGGGGTCGACATTTGGAATGGTCGTTGTTCATGAACAGGTAGGCCTACATTTAACAGTTGTATGTAATAGTTACATGCATACTAAAACCAATCAGACACCTGACACCAGAAACAAAGAGTTTGCAATCTGAGTCTTTGCAGCTTTGCTAGGCTCCTTGTTGATATTATCACAGTCATGATAGTTTTCATGTTGTACATATCGTAGTTGTTCAATTTTTATATCACATATGAGACAAGATAAAGTGCTCTTTATCAATGTTGAGAAACATGTGAGCACAATAGCAAAGTCACATTTACTTTCAGTCAGAATATGTAGCTATGCTGATAGGAAGACCAGGCATCAATGAATCAACTTGGATTATAAAAATGTAGTTGAATACAAAAATATATGTATATGCCTCTTTTCTCACTTTTTGTTCAAGCACAATAGTAGATATTTGTTTGACATTATGCTGTCATTATACATAATTTATAATGAGCTGGGTCATCTGACAGCGAACAAAATTTAGGTAAATATTATAGTTTATCGTAAACATCAGGAGACTGAGAAGCCAGTGTATGTAATTTTAACATTACTTGGACAAAGTTTACCAGATATAAATATATTGTATCTGCTGCGGACAGATATGCACATCTGCATGTTCATGTGTCTGTTGGCGTCATATTATATCTCATATGTCTAATGATATATGTGTCATGTGTGCTTGAAGGGCTAATATTTAAAAAATAAATGTTCGCAGTGCATTAAGCTACAGTGATCAATCTATTTTTCTGTAATTTAATAATAATCTGACAGCCATGGAGCCAACCTTGCGAAAATACCCACAAACCAGGTTTTATTGATAGTTTTGGCAGGGGAAGATTTAAAATCAGAATCTCAACCATTTTTATGGATTCGGTGAGCATTAAACGAGTTGAAATGGTCTATTACGAAAAATGAGCTAAATTAACCAGCTCGCATGCTATTCTCCATGTAAATCTGACTATACGCCAACATCCATCTTGGATGCCATTTTGAATAACTGAAGACAAAATTAATTGGTCAATAAGAGTTCATTACCATCATTATTGTACTGATGTCAATTAATCACCATTCATATTGAATTAGTTTAATGTATAATAATTCTTTCCAAACTTACATTAATTGATATGTTTGCTAAAAAACCTCTTGCGCTAAGAAGGTTAAATATTGCCCAAAATTGTATATGGGAATAATCTAAATAGATTCAATGCCCACTAAACTAGTTGAAATGGTGTGATACAAAATAAATTGAGCTGAAATTAACGAAATTACACTATTTCCAAAGTTTTACTATAAGTGAGCTGCCATCTTGGACGCCATCTTGAAAAATTACCTTAAAACTGAAAAGTGAGACTGACATCCACCCTGGTGAGGAAAGTGGTCCTATTGTGCAGTGATTGGTGGTGGATGTCAGCGTGTAACATGAAATGCAATGTGAAGTCAAAATATTTGAATGTGGCCGGCGGCCTATATATACTTACATCTCTCGGCAAAATTAGCTTAAAGAAAAGTCAATTTTTTTTAATATCTTGGGAGATTCCTTTCAGATTTGAAACTCAAACCACCCAGCGCGTGTAATACTAGTCCTAGTGTCTTTTGTGTGTTTCTACTAGGAATAATGGCAACTCCGCTAATATCTGAAGGTCATTAGGTAGAAAACCCAGAAAATCTGCTTCCTTTCTGGCAAAATCCATTTGGACCGTGGAACAAAGAACAGCCATCTTAAATTACACCTACAATGCGATGACTGATATGGTTTATGGCCACACCAGTATATTGTGTGTAACTGAAAACACTGTACACCGATAACATTAATCTGCTTCAATTCTGTCGAAAATGGTAATAATTTTTGTTTGACCTTGGAATAATGGCGGATTATAGGATTTTTACTACACTCGAAAGTCTTTTGTGCCTTCTGGTCTAACCACTATGTCGGGTGTAGGCTTACCAAAAACCCTAAAATGAACATCAAAATCACGAACCTGCTTCAATTCTATTGAAAAAGATATAAATTAAAGATTTGTCATTGAACGAATATCGACCATCTTGAATTTTACCCACAATGCAATTTCTAGGGTGCTTTCTTGTCAAAAATGATGTGAATTAAAGGTTTGACCTTGAACAAATAGCTGACATCTTGGATTTGTTTTTGTTTTGTATATACTGAACATAACTTCCTAGTTTGGAAGACTAACGGCTCAGGGTGCTATCGCACCACATTGTGGATTTTCTGGGGTCTGCTGGATGGAAACTGCGCCTACGTCCATTGAGGTTCTTTTACGTCCAACTCTAGTTCAGTCAGACAAGCCATCTGATTTACATGGTTCTCTGAGCCCCACGAAACGACATCGCTGCTGTGTATGCATGTTCGATAGTGTATACAGCACCTGGCAGTCCCAGGCGGTCCCCCATCCAATTATAAACCGGGCGCGACGTTGCTTGACTTCAGTGATAGAGCCAACACCGATGAGCTAAGGCCGTATTCCGTATGATCCACAATGCAATGGCCAGGGTGCTTTCTGGCCACACTACTATTTTGGGTGTGGCTAATAACCCTAGATTAAACATCAAAATCATGAATCTGCGTCATTTGTATTGAAAATGATATCAATTTAATGTTTGATCCTGGCCAAATGGCGGCCATCTTGGACAATTGCCGTCACCACTCTTAATCTACTACTTTGAGACTGTTGTAGGAAATATCACTGTAGCAGAATACAGTGAAATATAGTGAGTCGATATCCACCAAAACGTAGTATTGCAGATGCGGAACGTTATCATAAATCCAAATTGGTTGAATCTGCAAATCAAATCGCCATGCTAAAAACCCAATTAGACAATCAGCAACGAAATGTCGCGGAGCTTGAAACTAGTTTGGCGAATTCTGCTAATTTGGAGAAAGAAAATAAATCATTAAACATCAAAGTGCGACGGCTTGAGGTTTTTATTGCAAATGTTAGGCTAAAATACAGCTAAAGCCTTGAATCGTTAAGAGGTCGTGATTCAACTATTGGCATTTTACGACGATCACTTAGCATGCTGCATCAGACTTGTACTGCAATAGTGGTCGAATCAAATTATAGAGAATGGCAGCTTCAAGAAAGCTACGCAAAAATATTTCAGTTGGAAACTGATATCGCCTCCGTCCGATCCCAAAATGGCGTTGCCCAGAGCTGTATTAGCCGTGGTGATGTCTTACTGACTATATATCAGAATGCAATACAAGAGCTGATTACGGGAAGGGACTCGGTATTCCACACTTTTCAATGCACACACATATAAATGCACACTATATAAATTGACATTCTACGTCACCAAATTTCTCAATTAACTCTGGAAATGAATAAATTGAGCTCGCCAACTATGATCAGTAAATTCCTTGCAGCCAGGTTATCTCCAGATTATACTATGTGGTGATGATATGTTGAAATGGTTGATCCTGTGAAGATGCTGAAGCACATTTGGCAGATATCGCGGAATCGTCTGTATTGATATATCCTCTTAAACTACATAGTAGTAGTTTGGTACTTATACTGGAACTATCGTAATTGTTAGCATATGCGATATCATGGGCACTGACGCTTATAAATGTTAACAACGCTGTCCCACGGCTCCCAACCCTAATATAGGCCTATACTAGTATCTCACAAGTAATGTATCGTTTATATTTATATATCAACCTGTCTGTTACAAACGTGTGTCTTGTCCACAGTTTTGTTATTTGTATATTACACAGTCTCTGGTTTGTCAAATTATTGCAGCAGACTTTTGTCGGACCCTGTTTAATGTAGACTTATGCCACTTCAATATGACGTTATAAAAATATAACATTTTTCTCAAAGTTATACTATAACTTGTTTTACTGTGTGGCAGATGGATGCTGGCGTGAGCTGGCAGATTAGCATCTCCTACTCTATTTAATAAAGGAACTTATCTTCACAGGGGTGGAATAAGATACAACAGACATAATGGGACATGTGATATATTTAGGTGGTGATAATGAGCGTCATCGCATAAGCTTCTCTAAATACTAGCAGGGGAGGTCGAAAAAAATTTGTGGCTGACTAAAAAAAACTGTCTATGACGTTTCTTCAATAAAATAGGAAGATTGTAGTAACTTTCAGGTGGGATACCTTGCTGTATGAACAATCCCTGCGCGATCACGTGAGCTCTCTGGGTGAGCGCCAAATCTGCCCAGATATGTCAGTTTGTATCCAGACTTCAGAGAGAGCAGTCGACAATATGGTCTTGATCATATTGACTACTACCTGATATTTGGTGGATATCGACTCACTATATTTTACTGTATTCTGTTACAGTGATATTTCCTACACGTTTATCATGATTTTCAGTAATGTCTATGGATATACCTTTCAAATGATACAACATACGTTCGGCCACGTTGATTGGCACCGGACAACACCTGTAGCTGACAGACTATATAAAGACCCATGCATGTCTAAAAGGACACGGCTTGAAAACTCTTCTGTACGATTAACACATATGTGGCCTATAAACATGCACAAAATAATATTTTGGCAATATTTCAGCCTTGAGCTTCACATTTTCATTTGACCTTGACCTGCAATTGTAAAAATAACGTCAAAAATCACTTCCTTGTGTTAAAGTTATGGTAAAATAAAGTTAAAAAATGGTATTACACTTCTTTCTACGTCAATTTGTTAAAAGGTTATATTATAAAACTGGTAGGTATGTTAATTAGGGTGAATTATGTAAATCAGCTTATAAAAAAAATTCCTTAAAGCTGAAAATGCTTGAGATATGCATATGAACGAAAATCAATAGAAAAACTTGAAATTGAAAGAAAATCACGATTCACTATATAAACGATGGTGCTGCCAACTGGCCTATAACTACAAATAACAATTACATAAGAACAGAACAAATCTAGCATTGTTCTTTGCAGGGTGATGCTGCTTCTTATACGGAAGTCAAACAGACCGACCCACGCGAGGCAACAACTGGTAAGTCACAACAGAAGCCAGATCCCTGTGATAATCCTTAACCTTTTCACTACCATACATGACGGAAATTTCCGTCGTCATTCGTCAATGAACGTAACCATAAAATGACACAAATTTTCGTCAAATATATACTACATTGATGTATTTTTCGTCATTTGAAGCTGGAAATTGCGTTAGCAATTCCAGCTTCAAATGACGAAAAATAGAACTCCTACACCAGTATATCTGGATCCTGGTATGCACCCCGGCCTGGAAGTCAAAGAGTTAAGGTGCTAATCCCATCTAAATCGCGCTCATATTGTACAAAATTAAATAATTTGTGGGTCGCAGTAGCGAGGCACAACTTCAAGTGGCTAAAAATTAAAATTTAATCAGGTTATTGCTTTAAAGGTTAAGAAGTTTTAGAAATTAAGACCATCGCCATGTGCTAGACACAACGATATATTTGCATAGTCCTCAACGGTTGAAAGTACATATCACTTTTACACAAAGGACTATTTGTCATATTTTATCTCTATGATGAGACACCTAGAATTATATTTGAACATAATTATATATTTGGCATATGTATATTTATTAAAATTATTTTAGTTATTACGTGTACTTATGTTTTACATCATAATCTATAACATAATTCACTGTTCATTTCAATACCACACAAGGTCGCATCGACTGATCGTCGTCATTATCTAGCTATCTATCTATTTATATTGAATTGTCTTCTTTTTTTAAAGGCTCTCGACTTATTACGTTAGACGGACAAAAAGGTATACTGCTATTCAGTTGTTATAAGTGTCAAACTAATGGGAGCATTGTGTATTAGTATGCGAGACAAAAAAATATAGTTCGTAAAGTTAAGTCTGATATCATGTCAAATTCAAGAGAAGATGTTTTAAGCTTTGGCGGTTTGGGGTATGAAGAAAATTGGCGGAGATTATTGGTGGATTTAACCCCCCCCCCCCCACCCTTGTCAGTAATCTTGAACAGGAACAATCTCTTCGGCAGAGAGAAACGTTTTTTATCAAGTTATCCAAACCACAAAAATAAAACGAGGGCCAATATTTTCAGATTTATAGTAAAAAATTCACATTAAAGGAGGATGATATGTCAATTGTGATATTAAGTTTTTTACAAAGTAGTGTATCCCGCAGAGCATAATTACAATTTTTTCAAAAAATTCAAATTTTTATTAACATTTTTATCAACATTTATAAGAATAAACTACACATCCAGAGTCGTTTGATTTTTAAACACGGGGACTATCACAGTACATCCCCATCACAAGACTAAAGAGAGATACACACTTCTAGAACCTACAAAGTACAGATCCAACTGTGACAGTTAACTCAACCCTAGACCAGCAAAAGATTGCTGTGCTTGCTCACCATGTACAGAGCTATTTTCTAACCATCCGACAAAAAACCAACAACATACAACATTTAGTTCTACCTCGATATAACGCCAAAATTGGGATTGTTGGCATTATTACCAGAGGGCATTATGGTGAGGGAGGTGATTAAGGCCTTTGGATTTATTCCAGTTGATTACCATTACTTGTGATATTGTTTTTGTCACGCATTCTGCTTATGTAATACAACAAGTTATAGTAGGCCCTATATAATAGTTTTATGCAGAGCACTATACATACTAATAATATTTATTAATGCACGAGAAAAAACACTTAATAATGATTGGCATTTGAATTGGGGTTAATGTAATTTATATGAAAGCTCTATGCAGATTTTCACGATCAAAGCAATGTAGCAGGAGTGCCAGTCAGTGTTTAAAAACAATATGTGTGACATTCTGCTTAGAACACGTGTTGAACAATCAAGTGATCTATGGCAGCAGCTGATGCGAGTGTGCGTCACACCCAATGACATTATTAACATCCTCTTTGTGCTTTTTGTTATTTTTTTACTTCCAACTTAGGAGTCAAAAGAATGGAAATTTACATGACTTATAAATCAAAAGAATGGTAATTTACATCGAGCGTCTGCACTGGGCCCAAATCTCTGCATAAAATAAAATTATTGTTCAACTAGTGTTTGCAACGCTTGGCCAACATTGTATCAGCGATGGATCTCGTACCTGATGATTTATCATTTTATTGTAATTATCGCTTCATAACTTATTGGTAAAGTTATATAGGCCTACTGACACAATGAGAAACAAATTAATTTTAATCGTTTTGTGTCAGACATAGGTGTATGCTACAAAAGACAGTCAGACCAAGGAGGTTACCTCCTTGGTCTGACATTGGGAAAGGTAAAAAGGTAAAGATGCTGGTGTTTTTATAGGTTTACACTGGACCTGTTCATTTGTGTGTCATTTCATCTCCACAGAGAGCATACAATCAGGCAGCCATTGAACTAATCGTACACATTGTGTCCTACCACGTCCTCATTTTCACCTGAGTCAAGTGGAGCATTTGAGGGTGAAATGCCTTGCCCAAGGACACAACATCTTAACAATGTCCCCAAGATTGAGGAAACATGGTATTTATCTGAAAAAATAAACGTTGGGCTAACTGTTTTAGCTTGCTGATAAAAGCATGTCATCTGCAAGTGTAGGCCAATTGACAAACATGTTCTGTTGCATACCCTAATTAGGAGGTTCCCCTACCCAGTGTTTTATTACCGGCACACTTTCCCAAATTTGTGAGCCCCCATATGTGTGTGCAATGAACCGAAGTACAGACGGCGATTGTTGATTAACCAAGAGTGTTTATTTAACAGTCACGATGTCTGATAGATTAGGCTTGTTGGCAATGCAATCGGGCAGAGGGCATTATGGTGAGGAGGGTGATTTAGGCCTTTGGATTTATTCCAGTTGATTACAATTACTTGTGATATTGTTTTTGTCACGCATTCTGCTTATGTAATACAACAAGTTATAGTAGGCCCTATATAATAGTTTTATGCAGAGCACTATACATACTAATAATATTTATTAATGCACGAGAAAAAACACATACTAATGATTGGCATTTAAATTGGGGTTAATGAAATTTATATGAAAGCTCTATGCATATTTTCACGATCAAAGCAAAGCGCCAGTCAGTGTTTAAAAACAATATGTGTGACATTCTGCTTAGAACACGTGTTGAACAATCAAGTGATCTATGGCAGCAGCTGATGCGAGTGTGCGTCACACCCAATGACATTATTAACATCCTCTTTGTGCTTTTTGTTATTTTTTTACTTTGAACTTAGGAGTCAAAAGAATGGAAATTTACATCTAGCGTCTGCACTGGGCCCAAATCTCTGCATAAAATAAAATTATTGTTCAACTAGTGTTTGCAACGCTTGGCCAACATTGTATCAGCAATGGATCTCGTACCTGATGATTTATCATTTTATTGTAATTATCGCTTCATAACTTATTGGTAAAGTTATATAGGCCTACTGACACAATGAGAAACAATTTAATTTTAATCGTTTTGTGTCAGACATAGGTGTATGCTACAAAAGACAGTCAGACCAAGGAGGTTACCTCCTTGGTCTGACATTGGGAAAGGTAAAAAGGTAAAGATGCTGGTGTTTTTTATAGGTTTACACTGGACCTGTTCATTTGTGTGTCATTTCATCTCCACAGAGAGCATACAATCAGGCAGCCATTGAACTAATCGTACACATTGTGTCCTACCACGTCCTCATTTTCACCTGAGTCAAGTGGAGCATTTGAGGGTGAAATGCCTTGCCCAAGGACACAACATCTTAACAATGTCCCCAAGATTGAGGAAACATGGTATTTATCTGAAAAAATAAACGTTGGGCTAACTGTTTTAGCTTGCTGGTATAGGCATGTCATCTGCAAGTGTAGGCCAATTGACAAACATGTTCTGTTGCATACCCTAATTAGGAGGTCCCCCTACCCAGTGTTTTATTACCGGCACACTTTTCCAAATTTGTGAGCCCCCATATGTGTGTGCAATGAACCGAAGTACAGACGGCGATTGTTGATTAACCAAGAGTGTTTATTTAACAGTCACGATGTCTGATAGATTAGGCTTGTTGGCAATGCAATCGGGGGGAAACAGATAACAAAGGTGACATTGGGACATCAAAACCATTGACACATGGTTCTGATTTCACATTATCGCAAATCTATTACAACACTGTAACTGGCTAGCTAACTTAGGACAGCAAATTGACATTAACGGGATAACCAAGTTGTGTGCAAGCAAGGAGGATTCTGGTTTACTATTATGCAAATGCCCAGCACATTACCATATATGGCAATAACAGATTGAAATATTGTAAATCTAACAAAAGATTCAATTATATCTATCCTGATTTCTTCACTATATTATTGGATCTATTTTAAATTGTTTAACTTTCTTCAGACACTGCTGATGAAGGATTTGAAAGTGTAAAGAGCTGATTGAGCCCTTTCAGCTACTCTTATGTTAATTGATGTAATCTCTTGTGATAATGTAGCTTATTTGGTGGTGAAGTGTGACTATCCCTGGCGAATTATAAGCTGATATAAAAAATTCCAAGATTTTAATGCATATGTTTGCTCACCAAGCAAACTAACATTGGTTGTGTTGTGAATCCATGTACGATACCTTTTGTGATGTGTCCTTTGAGCAAAATCCTTAAACACTATGTTTACACACATTGGAGCAAAAGGCAATATAAGGATTTTATTCACACTGCTGACAGGACCTAAATTAAGGCTGTATGTATAGGGAAATGTTATTTTATTTAATAACTAAATATTGCTTTATTGTGATTTTAAATTATAGCCACAAAATAAAATATGAAATTGAGACTAGGCCTATAGGCAGCACCGTTCTTTTGAACAGTTTAGAACACTTCAAATGTATAACTACAATGACAATCATCCGACTGGGCCTCTTAACCTGCAGCAAATATCATTGATCTGGCTAACATAAATAATTAATGTGATATATTGTCAACTTTCTTTGAGCCAGACGCCTGGGGGCAATGTAGACAATTACTAATTTCTTACTATTACGATGCGCGATCGAAAGGTGACTTCTAACGTCCATGCACCCAAACACTTTTTTGCGTTAAACGTCACTAGTTTGAGTTTAGGTATCATGGAGTGCCTTGTGTCCTAATTTTCCCGTGCTACAGTATTCTACACTAGCTTGACTCTTTGGAACTCTCAGTGTGATTATAGTTTTTTCTAACTGCTGTTAACCTGAAACCTAATCCGGCCTGACAAAATTGAAGCCTTTTATTACACTTAACTGGCATTGCAACATAGTGAGGTAATTTTCAATACAAATATTATTATTACTACCTCAGCTCAAATAGATGAGGGTTGTTTTTACTTCTGTGCCTGATCTGTAAAAAATATTAGGATTGCATAGTTATTTTTTAAATTTTCTAACGTATGGCTCATTATTTAAGTTTTCAGGAAAGCAACGGTCAAACGTGGGAGTGGAAGCAACAGAGGAACAGGTGATCTTTAAATATTTTTTATACCTCACTTTACTAAGCCATTACATCTCTTTGTTTATTATGAGGTAAGCCCTACTAATTTAGATGCAGTATTATTTATTTTACTCCTTAATCTATTCTTTGCTGTGTTTATTGAAGATAGTCAAAATTCAACTGCACCTTTAATACCAAGTGAGTACCTACCTACCTACCTACCTACCTATCTACCTACCTACTCCGTCTACTTACCTTCTACCTGCCCACTTTTTGGCGCTGCTAAAGTGCGTGTTTGTTCGAATCTTCATGTCAAAATTATCTGTTCGAAAATAGAAGTACACATTTGTAAATTGTGCTTTTCAACAATGTACTTGGTGAGCACAATGACACAGTTCAAAATATGCCAATTTAATTGAAACAACACAACATTATGTTCGGTTGGTGGAAACCTGATCCCTCTCAAATATATTGCACTAGCTAATAGTTATTTCCAAATGAAAGTTTAGAAGTGAGGTTTTTCGTTTTATTTAAAATGCAGCTTTTAGAGGTCAAAAACGTAAAAAATTGGAAACTGACATTTCTGTTCAGTTTAGACGAAAGCTCTCCTCATCAGCAGATAATGCATGACAGTGGAAATTTCTCACGAAGGAAAGTAACGATGAATAATTTTGGAGATCAGAAAGTAAACACTTTACATATGTCATGCGGAAGCTCGCACCATCATATGAACATATAAAACAGAGCTGCATAGAATTATATCCACTGAGCAAGGTCAACAGAGGTCAACGTAAGGGTCAACATATTAATTTTAGAGGTAAAAAGGGTACATATGAGATTCGTGTGTGGATCAAACGAGAAATCTTGTAAGTGTATAAGCAGATTATTATGACCCTGGCAAAATTTTCATAGTAGTCAAGGTCATCAAAAAGCGAAAGTAAAGAAAAAAGTGTCATTTTAGAGACCAAGAGGGTACCAATTTGAGTAGTGATGTACCTCAGAACTGACCATCTTTAACCATGTACCCGAAGAATGCATATGCTTATATATCTGACGTACACAAAATATGTAAAATATGATCACGTGCAACGTTGTTAAGGAGTGAGCAAATGATGACTTTTATCAGTGGTAGTTGATCTTAAGTAAAAATTATACTCTATTAAAAATATAAAGCTTTTGTTATACATATTCTATCATTTTAAGTATATTTAGTATTTTTATTTTGCTGCATCAATAAAGGACACAAAATCTTCTCCATGGTGTATAAACTGTTTATCTGCCATTTCTACATTATGTTTTCAATGTTCGGAGTTGGCCTACATTGTTTTCTTCCTCTCAGTTGTGGTGCATGGTCGACGATGTGCTTAAAACCAGGGTTTGATTGTATTTTTATTTAAGTGGCACTGGAGTGACACAGAATATATAAGCTGAAGTCGGTCTTTATACGATATATTTTATATATCCCAAGTTGAACCATTGTGCATACAAATATATGGTTAGACAATAATGCAAATCCATTCATCTGACCTATACCGAAAAAAAAATAGCCGGCATGAACAAATTAAAAATAAACAAATACAGCACGGCCCAGTGCAGTTGAGCTCAACTCGTGATAGACTACATTTGTAAAAGAAACTAAAGAAAACTAAAATCTTTGAACAAGAGCACAAAGGCAACCCTCGTGATAGCAAGTCAAGGGAATAATAAGATTAAAGTCAGCCCACCCCACCAAAAAAGGTGTATGTTTTTAAAGAGGAAACAATTTTGGTAATTAGTGTACCCAAATGAATGGTAAAACAGCTATGAGTCTTCTTCATTTTGGGGGCCTAAATAAATGTTATTCACTGCATGACGGCTTATCAGAAATAAGTCGGAGGTCCCAGCACATCTCCACCTCGTGAGGAATATGTGTGTGTGATACGAAAAAAATAATCTAAGAGGTTCCAGAGTAGGCTACACCATGCACTCCTATTTCGCCTGCCAACTCCTGCAGACAGTCTCTTTTTCATTTTACAAAACTCCCAACATCTCATAGGGGAGTGAAGATAGACATTTGTGTGGAAAGTTGTCGGCAGTTTGAGACGCACTGTTCGGTGTAGTGTCAGAAATACTGTGTGAACTAGATTGTTAGATATTTTGCCTGAGAATTGTAGATCAGAATGTAGATCATGGCCTATATCTAAGTCATTAGAGGAACGTTTACAATATTAAAGAAATGTATAAATGGGTTTAAAATATATGCTCCTTAACAAAAACCTGTAACCCTGCCATTTTATCTCCGACAAGACTTGGAAAGTAGGTCAAAGTTGTGACAACCCCCTCCCCCACGAAAAAAAATACTACACTTGACAGATGTGTGTGTGCAAAGTGCAAAGACATTTCCCAAGTGGTGTCAGAGATATATTTTGGAAACGAGAATGCGGACAGACAAAAATGTAATCAATGGGGTTCTAGGCACCTTTGTGCACATGTAGGCTAAGCTGGACCAGGAAACTTTTACAGGATGGTGAGATGAATGAGATGACACTGCCCTTAAAACTCAGAATTCGAGGCTGAGCATGCTACCTCCCGGTCATGGAGGCTCCCCACAATATTTAATCTTCCCGAGCGAGCGGGAAGAAAAATTGTGTTTTCAGAAAGGCCATAGTGGAGCTTGAACCCGCGATCTCCGACTTTCTAAGCAGGCAGTTTTAACCACTGCACCAGAGCCCCCGCCTTGGACTAGCACAAGAGCGCACAAACGGACGGGTGCTATAAATATGCCCCTTAACTTTTTTAAACGGTGTTAAAATTGATGTGTATCATATGGTGGGCAAGATTTGATGAAATAAATTATAATATTATCATATAACGTCAACACAAATCAACCAAAAAACCTTGCAATACCATTTCAAACTTTTTGTAGTTTTACATTAAGTGGCGTTGTTGTCTTACCGGATATTTTCTTATTCTTATTATTCTGCCGCAGTTTCTCGGAATAGATCCAGCTGATTGACTTGGACGTTTGCGCACATTTTTCTTTAGGTGGTGGGGTATCCTGCTATATATTTATATCAATATAGTGATCCGACCAATAGCGTACGAGTACAACTGGTTCAAAAGTAAATATATATTTGACAAAACATTGGACAACTTGAAACTGTCATATTTCGGAAACAATGCATCTGATGCTAAAAGGTTGTGAAATTTCGGCTCTCTGCATGTGCATGTTTTTTGCGCATACAGATAAAAACACTATTTTTTTTAATATGACAAAATCTGTACAAGCGAAATATATTAATTTAAACAGATTATCTCATCCATGGGACACGTTTCCACAATATAAACTTGTGTCATATAGCTTAAGCTCATTTTAATGTCAGTTAGGTGTTTTTTTGTAATTTACATTTAATTGCTTTCGATATCGTTGCTACTGCTCAAGGTGTGATTCGAGAAACATAACGCTCTACATCGTTATCACCCAAACCTATATTGCCCGAGTTGATGGGCAATAGCTTTTTGCTACGCTTCCAAAAACTCGACAACGAGGTTGACGAGCGGTTCTGATGTGGATAGTTAGATGCTGATAGTCGAGGAGCCAGCGCGTTTGACTTATATTAGTATATGTTGTGTTTCGATAGACCGACGGCTCAACAAGCTTACACCGATGCATTTAAAAAAAAATGGTAATAATTTTATTTAGGGATATATATGTTAAAGGGACCCCTTGGGATGAGACATTTTCAATGTTGTCAATTTTGAAAATTTAATTTATATGAAGCTATATAGCCTACTGATCTTAACTGAAAATACGAAAAAGTCAAAAAACAATTTTAAAGTACCCAAGAGCGAAATAGTTGTATTTCCATCACATATTCCCACATATCAGACCGTAAGATCAGAGCAGTCGCCGCTAATTGGTCTTATAGTCAGGACACGGGAGGACACACCTGCAGCACTGATTGTCTACCCAACACTGGGCCGATGCCATCAGCATGTGGCCCAATGCTGTGAAAACATTCAATCGTCCTTCAGGTATACAAATAGTTTGTTTGGGCTACTTCTGGTTTCATAGTAATGTTGATTAAAAATATATGTAAAAATGTGAAAATTCTGAAAAAAAAATAAAAACATTATTCGTGGGATACACTACTTCATTACGGAATTAAAACGAAAATTGATGTCATCCCAAGGAGCTGCTTTAAATGAGCTGTCGTTTATTATTATTGTTTCTTTAGAGTATAAAGAAATACAAAATACAAAGAATGACAAATATTATAGTGTACATATTTTTCAAATTGTCCTACTTTCCAGAGTCTGTTTTTTTGCTACTATTTATAATAATATGTAGTTATTTTATCTCTGATTCTGGTATGGGAAACAAATATTATGTATTTTATTTTTTATATTTGTTTCATTTTTTGTATATAGATGTATTTGTATATAGCTATTGCCCAACTTGTAGAGGTTTTTATGAGCCTGTTCTAGCGCAGCACGACCAATATTGTATATAATAATGATATGATGTTTGTATTGTTGTATCTGTATAAAATATATGTATTGGTGGAAAGCTATAACAAAATGGGCGCATACCCTACGGCTCCTCTTTGTATTTCTTTAATATATACTATATCCACGAAGGGGTCATAAGAGAAAGAAAATCTTAATAAAGATTGCTCTTAATATTTCTAAGCGTCCAATTTCAACCTGAATTACAGCCTACAATGAAGCGGTACAGGGTTGGCTAACAAAAGTTCACCTGGAGTATGCCCTAGTGAAACTAGTGAAGCTTCCCCCATGTAATCTCAGTTCTCCGAGATCACACCATATGTCACTGGTCTTAATGATGACCTACTTCCTCATAGGGCAATGGAGTATTAGACCGTATCTTTGTCAAAGTAGTCCTCTCTAGTCACCTTAGAAACAATTAAATCATTTTCCGGTTTACAGTCGTATTGTAAAATTGATCATGGATTATTGTGGAATTTCAAAATGGGTGCTGTGTAGGAGCCCTGGATACTTGCTGAAGTAGCTGATCACGATTAGGTTCACACAACGTTGGGTTAACCCTTCATTTGCCATTTATACAAGATTCACATTGAGCTAATGCATTTATAGCCTGGGAATATCATTGTACATATATGGACAGGTCGCAAAATTTCACATTTATCATGCAGGGTAAACAGAATGTTAGGGAGTGTCATCCACGTTTTTTTACAAATTTATTATCTAGTGCACACATATCAGGCGGATGACAAATACAATTTTGCTTTACTTTGATGTAAGAGCAAAAACAAAATGACCGTCATTGCGAAAAGTTATGTATTTTTCATATGGTTGTTAACCATTAACAATAAGACTTCATAATGACCTTTTTAAATTACATTAGTATTGACCTTTGATCTGTACATAAATTATAAAGAGCAGAATGAAATATTTTGAAAAATTAGCGTATTCTACACTTCGCGAAAAGTTGCAAAATCTGAAATTCAAATATCGCGAAAAAACACGCGAAAATTATTAGATCTGCAGTATGTCGTTTCTGACTAACTTTGCCACGCAAAATGCATTTTTGGCATCAATACTATAACCTTAGGTGTCTAATGGTGAGAATCGGTGACCTAGCAACCCTTATTATATGACCTTCGAACACCATACCAAAGTAAAAAAAATGACAAGTAGTTCTCATAGTGAAAATGCAACTTTTACAAAAGTGGTCCAATAGTTACATGTGATTTCTCGTTTCTGACCAGCTTTGTGCGCGAAATCTATTTCTGTTATCACTAATTTTATTCTAGTGAACTTACAAACCTTATTCTATGATATTCAACCTCGGAATGAAAGTTAGAAATGATCAAAAGCAGTCATAGGGAAAACACAACTTTTTCATAAGTGATCCAATAGTTGTGTGATATATGGTTTCTGACCAACTTTGTGACACTTGACCAATTTCTGGCATCAATATTCATTTTAGGCATTAGTTAACGATAAAAATGAGTTGTCATGTGTCATTTTGGATGAATTTGGTGACTGTGATTCTGGGAATCTATTTGTGGACATGAAATATAATTGGAGTTCTCAAGATCTTGCAAACTCAAAATGGGCATACATAGAATTCACAATATGAAAATATGGATGCAATCGTTTCTTATAGAGTTTTATATCTGGGGATTGAAATACCAGTTGCACTTTATTTTCTAAAACTAGATAACATGACAACAAATTTTTCACTTTTTTAGTGGCATGTAGCTAATTATGTGTACCATATGTAACATCATCACGTTCCCTCGCATAGGTTAATTAAAATTTAAATGCTCTTTGGATAACATTTTGGTCAGGACCTATGCTTGTGCAAACAAATATGAAGTTTATTCATCAATGGCAAGGTGGTTTGCATGTCAATATGGAGAACAAATACAATTGAAAACTATTTGATCAGAAACAAATCTTCCTAATTACACATAATAAAAAAGTTACATGTATTTCCCATTGGTGAATAGTTATATATGTATTGACAAGAGAAACGACATTCTTCAAGCCAACATAATTACTACATGCTTAATGCGATATTTATTCCCTATTGAGGTACTGAGATGGTTTTTAGCGATATCACTTTATGACCACCTTGGCAGCTCATGTCTAGAGAATCATGTCATGCAGTGTGGCATGGTACTAGTCAACTACACAACAACGATCCAACAGAAATGAAATGAAATGAAATGAATCGGGCTTTAGGCCACCTTTGTGCACATATAGGCTAAACTGGGCCAGGAGAACCTCCTGAGGATGGTGAGATGATTGAGATGACACTGTCCTCCAGACACAGGATTCGAAATTCGAGCCCTGGCGGTCTGAGGCCGAGCACGCTACCTCTCGGTCACGGAGGCTCCCCACAATACTGACTTTCACACGTGGATGGGGAAGAAACATTTTAGTTTCATGATCCAACAGAAGCTGAAGACTCCACGAGTCTGGCCATCGGCCTACTCTTTGGGTGGATTCTCAATACGTTGTTGTTCCTCTCAAAGCCACAGCTCTCGCATCAGAGAGCCTTCATTTGAATGATAGTATACAATTAATCTTTAATAAGCACCAGTGCGGGTTTCAATAAGGTAAAAGCAGCACAGATCTAAATATTTTGGTTTGGCTGGAGTCGTATATCCGTCAAATGAAAATGAAATGAAATGAATCGGGCTTTAGGCCACCTTTGTGCACATATAGGCTAAACTGGGCCAGGAGAACCTCCTGAGGATGGTGAGATGATTGAGATGACACTGTCCTCCAGACACAGGATTCGAAATTCGAGCCCTGGCGGTCTGAGGCCGAGCACGCTACCTCTCGGTCACGGAGGTTCCCCACAATACTGACTTTCACACGTGGATGGGGAAGAAACATTTTTTGTTTCTTGCAATTCGCCGAGACCGGGAACCGAACCCCGAACTCTGGCGTGAAAGGCAGCGGTGCTAACCACTACCCTAGGGCCCCCGCCCTTATATCCGTCAAGGTTTTGTATATATAGATTGCAGGCTCACCTTCAACCGGCGAGCCTGAAATAAGTGATCGTCCATCTTCACTTTAAAACTTTCAATAGGAGAGGCTCCAAATACCAATGAGCACAATCTCAAATCTTGGTTGGCGATCAGATCCGATACATCCAGGTACTCGTCTCGCCGATCCATGCACAATACAGCCGTAATCCAGTTTGGATCTGATTTATGAATAGCGTACCCTTAGTGGGGTTGTCCTGTCACCACCCCAGTCCTTGCTAGATATAATTTGCAACAGATATAATGATTTATATACTTCTCTCAATAATATATGCAATGTGCCGCATATCCCAGCGGGCAAAAGACGTAAAAAAACGTTTAAAAGACGGTAAGGTAAGCATGTTGAAACAACATTGAAAAAACATTGTATTTGTTACTTGCTTCAACGTGACAATTTCAACATATTTCCAACGTTAGACTTCCACATTGTCAGAAGGACATATCACACTTGATTATCGGATTCCTAGTTCAAATCTTTTTTTTTTAATACCCGCTTGCGGTCATTTTGGATTTTTGTCGTTTTTTGGCCAAACGCGACATAGGATTCATGAGAAATTTTAGCAGAGCGATATATGACTATTTGGGGATACTCAGGCCAGTTTTCACCTCTGACACCCAAATTTATATCCCACACTCTGTATATACATCGATTTTTCATGATTTGACGGCGGCCATTTGAATTTTCAATGATTATTGAAAATGCTCACAGGTGCCAATCTGGCATGCTTTCTCACATCAATCGAGACATATCATGCAATAATCCGCAAAAAAAATGTATATACCCATATGCCAGGTTCCACCCTCTGCGACCTGACTATATAGATAAGTTGTTAGGGCTGAAAATGGCCGCCATTTTGTTTTTGCTATTTTTCTGTAATAAACGATTTATTTGTTTTGTTATCCACCTAAAATGTGTTCAGTAATGGTAGTAGATAATGGCTGATGTGATTACCAACCCCTAACATTCCGTCCACCATGCACTACTTATTTGCCCCCTTTTAAGATTTTGACACCTGTCTATAGTACTACAAGAGCGGTCCTACATTTATCCGACTTTATTTTCTGTAATAATCCTACTTTTTCGAATACTGTTTTCTTATATGCTTATCTGATAGGCTCACCTGCCTTCTAGCTTGGTGTTCTCCCTGCTCTTAGAGGTGATAAATTAATGGGGTCCCTTTGGCTGTATTTAGATATCATGGATATTCGCCTAATTTTAAATATATTTTTTATTGCAGACTCAACAACATGAATAGATGGCGACAAAGGCCAAAGACAGAGATGACCGTAGATCAAAAGCTGGTATGAGATGCGAGCTCTTATGTTGAGCAATAATCAGGCGCTGGAGCAACAAATCTCTCACTACGATTGGCTCCTACTTGAGATAAAATCTAGATATTATGCTACCGAGGTGGGTGGTTCGAGCTCCAAAAGCCTAACCTGCGCCAAGACTGTTTTTTTAATGCATGAAGCTACCACTTCTTTCTTGAATTGCCAGCACCGGTCTTGGGTGTAATGTCAATACGTTGCGAAGGCAATTAAGACACAAGAAGTTGACACAATGTTGCTTTAATCGTAGACCAACATTAAATCACCATCTGGTCCACGTGTTCTGTTTGCCACTCACTCACTATTGTCTGGTGTCACAGTGGCAATGCCAGTGTCTCGGTGCGGCACAGGTGAATTAAGTGATTTTTCCAAATGCAGACCTCCAATTTGTTCAAGACCAGGATCGCGCAGTACCGTAGGCCTGCGGGGTAGTTGTGGTCCCTCGCTTATGCTCAGCTGACTTTAGTGGTGTTGTGTGATGATCTCCCCATCTAAAGTGAAACATTCTGTGAGATATGCATATAATATGCAGATCTATAAAATTATGTCGAAGTGTATGTAAACTTGCCTTTCACAATATTATCTCAGAGGTTAAAGCCTGACCCACTCATTGTTGAAGAAGACTTTACACTACTTCTCTGGAAAAGTTTAGGCCGTTTTTGAAGGAAGTTATTATTTTATATAATATAACTCTTCTGGCATGATGTTTTTTATTATGTTGTCAACGCCTCGCACACTATGGAAATAAGATTTCCTTTGTTACACGAAACATTGGGTATTTTATAACAGCATGTTTTCTTGAGACAAGTGAATGCAAGTGAAAAGAAGCAGTTGCTACAAATCTGAATATAATTTTTTTTTGAGCTCGCAACTCAGTTGTCGTACTTGAATGCTACGCACAGACAGGAAAAATGACTTAGGCCACTGTATATTTTAAATATAAATTGTATGTACCATGCCTACCCTATTATAACGATAATATTTCAATTACGATATTTTTGTATTCAAGTGAATCATTAGGAAAGCGTGTTAACTTTTGAAGTGTCAAAATGAATTTTGGCTATTATATGACCCACAATTAAGGTGGAAGGGGGGGGCATACATTTTTTCATGGTTGATTTGAGCTCAAGAAACTTGCCCAGACCTACACAATACATCTAGATTGTAATGGAGCACGTGAAGGAACGTCATTCTGTGGTGCCAAAAATAAATATGCACGGATTGTAAATCGGATAATACACAACATCAATAGTCTAACATAGAGCATCTATTTTCTAATTTTCAACATTGTTCATGGATTCATAAAAGCATGTTTAATTTTATTTGCACATGTCGTTTTTCATATTTCACATATGCAAGCGTGGTTTGATGGTTTTGCCATAACGTGTTCAATAACTCATTAACAAATTAACAATGCGCAACGTGATGCATACCTTGCAATTGACTAATTTAAGCACAATTTAACACAAATTTTAATAACTGAGTCAAATTACAAACATACCGCATTAAAGATCATCTATATTTAAATGAATCTTCATTGTGTCCATGCATATTATATGTAACTGTATAGTTTAAGGCATAATTTTTATTAAATAGCGTTCATTAAGTTTGCTAAATTAAATAACTGCACAGGACAAGATCTACATATCTGTCTTTTTAAAGTACCCGGGAAACACGGGACATTCTACCAACGTTGTTTTATTGTCGATCCACCATCTGCAACGCTGGACCAACATTAAGCCTACATTGTTTCCTAGCTCTGGTGCCTGCTGGGTAGGTTCTTGCAATGTACTTTTATAACTTGGGTCATGTACATTCATGTAGTTGTTCTCAGATTTTAGTAAATACATCCTCTACAAATACTAACATATATTTCTGTATTAATTCATGAGTTCGGTTTTTACACAAATTTCAGAGTAAGTTTTAATGTCTACGATACAACGACACTAATCAGAGGTTATTATACTTACATATCATATGTATTATACCATACAGTTCATTTTTTTTTAATATAAATGTTTGCATTTCCTACGAGTGGAGAACTATTGCCCATGGAGTTGTAACGGTTGCTCAGTATAAAGCAGACATACAGTTAGATACATCAGTTTGAAGAGCTGGTACCCGTATTTATCCCAAATATATGTACGTGTACGTCTTATTGTAAACAAAACCGCTTTATTTGTCTGATAAATTATAAGGCTTAGCAAACATGTACAATTTATCTCAAGCTGAACTATATGTACAGATTGTATGTTTACTTTCAGATGATTTACCTTGTTAAAAGATAAGATACATATATGCCCTTGGGAGCTATAATATTAAATAATAATAATAATAATAATAATAATAATAATAATAATAATAATAATAATAATAATAATAATAATAATAATAATAATAATAATAATAATAATAATAATAATAATAATAATAATAATAATAATAATATAAGGCATGTGATATAGCGCCATACATCAGCCTTGTCGGCCGTTCGCAGGCGTTCTAAACAGTCAACTATAAGGCATTAGCAATAGGCTCGATTAAAGAGATAAGTGCTGAAAGATTGTTTAAAAGTCGAAATGGAGGGACAGTTTTGTATAGATATTTGCAGCTCATTCCATAGCCTATGAGCAGCACAGGAGAATGCTGTGTCTCGTGTTTTGTGTGTGTTAATTAATCCAGAAGAAGGATAGCGTAGTATTGAGTATAGTGTATGTACCTTTAAATCATTTAAATTTAACTATCGATGTCGCAAATCAGTATGTTTAATTGCTGTGATAATGTTTTGAAATCATTGAGCTAGATTTATAATGTAGGCTACATCTATACATATTAAAAATTATGAAAACACGCTTTCCCAAATTTATGATAGATGATTGTAGTTAGGATGTAGGTATGTAATGATAAACTGTACAATTAATCCAGACGTATGTTGTGTTGTTTTTTTCTGTTTCACATCGGATATGAAGACTATACACTTATAAGTATCACTTTAAGTGATGACGCTAAAACTGTTATCTTTGAAGTTAACTTTGTCGTGTTGAGTTTTCAATTATTATATTTTGTCATTTGAAGCGTAATTTCCAGCTTCAAATAACCAAATTATGTCTATAAAAGTAGACATGTTTCAAACTAGATTATTTTATTAACACTTGTCCTGCTACGCCCGTATGTATATATGGCTTAGCCCTTGTCCTGCTAGGTCCGTGTATATACGGTTTAACCCCTGTCTTGCTAGGTCCGTATGTATATGGTTTAACCATTCTACTGCTAGGACCCGTATGTATACGGTTTAACCTTTGTCCTGCTAAACCCGTATATATACGGTTTAACCCTTGTCCTGCTAGACCCGTATATATACGGTTTAACCCTTGTCATTCTAAAGAATGTGTCGGTAGTGTCGGCAATACTTGAGAACAATATAGGACTCTGACAAGTCGGATCTAACAGAACAAGGCTTGTGGATTTCTGACCTTTCCATTAAGTGATTAACTAATTCAAAAGTTCTAGGATCTAGGAATTGTAAATTGTGCCTTTAAGCTAGTATGTCACCTTGCGATCGATTGGCGACTGAGACGAATGGAAATTCGTCTGATTCTGTTTTCAATCTTTATTTAGTCCGAAGCTAATCGCTAAGAAGTCGGAATCAGTATCTCATGCGTAAACAGGTTGCTCACCCCGATTTCAGTCGCCGCCAGATTTTGAACATGTTTAAAATCTGGCGGCGACTGATCGACGAATTAATTTCGTTGATTGGTCGTTAATTGGTCTGTAACAACTCTCTAATTAGTCTTATTACTCGCCAAGACGTGTTCAGTGGTTGCTTCAACGTCGTACTTCGTTCTGTTCAGTAGTCTTTGAAAAAATAGTTAGCCACTCCTAGAAACCATTTGGCAAATATGACAACAGTTAGCGATTAAATTACGACTGATTTCAGACCGTCTAACGACTGTGAAACGACTGTCTAGCAACCTTTAGCGAACTCTCTACAAACTGTGACGAATTTATTTTAATTGCTGGTGTGAGACGACTGATAACCAACAACAACAACTGCTTAACGACACAGATTCGATGGGAAGACGACTAGGCTTGCTAAGACCTCAAAATATGGCAAAACCTGCATTTTTTAGTACAATTGTTTCCTTTGGCGTATATGCTCTTTATAATCTTCTGCAACTTTTATGGTAAGAACACAAGCTGAGGCGGCCTTATTTTGCCATCGTTTGCATAAATCCAAAATGGCCGCCCAAAAAATTATATATCCTTATATTTTATCACATACCGGGCTCTAGAGGACATATTTTCATCATATTATGTACTAATTTTACATTTGAGTTGTTAATGGTAATATAAAATATTGAAAGAAGGAACCTAGATGAAGCTACCCCTTTGTAACCTAATTTGCATAAATTGAAGATGGCTGCAAATAGGGTCTATACATGGTTATAACCCCCATGTATCATGATATTTCGACCTCTGGCGCACATTGTAAACATTCTAAGCTGTAATTAAACATGTAATGTGATAATGGTAATAGAACAGATTGACATTATATATGAGCTACTGAAACTGCAATTTTAACCCCCATCGGCATAGCAACGCTTCCATTTTCACCCTTATCTGCATAGCAACCAATATAGCCAATACAGCCCTGTGCCATTATTACCTCGAACCATGACAGTGTACTCTTCCAAAACCTTGTGGTATCATTATACATTCCAATTAATAATATTTTTATCACCCCCAAGATAATAACTGAAGGCGAAGCTATCATTTTACATCGATTTGCATAAATCCAAGATCGCCGCCAATAGATTTTATGGTCTCACCACACAAATTCATACGCTACAATGTGGCTATTTAGGGTAACCTCTGAGATACATAGTAACGTTACATATATCATTTTGATATGAAAGTTACTTTGGATTGTTTAATATGATGTTTTATCCAAAAAACATTTGATGAGGTATAAATAACCTGTAATATGTACGCTAGCAGTAACAAGGCATATGTGTCAAATACGTTGATGTGTTTAGGGGGATGTCAATGTGTTCCTAAAGAAAATATGGGAAAATTATAATTTAAATTTAATATTGATATACGTGTAGAAAGTTCTAGTGGCTGTATTAGGAGACGATCTTAAAACTTTTATTTCACTGCACGAATGGAGGCCTCAGTTCAATTCAGTTTGTTTATTTATGCTTGAAACATACATACATGCAAATAATTATAAAAATGCATAGGAGACCTGCAAAAGGCTTATGATAAGCCGCTTCCATGCAGGCCACCCTTCAATAAAGTAATATATATAGTTTCTGAAAAACTGCATACGTCGCGGGGAAGACGGAGATACGAAAGATGGCCAATAATAAAATAGTAACATTAATGCGGAGGGAGAAGTAGACAAATACGAGTGTAGTCTATGTATCAACGCTAAAACAGAGACACAAATTAAAGGGACTGGCCCAGGCTAAAATCATAAAAAAATCGTTGATTTTATTTTGGCTTCTTAATATCACCATATGATGTGAACATGTCCATAGACTAGAGCTGCAAAAGTTTTTTAATTTTTCTGCTGCGCATTCACCAGTTAGACTAGATATAGAAAAGAAATTCCCGTATTTCTAATTTTTGACATGGTTGTCGATAATTACAAATCAGGAATTTCGTCTCTATATCTAGCCTAACTGGTGAATGCGCAGCACAAAAATTAAAAACTTTTGCAGTTCTAGTCTATGGACATGTTTACATCATATTGTAAACTTATGCATGCCTAACGCAGTAGGCAAACGCAGAGATGATAACTGCTGTTGACCTGGCCAGAATCGGACACCGTCAAACAACAATCCATTATGGATTGGAGTATGATTGGATTCAGTCGTTGCCGGACTGTCCGGGATGGTCTGCCAAAGGTCAGAAGATCCATTAAGATAGGCCGACTCACAGAGTGAGTCACTGGCAGCCTCGCCACGAAATGTATGTTAACGCAATGTTGGGATTATGTTTATATATGATTAGATGTTAAATCCATGTTGTAAGCATTATTAGATATGATGATGGGGTCGCATATAAAAGGTCGAGCGATGGCGACCAAAGAGTGGTGCGCGCCTAACTGGCGAAGTAAGCTAGAAGGCTACGTATTGTGTTTCCCTGTCATGTTAGACAGGGTAAACCGACGATTGGACTGTATGTGATCTTATGTGTTCTACACAGTGAAATGAATGAAATAAATACGACTTTATAACCAGCTCTTCGCCGTCCGCCTTGTCGTATTGGCGTCAGGACGACGTCAAGGGCTGACGTTTTATAAATGGCGAGTTTGCTTTCAGGATCTGTGTAGACAATTTAAATTTTGAAAAGTTGACAATGTCTCAGCCAGACACTACAAAACGCACTGTGGCAGCAGACGCAGGCCACATGGAAAACACTGTGCCGGCAGGCAAGCCATACGCCACGGCCAAATCCGATACGTGCGGACAAACAGTACAGGCTGCTGCGGGTGAAACTACACAGGACAAGCCCAAGGTTATTAAGCTGCTACCGCGGACGCAATGGGCGCCAATGTCTCACAAGGAGAAGAAGAGGGTCTTGAGGATCTGTGAGGCGTTGGCTGAGTTCCCAGAGCTCACCAGCGACGAGGAGGCGTTTGAGGAGGAGATGGAGGCATGGATGGAGATGTGCTGAGATCTACAACATCGGCCAGATCTTGCCAAAACTGTGAGTAAACTGGTGACAGGGTCCAGAAAAACTTTGTTTTAAAAGGGTAAGCTGTCCTTTTTTAAGTATGGATCCTGCCCAGTTTAAAGAGTATACCGACGGCATGGCCGTCCTAGAGACAACCCGAACCCTCAGACGTCACCACGTAGGCGCCGAGAACCAGATAGAGGTCGCTGCTAGGACTGCGGCTGGCTCATTGCGCTGGGAGCTGGAGCGCTATATCGCTGGCGTCCTGGCCACCAATGACCAAATTAACGCTCGTTTTAATGTGCCGTGGGCAGATGTGCAGGCCCATCTGCGGACCTCGTTCCTGAATGTGGACGAAAGTAGTGCCCTCCGCGACGAAGTGGAAAAGACCCGGCAAAGTGCCTACGAGCCAGAAGCAAGTTTCAGCCGCCGGTTCCGGGAAGTCGCTGACGCCGCCTACCCGGGAGAAGGTAGAAACGAGGATCAGAATAGAATTCTGATCCGCGCTTTTGCCAGGGGGCTGCGCAGCGACGAACTCGCAAGAAAGCTGGTGGAAGAGGGCAACCCTACCACGCTGGAAGAGGCCTTTTCCACCCTGGCTGGCTACAGTGCCAGGAAGGACGCATACGCGCGGCTGAGTCGGCATGAGGAGCCGATGGAGGTCGCGCCGGTGAACCCCGCGTCACCGCGGCCAGTAGTCGCACGGGACGACCAGACTACTGCCACCCTACTGAAGAAACTCTTGCAGAGCCAGGAGCGGCTCCAGACGAAGGTGGCAAAGTTGGAGGCCCAGGCAAGGCCACCGCGGACCACTGCCGCTCCTGCGACTCGGCCAGCATTCCGGGGGAGAGGACCAGAACAACCCCCGCGTACTGTGCAAGAGCCCGGGGCTGGTTGGACCCCCGACGGAAAACCTCGTTGCTTCGGGTGCGGCCGCGTAGGCCACATGCGCCGAGAGTGCCGCCAAAGCCGTGCGGGAAACGGACAGAAGTCGTAGGTGCGGTGTCAGGTCGACCAGTGGTCGATTTACAGGTTGGTGGCCTGTCCATTGGTGCATTGGTGGACACGGGAGCCTCCTGTACGCTCCTACGACTAGACATATTTCACACACTGGCGGATCGTGCTCATCGCCACAGGCTCCTGGCAGACGCCCCAGCGTTGCGAGGCGTCTCCGGCGCATCTTTGGACGTCAGAGGGTCGACCGAAATCAAAATCCAAGGGGTGGCAAAGCCAATCCGGGTTACGGTTTTGGGCGACCTGCCGTGCAAAATGGTGCTGGGAGAAGATGCACTACAGGATGGCTAAGGCATAATCGATTTCGGTCGAAATGTGTTGAGATGGCATCGAAGGGAGTGGCCAATGCGACGCATTGAGCACGCCTTCGAGGCTAGCCTTGGTCAGGTATTGCCAGAGACTGGGGATGAGCAGATCAACCAGTTATTTCAGAAAAACGCAGACCTATTTTCAGCAAAAGGTGAGCCAAATGGTTTTTGTTCGAATTCTCCCATACATATTAAAACCAACCACCCTCCCATAAGTCAGGCCGCTTATCGCACTCCACTGTCAAAACGTAAACTTGTAGAGGAGGCGATCGCTGATATGTTGACTGAAAATGTAATCAGGCCGAGTGAGTCGGCCTGGGCGAGCCCGATCACGCTGGTCCCAAAGCGTGACGGCTCTACACGGTTTTGTGTGGATTACCGTAAGTTGAATTCAGTCACCATTCGCGATCAGTATCCCCTACCCCAAATTCAAGATATTTTTGACCAAGTTGGAGGCAGTACTATTTTTTCCTCTTTGGACCTTAAGGCCGGATACTGGCAATTAGCCGTAGCAGAAGACTCGATTGAAAAAACAGCATTTCGATGTCACTTAGGCCATTATGAATTTTTACGGATGCCATTCGGACTTACGAATGCACCCGCAGTATTTCAAAGAATGATGGACAAGGTACTAGCGGGTCTCATTGGCCGCATTGTCATGGTCTATCTAGATGACATAGTCATTTATAGCCGTAGCGAAGAGGAGCACGTACAGCATTTAGAGCTCGTATTTGCTCGCCTTCGTGAGGCTGGGTTACGTTTAAAACCAACAAAATGTTTCTTTGGCCTAGAGGAGATCAAACTGCTTGGTTATATAGTAAATCGGGATGGGATCCATACTGACCCAGAAAAAGTCAAGGCTATTGCTAAGCTAACCCCACCCCGGGATTTAAAGGGTGTGCGGTCATTCCTAGGGATGACAGGGTTTTACCGGCAATGTTTACCAGATTATGCGCAAATAGCGGAGCCTCTCGAAGAATTGAAACGAAAATACGCACATTTTGTGTGGGGACCGTCTCAAAGCGAAGCGTTCGAAAAATTAAAACAGTTATTAACTTCCTCCCATGTCATGACCGCCCCACGCACTGATAGGCCGTATAAACTGTATACCGATGCATGTGACTATGCCGTGGGAGCAATTTTAGTGCAAGTGGACGATAGTGGGACTGAAAGGGTTATTCAGTATGTATCACACTCTCTTTCAAGCGTTCAACGACGCTGGGCTACAATTGAGAAAGAGGCCTATGCGGTAGTCTATGCCATATCAAAATTACGCCCCTATCTTTATGGTGCCGACTTCACAGTTTATACCGATCACAAGCCCCTCACTTCTTTATTCACGAAAGAAATGCAGAACACGAAAATTCAGCGGTGGGCTGTATTACTATCAGAATATGGCGCTACAATACAATACCGTAAGGGTAAAAATAATATTCGCGCAGACATGTTATCCCGCATTCCCCCAGAGACAGGCATACATACTATCGATTGCGATGACTGGGTGGACCCCACAGCCATCCCTGAGCAGGACACTTCTGATGTGCTGCCATTACTATACGATGGCCTTGATCTCGAGGAGGTCAGCAAAGCACAGCACAAAGAGTTTCCTGACATATTACAGTCGCTCACCGAGGACAGTGACGACTATACATTAATTAAAGGCCGATTATTCAGCATAGCACTACCCTCCCCAAATTCAGCCTGTTATCCACGTCTAGTATTACCTGCGACTTACCGGGAAAGAGTCATTAAAAGAGCCCACAAGGAAGTGGGACACATGGCTACCGGCAAAACGCTTGCGCGTCTGCGCGAGGCGTATGTTTGGCCAGGTATGCGACGTGAGATAAACGAGCTGTTAAAACTGTGCCCAGTCTGCCGTGTTCACCAACGTCGTACAGATCATGTACCAATGGGTGAGATGCCGTTAGCGGCATATCCAATGCAGATAGTCGGGGCAGATTTGATAGGACCGTTTGTCCCCTCTCATAATGGGAATAGATATGTATTGACATTGATCGATCATTGCACAGGGTGGGCAGAAGCGTTTCCCCTAAAAGACAAAACAAACGCCAGCGTTTGGCAGGCATGGGCGACCCACGTCGTACCACGTCACGGCGCACCGGAAGTCCTAATTACAGATAACGGACAGGAATTTAAAGCCACCGCCTGGCGCACATATTTGAAGCAACTGGGCGTAGAACACCGCACCACCACCCCCGTTCACCCTCAGAGTAATGGCCGAACCGAGCGTTTTAATCGCACGTTAAAAGAGTTGCTAGCCAAATCTGTGAATAATTATACACCAGATTGGGAAGATCGGCTTGGAGATTGTCTTGCGGCATACCGCGTGAGCGTCAGTGACGTCACTGGACACACCCCTTTCTTTTTACTTTATGGGCGCCGTGTTCGAACACCGCTGACACGGCTATTACAGCCACGCACCGCCAATCATTTCGGTAACCGTCTGGATGACTTATCATCAGCTCTTCAGACGGCACGCCATGCCACAGCAGACAGTCGTAAGTACAATAGGCAACGATTAGCGAACCGCGCCGATGCAAAAGATATTCATGTTGGTGACACGGTCTTACTCAAAGCGGAGGAGCGATTAACATTAACTAGCCGCTGGGATCCGCAGTGGGAGGTCGTGCGCGTGCGCGGTCCTGTCCTGTGGCTCCGCCAACAACAGAGCGGTAAACTTCGCGTCGCTAATCGCGAAAAAGTAAAGTTAGTGGACCCCCACCTCAACTGGGATGAGATTACGCCACGCCCACGCCGTACTCAGCGTCGCCCCCGTGCAGTAATCGGTGGCGCTCCCATAATTAGACCGCCACAAACCCCCCCGAACGGGCTGGCACGCGCCGGTCAGGAGGAGTGCGAACCTTCACAGACGCCGCCAACGGTCGAGCCTTCACAGGGAGACTCACACGCGCCCCCAGCGGCAGACATCGACATTCCTCTGTCGCCAGGTTCCCCCACCCCTTCCACCCACTCGGGACATTCCGTGGGATCGGGACCCTCCTCAGTAATTATGGATTCCCCACCACAGGACAACCCCTCCCCCTGTCGGTTGACATTAACTCGCCGAGAGGAAGGATGGGCCGTCAAACAGCCTACAAATTTTCCGCCCCCTAATTTGCCAGATAATGTGCCCCCTCTGAAATTATGTCGCCGAAATCGCCGCTGGGCAATTGACGGCCGGGCTTCAATAAAACGCCCTGCGCCCGATGTTCCTCATCGACGACAGCGCGGTCGATACATGTTACGTCGCACACCTAAACGACGCTTACCATTTTGCTCACCTCCGTCACCAGATCACCAGAAACGTGCAAAATGCGAGTTGCTAACTTCCGTGTGTGCGTTTGCTGGCTAGCTGTATGTCACGCGGCACAGATGCCCTTCATGTTGACGGACAACGTCCCACACCTGTTGAGTGACGGACTGTTAATTACTCGTGCCTCGGACATACACGTGCGCCGCGGGACATACACAGTCTTAGTGGTCATAGACGCTCCCAGAAGCGAGCCTCGCATGGAGGAGCGTCTGAATAAATTAAGACTGGTCATAGAAAAACTGGGAACCCATCAGAACTATTCGCGTACGACTCGAAATGTTTGGGAGCAGCGCATCCGCGACATGGAGGCTACGATGACACCTCCCTCGCAGATGCTTCCCAACACACGAATTAAACGAGGTTTGTTCAATTTTGTGGGTGAGATTGGAGCTACATTGTTCGGCACAGCCACAGAGAACCAGGTGGCTCAGTTAAAACATCACATTACCAAAGCCCAAAGAACAAATAGACGTATTGTCCACGCCACCAACGAACTGATATCGGTGGTCAATCAGACACGGGCTGAGGTAAGTCTCAATCGCCAACACCTCGTTGCTGTTGAACAATTCGCCAAGGAGCTGTACGCTGAATTAGTAACTTACCGCCGTGTATTAGATGGGTTCGTGGGCAGTTTAATTGCTCTGGAAGAGAGCACCCAGATCGATCGGATTTTGTCTGCCCTAGAGAGTGTACATAATCTTTGGCTGCGCGAATCCGATCGCTATCAGCGCCAACGCGCATCCCTAGAATTGGGACAGCTAACGGAGGAGATATTGCCTCCTAACGAGCTGATGCTGATTCTAGAGAATAGTCAGGGCGTTGGTCTGTTTTCGCGGGGTCTCGCTTGGTATTATCAACATATATCGTTAGTACCAGTGTGGGAAGAGACCCGACGTTTGGTGTTCACAGCCCAACTGCCTCTGATGGACAAAATACGGTACGCTAGTTACCGTATCCGTTCGTGGCCGGTTCCTGTTAATGGATCGGGCCACACCCTCCAGGTACAAACCCCCGAAGATGTCGCCGTTGATACGCAACGTGGCGGAATATTTGAACCCCACGACTGCGTAGGCAACGAGCCGGCCATCTGTCGTTCGGGTCCCATTTACGGCAGGGGTCGTCTTCTCTGCACCAGAGGTATTCTGAATGGTGACGTCACTCAAGGAGGCAGCTGTCTGTTTACCGCTGCTCGAGAGACAAGCCCTGAGGGGTATGCAGAGGAGGTGGCGCCTGCCATGTATGCTATTAGTACCTACGGAGAGGGATATTCCATACATTGTCGTGGAAAACCGGAAATACGACAAAATATGGAAATAGGCATATTTATATCAAGAGTGGCTGCTGACTGTCGAGTGCAGGGTCGAGATTGGACACTCCCAGGGGTGGCCCATCTGCAGGCTCAGTTAGCGATAACACCAGCTATTCTTACTCATCTGCCATTGAATATATCCACCCTTGTACCGCAAGAGCTCTTACAAACACGCCTCGAGCACCCGGACTGGCAAGCATTACCACAAATTGAGGACATAACCCTTGAAAAATTAAATGCTCGGGTGCCCAGTTGGACATTGGACACGTCCGGCCGGCGGTCCTCGTTCCGCTGGGCATTGCCGCTGTCTTTGTTGTCGCCGGTTGCTCTAGTCATTGGTTGTGCGCTCTTGCTATGGTGGAAGTGTCCGGCAGCCCAGTTGTGGAAACTTCGCCGTGGTCTCCTGACGGAGGCAGTCAAACCTCCAACTCCTACAACAGCTGGAGCCCATTGGATCGCAATCACGCGACCAGAGAGGGCAGGTGATCAAGTGTAATGCCTACAATCATGTAACGTTGTGTGATGCGCATCTCCGTAATGTATCATTGTTGTGTATCTATGTTGTATATGATTGTATCACTGTTGTACACTAGTATAGAAGAACCCCTCACAAGTACACAAGTTGGTCGTATTTGACTTACGTAAAAGTACTATCATTGTGGGACTCACCATCCAGGGGTGAGCGTACTTGTTGTTACTGAATAAATGTTCATCTTACTCACATTCCGTGTACCACTGTTGGAGGTCCATGCATAATTTTATCAGTGTTAGTTGGAGTTAAAAGAACATAATCCGTTTTTTAACTTTGAGGGATAGGCCTATGTAAACTTATGCATGCCTAACGCAGTAGGCAAACGCAGAGATGATAACTGCTGTTGACCTGGCCAGAATCGGACACCGTCAAACAACAATCCATTATGGATTGGAGTATGATTGGATTCAGTCGTTACCGGACTGTCCGGGATGGTCTGCCAAAGGTCAGAAGATCCATTAAGATAGGCCGACTCACAGAGTGAGTCACTGGCAGCCTCGCCACGAAATGTATGTTAACGCAATGTTGGGATTATGTTTATATATGATTAGATGTTAAATCCATGTTGTAAGCATTATTAGATATGATGATGGGGTCGCATATAAAAGGTCGAGCGATGGCGACCAAAGAGTGGTGCGCGCCTAACTGGCGAAGTAAGCTAGAAGGCTACGTATTGTGTTTCCCTGTCATGTTAGACAGGGTAAACCGACGATTGGACTGTATGTGATCTTATGTGTTCTACACAGGGAAATGAATGAAATAAATACGACTTTTGACCCAGAATCATGGTGTCGGTGTTAATACGAATCTGGAATCTATAGAGTTTATAACCAGCTCTTCGCCGTCCGCCTTGTCGTATTGGCGTCAGGACGACGTCAAGGGCTGACGTTTTATAATATGGTCATATTAAGAAGCCAAAATAAAATCAACGATTTTTTTATGATTTTAGCCTGGGCCAGTCCCTTTAAATATAAAGTAAGTAAGTAAGTAAGTTTATTCAGCAATAGATTTACAATCTGTGTGCATACATATAGACATATATAAACAAGTGCATGTTTGACGCGTGAAATAGCGTGGCAACAGATAAAGCGTGAACAGAGATGCAATAAGGTGATACAATTTTGTTTGTGTTTGTATGAGAAAATTGGCTCTAAGACTAAGAATCACGTAGATATAAAAATTTTGCAAGTTTTCTCAACACAGATGGTTCTTCAGAAGATAAGAGAGAGGAAAATTTAAACATATTTGGCCTAAAAGTGTAATAGCTGGGTAACACATGTCTGATGTGACGTGTGTTCTCACATTCAAACAAACAATGAAATTCATCTCCTAGGACATTACATGTTGGACAAAGCCGCTCGTTGTAGGGTCTGCGATTTCTCCCTCTGCCTTGAATTACATTTGGTAGTGAATGATTCTTGGTTCGAAATCTTATAAGAGAAATTCTGTGATTACAATTTGTTACCATATGGAAATAATTTTGACATCGAAAGTGGTTTGTGAAATTCTTGTATATTGAACAGCTCGACCTGGTACTGACTGAAGTAAACCATTGTTAAATGTATTGATCACGTAATCTCTGTTTAAATAAACTAATAAAATATGTTCTATTTGTAACACCCTGTTGTATCCAGGCATAGCCAAAACCCAAATTAAATAACATGTCTCTTACTAGAGCAGCCCAGTTAACAATTGTATTATTTGCAGTAATAGTGTGTAACATTATTTTATAAATTTTCTGAACCAATGGACTTAATTCTCTGTGTACAATTTTTAGCCAGTATTTCACTATGCGTACCTTTTTTTCTAAAATTAGTGGGCATCTTCCAAGTTCCCCGTATACCATTTCGTTGGTTGTTGATTTAGCCACTTTTAAAACCCATTTACAAAATTTCAGATGTACTCTCTCCACCGCCACAGCAGTGTGGAATCCCCATAATTCACACGAGTAAAGTAATACAGGTAAAACAAGTCTATCGAATAACATACATAATAGTTCTGGTTTGGTATATTAAGAACGTTAAAATTAGCGGACTGCATGGATATAAAATATAATAATACGATCTTATAGAACAACCTTCACCTTGGCCAAAAATAGGGCCAAAGTGCACCGTGTATTACGAAACAGCAATTTTTGAACAGATATAGCAGTTTGGTAATAAACATATTGAGTTGTATGCATTTACAAGAAAACATTTAAGATATACTGAAAATCCTTTTCGACTATGAGTTTTTATTTTATCTGTTATAAGGCTGTTTGATGTATTTGAAGCAGCCCCTTGGGATGACACCAATTTTCGTTTTTACTTCCGCGCTGAAGTAGTGTATCCCACGGATCATGTTTTTATTTTTTTCAGAATTTTCATATTTTCACAAATATTTTTAATCAACATTTCTATGAAACCAGAAGAAACTCAAACAAACTATTTGTATACCTGAAGGACGATTGAATGTTCTCACAGCATTGGGCCACATGCTGATGGCATCAGCCCAGCGTATACGTGGGAATATGTGATGGAAAGTGCTGAATATTGCTGACTTGTTTTGTTTACATGGCAATATACGACCTGGAAATACAACTATTTCGCACTTTTTCGGTGCTTTAAAATTGTTTTTTGACTTTTTCGTATTTTTAGCTAAGATCAGTAGACTATATAGCTTCATATAAATTAAATTTTCAAAATTGACAACATTGAAAATGTCTCATCCCAAGGGGGCCCTTTAAAATATCCGGAATACAAAAACGCATACATTTTTGAGCAAATACATGTTTTACTCGTGCAACTGAGTAGTTTCTTATTTTTCTGATGTTATGATGGTAGATTACTGGTTGTAAAAGTGAAGACATGTTAATGAACTATGCAGGTAAATTATTATTTATCAGGTCAAAACAAAACGTTAACAGTTGAAGCTTAAACATACCATCAATTTTAAGCACATTTAGCTTCTTAAAGAGGGGCTCGCTGTGAGAGAGGTAACCACTCGAACATATTATTCGCATGGCTTTCTTCTGTAATTTTAAAATTCTTTCCTGGTTGAAGCACTTAAGACCATAAAATATATGTGGTTTAATCAGCCCATTATATATGGTTAAAAGAATTGCAGAAGGAACCATGTGTTTAAGCCGGTACATAATTCCTATAATATTTAAAATTTTAGAAGCTATTTTGTTTATGTGTGAATCCCATTTTAAATGCTTGTGTATTGTTAACCCTAAAAAATTAAATTCATCAGCAAATTCTATTTGGATATTTTCAATCTTTATATTTGGTATATTCACTTGTTTTTGAGGCATATGAAATACCATGAATTTGGATTTTTTTATGTTAATTGATAATTTGTTCAACTTTAACCAGTCTGCAACTTTTGTCAATTCTAAATTTAAATTTTTGGAAATATACTTACCAAAAACATCTAATGTGGAGTATAAAGTAGTATCATCAGCATAAATAATCATCTTAAACAGTTTACTGGCGTTGCATAAATCATTAATATATATGATAAATAGAAGAGGGCCCAATATAATTACTGGTCTATTTACATCTCTTCACTTTAAGGATGTTGGGAGGGCCGAGCGTATGCATATAATATAGTATGTCTATGAGAGTATTATGTGTGAGACGCAATTTCGCACCATTTTTTAAGATCAATTCCCCACGGTACTATCAATATCCTTTCAAATCGAAGGTTTGGTAAATTACATATTTTTGTCTATTTTAAAATGGCAAGCTTATGTATTTAGTATAGCTTAGAAAGATCTACACAATCACTGTAATCAATCAGTGTGAAAATGTTTTTATACGTTTCTTTTAAGAAATATATGTGTGCCTGAACGTAATAATTCTAAAAATCACTGATAAATATATACAGTGCAGCTATTGAAAGCCATATCGATCTCATCTTTTCAGCATACATGACAAATGTATGTTCTAATTACACCAATTCAGTACACTTGGCTAGTAATTAGCCTAATTAGTTAGGGGTCCAACAGGGTTGGGATGTGAGATAAGCTTGGGAAGGGGGGGGGGGTCTTCTTTCCACGTTTTGTAGTTTAGCGATTAGAATTCGTTATTTTAATTACAATGACATCCATATATGAAAACTATTTTCCCTTTCCTTTGCCAACAAGGGGGGGGGGGAGTATTTTCCATTTTGTACTAAGTAGAGGGCTCCAGATCCCCCCGCGGACCCTTCTCGTGGCAACCCTGTTATAATGATTTCGATATTGAAATCATAAAGTTCTATACACACATGAAAAATAACCATCAGAAGTAAGAATACACTGGGATAAAATTTGTATTTTCACAACAGTAAAAGATGACAATTCCATATAAACGATTTAAATATAGTACTACTGTACATCCATAAAAGTGATACCTTAGTAATTTTACAACAATTTGTAGACTGACAAACGTCAAAGGATGATATCTTCTGATTAGTTATTCTATGCTGAATTATACCAATTAATACATGATCAAAGTAATATAGCAGGTTAACTATTCTGGCTATGTACTATAAATCCAGGTTGTAATAATAATACAAATCGTTAGCGGTTTACCAATACACAATCATTTACTTAACCTTTTCACTACCATACATGACGGAAATTTCCGTCGTCATTCGTCAATGAACGTAACCATAAAATGACACAAATTTTCGTCAAATATATACTACACTTATGTATTTTTCGTCATTTGAAGCTGGAAATTGCGTTAGCAATTCCAGCTTCAAATGACGAAAAATAGAACTCCTACACCAGTATATCAGGATCCTGGCATGCACTCCGGCCTGGAAGTCAAAAGGTTAATCAGGGATTGCGCATAGTCAGAGCAAATCATTGGCTGCTGGGTAGACTCCCTAAACTTCCCATGCTGTAACGATAGCAAAACCATCGTGCACGTCAGGTTCCCTTAAAATGTCATAAACTACAATCATCATTTCTGATGTAAATACAGAAATAAAGTATATTGTGTCCATGAAGTAAAAAAAATCGTGGGCACGAAAATACCGTAGACGCCATCAACTTTTTAGTGGATACGCAATATTTCCTGTCACGAAATGGGACAAGCTATTAATATAATATGGTGCTTAATCAGCCTTCCTACCTCTACTGTAGACATACGTCAACCCAATGGTGCTGACATAGAAATGAACCAGCTATTTTGAATGGATGATGAATATAGGAACGAATAAATAATAATTAAAAATAAATAAATAATAAATAATAAATAAATGAATGAGTGAATCAATATATCGATGAATATAAGCGAACAAACGAACGAATGAATGAATGAATGAATGAATGAATGAATGAATGAATGAATGAATAAATGAATGAATAAATAAATGAATGAATGAATGAATGAATGAATGAATGAATGAAATGAATGAATGAATGAATGAATGAATAAATGAATGCATGAATATATGAATGAATGAATGAATGAATGAATGAATGAATGAATGAATGAATGAATGAATGAATGAATGAATGAGTGAGTGGGTGGATGAGTGAGTGAGTGAGTGAGTGAGTGAGTGAGTGAGTGAGTGAGTGAGTGAGTGAGTGAGTGAGTGAGTGAGTGAGTGAGTGAGTGAGTGAGTGAGTGAGTGAGTGAGTGAGTGAGTGAGTGAGTGAGTGAGTGAGTGAGTGAGTGAGTGAGTGTGTGAGTGAGTGAGTGAGTGAGTGAGTGAGTGAGTGAGTGAGTGAGTGAGTGAGTGAGTGAGTGAGTGAGTGAGTGAGTGAGTGATAAAAAAAAAAAAAAAATTATGAATGAATGAATGAATGAATGAATGAATGAATGAATGAATGAATAAATAAATGAATGAATGAATGAATGAATGAATGAATGAATGAATGAATGAATGAATGAATGAATGAATGAATCAATGAATGAATGAATCAATGAATCAATGAATCAATGAATCAATCAATAAATCAGTGAATGATTGAATGAATAAATGATTGAATGAATGAATGAACGAACGAGTGAACAAATGAATGAATGAATAAATAAATGACTAAATGAACGAACAAATAAATGCATGAATGAATAAACGAGCTAATAAATGAATGAATGAATGAATGAATGAATGAATGAATGAATAAATGGATGAATGAATGAATGAATGAATGAATGAATGAATGAATGAATGAATGAATGAATGAATGAATGAATGAATGAATGAATGAATTGTGCTTTCAACCACCTTTGTACACAGAGTACGTCCTTATCTGGACCAAGAGAACCTCCTGAGAATGGTGAGGCGAATCAGGTGACGCAGCCCTTCCTATACCCTATACAGGATTCAAAACTCGAATTTTAGAGGTTTCAAACCTGAATGCCAGAGCGGGGGACGAATCCACGAGCTCAGACTTTACAGGCAGGCAGCTTTAACCACTCTCCCGCCCCTCCAGCTGTTACGGAATATGTATACGTGTGGCCCACATAACAATGGTAAGATATTAACCCAGCTCGACGGACATGAATGGTAATGTCGTCATCTTATAAAATAAACTTATAAATTACCGCAATTTAATCATGTAATAATATCGCGAGTTATCAAGTGTTGTGACCCGTTCTTCTTCCTTGACCCTCTCATCGTTAATCGTGACTATTGTCGTTATTAATCCATTTTATTATTCGATTAAATCACTGTTATTGAGAATTAAATGCCGGTTTCAACTAGAAACCTTGCAAATGTTTGGTCTCAAAATAAACAGTTGACTTGTCAGCCAAGTTACCTCTACAATTTGCTCAATCTTGTAAACATGACTCCTAGGCTACGGCCCTCTGATGGCGATCAGCTCCGTATAGTCCCAGTAAGCACGAATAAGCATTTGCCCAACGTCTCGTGTGTGTGGGGGTTGTTCCCAGTTTCAAGATGAGTGACAGGGCTTTGTGGTTGCTGCCCCTCGGATTTGGAACTGCCTCTTTCACTCATTTTCATTAAAAAAGACAAGATAGTCCTTGCTGTTTTAATCTGAGAAAGTTAGAATTATCTAATTTGTCAGAATCTTAGTGGGGTGGGCCCCAGATTCGGATTTTGTCGCGCCTCTGGGCTCGGGACGACGAGGATTCTGGCACGTTAGAAGTCTATCCATTCTATGAAATTCTCCGATTAAAATAGTTCCTGATTTCAATGAATTAGAGACTCATCTCACTGTTTTGAACATGACTCCGACCAATTACTCTGTGTCACTTAGTCAGGTTGTAACGGAATGACGGTTTAATGTACAGTAGGCCTACTTGCTCCGTTCCACAGTGCACATTAGATACATTATCATAAACACAATTTAATCATAACACTTTTGCCGGCAATAAAAATCAACATAGATCACGCAATTGCTAGATTTAAGTTAATTAAATGCATCAGCGCGTTTAAAAACAAGACATGTTACGTCATATAATTGGTGGTGCACCGAAGGAACAGGGTAATTACTAAAACGTAATTACAGATAATTTGCTTTATAGTTTTGTTTTGATGCGTCCCACGCAAAACGAAATGTCAGTATCGGTACATCACCCTAACCCAGTGGTGAAATAATTTAATAAAAGCAATCGAGACGAAAGTTTTCCCCAGTTTGAAATCGTCATAAATGTCTTAGCTCTTCCTGCTTTATTTGAATATCTATGTTATTAGGCCTATATTTTTTTTATTTTCCCAGTGCAGGGATTTTTGACGTCAAATTCTGACGTCAAAAGCACACCCCCCCCCCCCCCCCGCGCTAAAGGGGCTAATATGGCATAGTCATGTAGACAAGAATTAATTTATTGTTCAATTTGTGACCTAAAATCCCCTAGTAGACCGACCGTAGCCGTTTAACTAGTATAACCGTCACATTAACTTACAAATTTCGATAATATGCGATTATCTCGACAATTATACCATTTGACATGTGATGCAATTCAGAGCTTAAAAACGATTTTTAACACATTTGAAGAGTTCATACAGGGACTTCATAAATTAGCCATTTACTATTTGTTAAATGGTGTAACTTTTGACTAGGCCTATAGATCTACTATATTTTTAAATTATTTTTTTGCGATATTTGGTGGGGGGATACAAAATAGTCCTTTCATGAAAATATGTTGATCGAGAATTGACTGAGATTGACTTCAAGACTTTTTCACAGGCTACATATCAAAAAATCAACTTCTTACTAGACCTCTTTTTGCAACTTTATATTAAAAAATAAAAAGTATTTATTCTTGTCCTAAAAAATTGAGATACCAAGTCTAAAACATCAATATTTCAATCATTTTTTTAAATGAACAAATAAAAGCACCAAAAAGCACACACAGAATACGTTACATTTTTTTAGAGTTTAAACATTTTCCCAAATATCTGATGTGTAACTTTTGACTGGGTTTATAGACCTACTATATTTTTTAATTATTTTTTTGCGATATTTGGTGGGAGAATAGAAAATAGTCTTGCAAAATTTCATGAAAATATTTGATCGAGAGTTGACTGGGAAATCGGCGAAAAACATATATGTGCTACAAGTTAATGTGACGGCGACTAAAGTGTCTTTGTTACCCTACTCTACTCTACTAACCCTAACCCTGCCTATCATGTGTCTGTGTTATACCCCAGTCAGACATACACGACGAGCAGCCCACGCCTTGGGTGACAAAAATTAGAGCAGTGCGTCGTTGTGCGTCCATGAATTTTGTCAGGATATGAGAAGATCCAGCGAGTTTAAGACGAATATGCACCGTGTTATAAATATATCAGGTGTATAAATCAGCAAATACACAGCGTTTCGCCACCGCTTTTCGCGTTAGCAGTGCGACAAAGTTAACAAGTACGTCACATCGCGCATAGCCAGCAAGAGACACGAATGAGTCAGGAAGCATTTAGCACGCCACATATACGTTAGCCTATATGCTCGCTGGGCATACGTTAGGAACACGTTGGATGGGCGCTATATGCGCACTCAGTGCCGGCATTTTTGTGTTTTTGTTCTAGCTGTAAGGCTCAGTCACACATAGTCGACGTACGACCCGCGCACTGAAAATTGATTATTTTTTGACAGAGCGTCGGCCGTGCGTCGGTCGTGCGTCAACACTCGTTACTGGTTCGTGGAGCGCGCTGCACTAGCGCTACGCATATTTTTGTGTGCACAGTAATCGCCAAAGGTAATTGGGTGTGTTCAAATTATTGAACGCATATGAACGGATAAATTCTTCACAATCACAGTATAATTGTAATTGTATTTGTAATTGAAAAATCTCGACGATATGTAATTGTATTTGTAATTGAAAAAAATAATTGTAATTATATTTGTAATTGAAAATTCAGAGGTCATTATTTACTCAATTACACTTCAATTACACTTCAATTACAGTGTTTTTTCGGCATAAAAATGTCATAAAAACACATAATATCGAATGAGCTTTTTTATCGGTATGAGAATGGACGAGAGCTGTCAGAATTATATGCCAAAGTTTTGAAATTTAGTGCTTAAATGGAATAACGCCCCTTCGGGACAATATCACTTTTTTTGTTTAATTACGGGCCTATGTCCTGCATGACGTGCCAGCATTAACTCGCCATTTGTGCAGCGTGTTGGTTGGGGTATTAGCTGATTTTAGCCATGTTCACATTACGTGGGATTAGTAAAGTAATCATTTTCTTATTCAACTAATTAAGAGTCAAGCATGATGGTCAATACGTGATACATAGTTACCAATCCAATGTTGTCTTATGTCGCTTTAATGTTGGCCTGACGATTTGACACTATACATTAATCTGTAATATATTTCTATATTTCTGAAGCACTTCTATTATCATACATATAAAAATGAGAAATAAAAATGCTAGGCCCCCTATATCCTTTCAACCAATTCACTAATGCCATCCTGGCACTTGAACACAAAACTGTCATGCAAAGCTCTGCAGAATGGAGTGCCTTCACCTGCAAATTTAGTGATACGCACAGCGTTCTTATTGCGGTCACAATGAAGCCTGATACCCTGCAGGTTATACCCTACTCTTTATATCTTACAGACATGAAGATGATGTACATGGTGTGTGTTGTGCTGAGTGTGATGCTGGGTGGACTTGTTACTCACAGTGAAGCCTGATACCAAGTTATACCCCACTCTTTATATTTTACAGCCATGAAGATGATATACGTGGTGTGTGTTGTGCTGAGTGTGATGCTGGGTGGACTTGTTACTCATAGTGAAGCCTGATACCAAGTTATACCCCACTCTTTATATTTTACAGCCATGAAGATGATGTACATGGTGTGTGTTGTGCTGAGTGTGATGCTAAGAGGCCTTGTCACTCATAGTGAAGCCTGATACCAGGCTATAATCTTTATATCTTACAGATGTGAAGATGATGTACTTGGTGTGTGTTGTGCTGAGTGTTTGGCCGGGTGGCCTTGTCACTCATAGTGAAGCCTGATACCAGGCTATACCCTAATCTTTATATCTTACAGACATGAAGATGATGTACATGATGTGTGTTGTGCTGAGTGTGATGCTGGGAGGCCTTGTGACTCACAATGAAGCCTGATACCCGGTTATACCCTACTCTTTCTATCTTACAGACATGAAGATGATATACATGGTGTGTGTTGTGCTGAGTGTGATGTTGGACTTGTTACTCACAGTAAAGCCTGTAGTTGCCTTCCCAGCAAACACGAGGCGTTGGGCCAATGTTGAGCTGACGTTGGGCCAGCGTCGTAGACGATGGGCCAACGACAGCCCAACATTGGCCCAACGCATCGTGTTTGCTGGGCTACCACCTCCTTCTTTTGTAGAACGTATCTGTGACAGCAGATGTGGTAAGAATACTTGTATTGCAATTCTTAACTGGAGAGGAATTGTGACTTTTCAAGTAACAACAATATTTGGGCTAAGTTTTATTGGCGGCCATTTTGAATTTTTCGGGGTGATTTTTAGTATGACAGATTGATTATGGGTCTTTTGGCAGCCATTCTCAATGGAATTTTAGACTTCTGGATTCCGACTTCCTCTTGGTTTAATACTGTATCACTGTCTGGCAGAACATTAAAACAACAGTGCGTCAACGTTTTGTGTTTGATATGGTATTACAAGTGTTAGTAGTGTGGCGTCATAGCTTGAAATATCACAACAATCTTGCATTTTTGGATAAAAGCAGCAAAATTTTCACAGATGTTGACAAGTATATAAGTATCAATTTATGATATGGATGTTTTTGATTCCGACTCCAGAATCTAATATGGCGACCAAAATTCAAAATGGCCGCCACTGGCCAGCGTGAATTTGTAACTTTCGACATAGTAGCTTTAGAATATAATATAATACCTCATTTTCGATTAATTTAGGTACACGGATTACGTTCAAAATGTAATTTTTACGTTTCAAGGTCATTCAGAGGTCAAAACTAAGTTGGCTGCCAATATCCAGCATGAAAATCATCATTTTTTGGCCAGTGACTATTTTAGGGTATTTTATTTTCAAATTATAAGTCCAGAATATAATTGTAGCCTATATATCATTTTGTACTAATTTATGAAGTTGAATGCAATTGCAATTAAATTACTATTTTTTTTGTTTCAAGGTCATCTCGATGTAAAATAAAAAATTATCGGCCTCCTTAAATTTTCAACGACAATATAATCCGGTAGCACACGTGGGGAACACTACATTCAAGAATCACTATGTCGAGCATATCTGAAAACCCTGTGGTACACATGAAAACATGAAACTGCTTCTATTCTGCTGACAATTATATCAACATATTGGTAGACCTTAGAAAATAACGATTTCAGTCACAATGGAATGTCTGAAGTACTTTTTTGCCACACCACTATGTCGGGCATAGCTAAAAAATGAATTGTAGACAACAGAATAATGAATTTTCTTCCATTCCGTTGAAAATGATATCTGAAGTTTATTGTTTGAACCTGCACAAATCGCGGCTATCTTGGATTCAAATTCCATTTCGAAAATTTCCGTGGCAAACACATTTTTCTGAAAACCCATTTTTAGAAATATATCTGTAACAAATTCCATGATTTTGATATTCAATTCCACTAAGATCATCGAAATACGTTACACATATAGCCTACAAATTGATCCATATTTTCCTTTTTTTGGTAAAAGCGGCCATTTAGAAAAAAAAGCCATTTTGAAAAAGCCAAAAGGAGGTAAACATATAGCGGATTCCAGACCTCTTGATCTGGATTCTTCAAAATAATAAATTAACATATGCTCTAGTCAAAATCACACACACAAAACAGATATTACACTTGTTCCCATTTGTATTATTTTGCTAAAGCATTTATCTGAAAATCCTATAGTAGACATCAAAATCATGAATCTGCTTCTATTCTTTCGAGAATCATATCGATTTGTGTGACCTTGAAAACATAGCGGCCATATTAGATTCTACTAACAGTGCATTACTTTTTGTCACACGACTATGATGAAAACTCTTTTGTAGCCACCCAAATCATGAATTTTCTATTATTCTGTCAAAAATGTAATCAATTTATTGCTTGACCTAGCACAAATGGCGGCCATCTTAGATTTCAATGCCCCTTTGATAAAATGCTCGGTTAAGATATTTTCTGGAAAACACATTTTTGAAACATATCTGTATCAAATTCTATGATTTTGGTTATCAATTCCACTACGATCACTCACGATCACACTCTACTCACTCACTCACCACTCAATCAACCACAAACTCACTCACTCACTCACTCACTCACTCACTCACTCACTCACTCACTCACTCACTCACTCACTCACTCACTCACTCACTCACTCACTCACTCACTCCCTTGCTTGCTTTCACAGCTCATTCGCTGACTCACCCACTCACATACTTGTTCGCTTACATAACTCATTTGCTCACTCACCCACTCACTCACTCACTCACTCACTCACTCACCCACTCACTCACTCACTCACTCACTCACTCACTCACTCACTCACTCACTCACTCACTCACTCACTCACTCACTCACTCACTCACTCACTCACGCACTCACTCACCACTCACTCACTCACTCACTCACTCACTCACTCACTCACTCACTCACTCACTCACTCACTCACTCACTCCCTTGCTTGCTTTCACAGCTCATTCGCTGACTCACCCACTCACATACTTGTTCACTTACATAACTCATTCGCTCACTCACCCACATACAAGTTGCTCACCCACTAGCACGCTTACATAGTAATTCGCTCACTCAATCACTCCTTCTGTGGGATGACAAATATTATATTTGGTCAAGGTTCACATAGTAATTAGCTCAAATAGCATTTAGCTCACTCACTCACCCGCTTGCTCGCTCGCTCACTCACTCCCATGTATAACTCATTCGCTCACTCACCCATTCACTCACTAGCTCACTCACATAAAAAATCGCTCACTGAATTCTTCCCTCCCTGAGTTGACAAAAATTAGACCTGGTCAGCGTATTATTCTTTTTTTTTTTAGGATATTTTCTTTAAAACAACAGTTATAGGCCTACTATATATTTACCAACGACATTTTTTCCAGGGTAGATGCGCTGGTCAAAATAATTACGTCTGGCTTAGGACGCCTACCAGCAGTGCAGCCTGGGGTCTGTACCTCACTCTAAATCAACCCTACATCTTCTTTGGTATGTACTCACCTATAGGCCTACCAAGATATCTTGCATGTTACCGTTGGGCGAACAGTTAACCGCCAGTTGACAATTTATGGAAGGATAGATTACACCGCGGGTACAGCATTACCTTAAGATGATAACTATGCTACTGATGCAATTTGTTTTGTCTAAAAAAGGCAAATTGCCAAAGGATAGTTCAGAACATCGGGGTTGCCACACAATTTAAACAAAAAAATCAAGACGTTTTACTGACTTTTCATGACCGAACTGGAAAATATCCATGACCCAAATCGGGCGGAAAGGGGGCACAAATCAGTGGCGGATCCAGGATCTGAAGAAAGAGGAGGGTCGGAGATTTTAGGTAAATTAAAGGAGATTTCAATTTTTTTTCTGACTTTTTCCTGTCTTTGCCTATTTTTGTTTAAGAAATGTGTTTTTCATAACAATTTACGTTTTTTTTATAAAAAATATTCCAGAGATTTCAGGTTATTAACCAGTATACATGAGACGTTGGCCCAACGTTGGTTTGCTAATGGGCCAACGTCGTGGACGGTGGACCAGCTATAAATCAACGTTGGGCCAACGTCTCAACCGCTAAAATATTTTATAATTATGAACCAATGTTTTCATTTTTTTCAGTTTGAAATTCTAATAAATGTGTTAGTTAGCTCTTTCTGCTTCATTTGAATAACTATGTTATGGGTCTAAGCATCATACTTCTAACTGTTACAGTATTGTTTCCGGCAAGGGTGTGTGTGTGTGTGGGGGGGGGGGGGTAGTTTGTGTCGCACCCTTGTATATTAGATTCATGGCACAACCTACTCTATAGTTTTAACTACATATTTCTATTATATTACCCTGGCTGTTTAATTTGATCACAATGCTGGGCCGACGTCGTAGACGGTTGGCCAACAGTGAACCAACATTATGTCTTGTTTTGCAGGATCTTTCTCTGGGACAGTTTGGAATATCTATTCCTGTCGATTCCCTGTCCAGCTGTCATCTTTGTCGTTCGCTGATTTCCAAGCTCTGTCTAAGCCTTGTAGAAACACCGTAAACGATATAAAGGCGGTTGAATAAAGGTATATCTAAGACCCTGAAGTGCTTCGTATAATGACACGCATATATATCAGTATTAGACCGAATTGCACATGTTCTCTAATTCTCTCTAATGCTCTGCTCTCTAATTCGCTCTGCAAATTGTGGCACATGTGACCTGATAGTGTGAGATAATACCATAGTTATTTATTTTGTTGCAGCACCATTCCAGTGAAGAAGATGTTCGCATTAAGGCTCACAACTTCTTCAGTGGGCTGGTGCTGTATTATCCCATATCGCACTCAGATGGAGACCATTTGGATACTGGTATCTTATATTCTCTGCCAGTGGCAGAAAAGACTGATACCAGAAATGAGCTAATTATATATATCTCTTATCGCACGATGCAGTTGTTTTATGTTAATGGTTTAGCCATCTAGCACAGTTTGTCATATATTACACATCATGGATTCTACGAAAATATGGACAGCGTACGAAAGAATAATAAACAAAAATATATATAATATATATATATAGATATTACCTATATAGATTTTTTTTTGTACACACCATAATTATGTTTTTGCAGGCTGCTTTTTCTACCATTTTATTTTTTAAATATTGTTTTTCCCATTTTCCGATTTTTTTCTTACGGTACACATTTACTATTTTATACCTATTTACATAGAGGAACCCATTCTCCACACATAGATTTCGCTCAGGTCAACCCCGCTCTCTCTCTGTAACCACACGCCATGTTTGGACAAAAACTGCTTATTTTGAGCAGTTTTGTTGATATAACAACTGTAGGCTTATAAACACGCTTAAGTGTCCTGAAAATATATGGCAAATATAAAACACCACTACTCCGCCACATATAATTTTCTATTCACATAGAAATAGAAAACATTCAATGGAATACTTTTTCTGCCTACGCGCTGCTGTTAGAAGGTCCATGTTTACGTTTTTCTGACAGAATTTACAATCGGCTTCAAAACACTGGCAAATATAAATTACTGAATGACATGCGCATTGTGCTGGTTCAATTTATCCACTACTAAACAGAATAAATAGCCCTTACCTGTAGCAAACTCTAAGATCAAATTAAATATTGAAAAAAGGATAAGTAATGAGTCGGAGTGAGTACCAAAATAGTTCCGTGGTTATAGGAATGGTTATAAAATCACTTGGTGACGCTCACTAACGGCTGATAAATCTGGTCAATCGCCATGCGTGCATACCGCGAAATGAGCGTGTGGTATCAGAGATATAATCTCTGAGGTCAGAAATAATCTCTGAGGTCAGAATGAGAGGAACCTAAACCAACTTATTGTGATGAAGCTATTAAAATTAAACATGTAAGATGGTCAAAATTTTGGTCAATTTTATAGCTATTTACTTGGAAAATGGGGTGCCATGACCATATGGATCTGATTCGTCTGACCATATCCTCAAGAGGGCCAGTTTAATCTGTATGAATACATACAAATGTGGAGGTTAGCCCAATTCGCTCAGCAATTGCTACTAATGTTCCGTTCTTCGTATTCCGTTATTTTGCGCTGAAGATTTCTAGAAAATATCTGTCTCTCAGAGTACACAAAGTAAGGCAAAAGTAGGTGATCTATGGCTAGATCTTTACTAATTCAAATGCATTTCTGTTTTTCGGTGCCACCACCTGTTGATCAGAAGCAAGAAGATAACACTAAAGCACGGAAGCAAGCATCCTTTGTAAACATTTTAACAAACATATTATTTCTTCAAATATTTACATCCTAGATCAAACGCATTATTGTTTTACTCAGTCAAGCCCTCTTTATATCAGTCGTAACCTATGTTTCCGACACAATAAATAGTTCACTTTAAAACGTGTTGTTCTTACACATTCATTTGTTCAGATTTCAGTGGACGTTGAGACCAGGACAAATCTCAGTTCTGATCCTAATGATCTTATTTTTTCTAATGGAAGGGGAAGTTAAGATACGATCAAAGTTAAGGCTAGGGCCCATCCCACTATAAGAACCTTAAATTTTATGTAAGATTACCTGAACTTTCTCTCATTTCCAATAGAAAAGTTAGGATAAATCTTAGATTTTCTAATGGGAATTAGAGAAAGTTGAGATAATTTTAATGTTAAGATAGGGGTTCTTCTCACTTGGAAAATATTATCTTTACTTTCACTCATTGATCATTAAAAAAGTTTAGATGAGCTTCAACTTTCAATTACTGAAAGTTTGGATAAGATTTTCGTAGTGAAATAAGCCCTGTTTCTTATGATTGAATAAATAGATTAGGCCTATCTGTAATTAAATAATGAATAAACAAGCGATTAAAAAAATATTATCCAGGCCTGCAAAATAACTTGTGAGTCAACAAAGACAAATCACAAGCAAATGCATAACAAATTAACGAAAGAGAGAATTAGTTTTCTTTGACTATTATTCCTGAATGTTTCAGAAGATTCTTATTTTACTGACCATGTTTGTTTAATTATAGCTCTTTTAGTTCTAGTCAGGATTAGGCCTATATATTTTAATCGTTTGATTAGGGAACTAAAATATCTAATAGCGGCCAGCATTGGAGGTGAAATATCCCTTATCTGCTAGGGAGCAAAAGTAACTAGAGGGGAATTGTTACTTTTCAAGTAACAATAATGTTTTGACTACGTTTTGTGCGTTTTTTTGGCGACCATTTTAAATATTGTTGGGTTATTTTTATTACGAGAGATTGATTGGAATTTTAGATTTCTGGATTCTGACTTCTTTGTTGGTTTAATGCTGTATCACTGTCTGTGACGCTGGCCAAACATTAAAACAAGATTGCGTCGACCTTTCGCTTTTGATGCAATTAAGCTACAACTGTTAGTTCAATGTTAAAATGTAGCATTTCAAAGGTTCTACTGTTCATACCAAACACCCAATGTTGGTTCAATGCTGAGCAAGTATCTGCGACGCTGGCCCTACATTGAAACATTATTGGATATAGGCCTCTGTATTTTAATTGATTAAATGTAGAGGGTGCTCAAAGGGTGCAAGCCGGTCGTGTCGCCTCTGACAATGGGCCCCTATATTCACTGGCCAAGATTCATTCATGGGCTTCTCCCGACATGTACATAATTGTACCAACTGTGATACATAGTGATCCAGAAAATCCTGAATAAATCCAGACGAACATGACGTATGACTTAGAAAAGTCATAGCACACATCCCCAAAACATAAGGATCATTGTGCTTAGTGATCCAGAAATTCCTGCATTGTGCTTAGTGATCCAGAAAATCCTGAATGAATCCGGAAGAACAACTGCGGCTTCTTAGAAAAGACATAGCACAACTCCCCAAAACCTAAGAATTATTGTGGCATGGTTTGTAGTGGATTGGATAGCAGCTCAGGGAGAAATAGCCTCTCGACATAAGTATAATAAAAGTGTCGAGAACCAAAGAAAACTCAATATATTTGGAACAAAAGGTCCAAACATAATCACTCCTTTTTCTGAATGAATAGGGTTTTATGCCACCAAATTATCCAAGAATTTTTTTTCAATAACAAGTGCTGAATATTGCATTTTCTGCATTCCAGGCACAATTATATCATCATCTGAAAAAAGAGTAGAATCTGCTGATAGTATCAGTAGTGGTTAGAGAGAGAGGTAGCCTACTGCCTGAATTAATAGGGTTGGCAAATATGCTCTATTCAGAAGCTAAATACTTAAGACAGACTTACCATAGCGCATGCTTTTTGCGAATTTCTCAGTCAATTAGCACCTGATTTTCCTAAAATGTTCTTGTCCCAGTTTAGCCTACATGAGCACAAAGGTGACCTAAAACCCCATTCATTTCATTTCCTTAAATTATGTAGATTCTATTTTTCAATAAATTTATAGAAATTATATTGCTTACATCAAAAGTTAGATCACTTAAATTGAAGTCATCTTTTCCATCTCGGTACATATCAAATGAAATAACTTTTGAAATAATAAAAATAATTTCGAAAAATTTTGAGGGATTTTATTTTAAAAAAGCTGTTGCAAAATTTAAGATAAATCGCTGATCAACTACCCTTGTTGATTTCCATTACAGAAGACGGAGTCCACATGTTGAAAAAAGACAGCATAGCATATTGTCAGCGATAAAAAATGGTCTCAGAATAGGACTGGTTAATTAGAGCCTAAATGAGAGACGAGTCTATTTTTACCGAGGATGGAGGACATGCATGCAGTCAGATGCTAATCTTAATGCCTCGATCTGAGGCCTATACAAAATTGACGCAGCCAAATAAGACCCTACCAGAACAGGGGCAAAAATAACAAACAACTTAGCTGTGAAAATGATTTTATTCAGAAAATTGCACAATAACAGTAAAATAGAGAGACTAATATAAATATACACTATTACCAGTCATAAAGCTTGTTCCACTTATACAAGTAATTAGAAGTTCTATAACCAAATATTAGGTTACTTACCTCCTGTTTACTTCTATTTCAACAAACGTTGGCACAACACAAAGCTCAGCGCTGTGTCAATGCTGGGCCAGCATTCCTGAAGCTAACACAGCATTGAGACGGTGGGCTTAATATGATATTTCTTTTTGATTAGACTATAAAATAATACTTGTGAAAATATTAATTTATCAGAAAGGTGTGCAAATGTTTAGTGTAAAATTGAACAAATTCGAGTAGGGGGCCTATGTCTTTCCGTTAAAAAATTGTCCCACAAATAATTTCCAATCTAGAATTGGTGCATCAATCACTTTTGACCGCAACCCGCCCAGCATGTTGATTTTTTTAAGATGACTGCCATCAGCCATTTTGTTTCTAATGGATAATTCCCAAGGTTCATTAGTTCGTAAGTGAATCATTAGGCCTGCGCCAAATGTGTGCTTAACTCTTTAAGTGCTTCATTACTACTTAACATTTTCCTTTCATTTGCAGTTGGCATTGCTCACGCAATTGCCAACTTCAAATGAAAGGAAAATAGCTCCTCACTTAAAAATTAACTCTGCTAAATTTCACAATGGGGGCTTTACTCAAAGATTTATACATGCCTATTTGTTCAATTTCTGTCAAATTTTAGTTGTGGAAAAACAGTATGAAAAAAGTAAAAGTGTCGCCCGCACTCAAAGGGTTAAAGTAGTAGTCCACTGTTAACCATGAACGGGATAAGGGTATAACCAGAATCATCACACTGGTCAAGTCCACAAGCTTCTTTGGGCAGATGGTTGGGAAAATGCCTTTTTTTAGCTTGGTGACAAAAACAATATATGGTAAGAATTCCCCAAGCACACTGATGTCGCATGTATGAAAATAAAGTCTTCAAAATGCCCCCCCCCCCCGCAAAAAAAGAAAAAAAACTCCCGAAAGAAAAAAAAGACTACGACGATAATTAGAAAAAATCTGAGAAAAAAATGCCTATCACACACCCCCCCCCCCCCATGTTATTTTTTTTCAAGTTGACCGCTATCAGCATCTTCTTTTTATTTCACACCAAAAATGAACAATTTATCAGAAATGACCATAATCCCCGCATGATATTAATTTCTAAGGGTGCATCCTTCCCTGAACGGTCACATTTTGTTTCACAGTAATGGCTCAGCTATCTACAACAGTTTTCCATGTAGATTACATATAATAAAGTCAATGATCGAATTTGATAAAAGTTTAAATTTTGCACAGCATATCCCTCCCTGAAACAACATATTATAGTAATGGTCACAGTATTTGGCATGGTTTTAAAGATATTACGCATATCAATGTAAATAATGGCTGCAATCAGCCATATAGAATTTGATAGTTGACATTTATCACAGCATATCCCTCCATGAAACCGCTCATTGTTTTATATTAGTGGTTTTGCTATCTGGCACGGTTTGCCAAATATCAGGAATATTAAAGCTAATAATGGGGGAAATAAAGTGGGTTCTTCCAAAAAGTTGATTCAATCATCAGAAATACGGACTTTGAATTTGAATGCGATTCCCAGTGAATATTTCAAACAGACGTCAGTGGGTTATATTTGGAAGTCAAAATAACTATATTTTTAGTCGATCAAGCCACAATCCAGTGATGGTTTAAAGTAAATAATATGTGCCAGTTTTAAACTACATTATATTTCAGTAAAAAAGTAAAGAACAAATCTTCACTATTGAAACAAGTTTTATGATCTATCCAGTTCAGCCATCCAGCAATATACAGCATTTTACATTGTACACAACAAACATCAATTATTATTTCGACCAATATATCATTACATGGAGCATGTATTGGGGCATGTATTATTTCAACCAGGTTTATAGTTACATGGAGCATGTATTATTTCTACCAAGATATCATTACATGAAGCATGTATTACTTCGACCAGGCTTTTTAGTAAATGGAGCATGTATTATTTTGACCAGGTTCATCATTACATGGAGCATGTATTATTTCAATCAAGTTTACAATTACATGGAGCATGTATTATTTCGACCAGGTTCATCATTACATGCAGCATGTATTATTTCAACCAGGTTCATTGTTACATTTAGCATGTATTATTTCAACCAGGGTCATCATTACATGGAGCATGTCTTATTTCAACCAAGTTCATCATTACATAGAGCATGCCAGGTTCATTGTTACATTTAGCATGTATTATTTCAACCAGGCTCATCATTACATGGAGCATGTATTATTTCGACCAGGTTCATCATTACATGCAGCATGTATTATTTCAACCAGGTTCATTGTTACATTTAGCATGTATTATTTCAACCAGGCTCATCATCACATGGAGCATGTATTATTTCGACCAGGTTCATCATTACATGCAGCATGTATTATTTCAACCAGGTTCATTGTTACATTTAGCATGTATTATTTCAACCAGGTTTATCATTTATACATGGGGCATGTAAGACAACCAGTCTCAGACAAAAACACATAACAGTTTTAGCTAACCATGATAATAACCAGTCAGGAAATGGTGAGAATAAGAGAACTTCCAATGTTCGACAAAGTCATACATCATGTAATTCATCAGTCACAGTGCATTTAATTACAAGGTAAAGCTGCACAATGAGCACAACATATTACGAAAATAATCTTGCCTAAAATTCATAAATTATGGTGTAGTAACCAGGAGTGGGCAGGTAGAAAATCATTGTAGTAAAACTTCAGAAGTTATTCACGCCTTAGTGAGTGTGGGGGCTTACTTTCACTTATGTCACACACCTCTTCTTTAACATTTTGGTGTGATAGGTTAAACCTGAATTATCCTGCTATGTTAATTTATTTAAATTTTCAACCACTTGAGTTTGTGTCTCGCTAACGCGATCCACAAACTCAAGTGGTTGCAAATTACTCATTTTCATTACCTATAAATTTTTACTTATTCAGCATATTCATCTCTCAAGGTGAATCTCAATTCCCAACACAAATCGAATGAAATGTTGTATAAGAAAGCACAAGAAAAGCCTATATCAAATCAAAAACCCATTTTTAGCATATTTTATGCAATCATAAATTTGAATAGTTTATCCATTCCTAAACTACACTTGTGTGGCCTCTATACAAACAGCTTTGAATACATATTTCAATATGAGACAAATTTACAGCACAACCTCTTAAATTAATCTTCAGATAAAAATCTGAAAAATACTCTTCGACAAAAAGCATCATAGTCAAAAGCATGATGAATAATTAAGTATGCATGACAGCGACATTCAAATACTGCAAGCAACATACATTGGCATGCAAAATAGCAGCAAATTTATATATATATTTTTAGTGTCAACCTTCATTTACCAGTGCCATTGTTGAGTCAGATTTTAAATGCTCATTGTAAAAATAGATCCAAATGACAAGTTCATCCATAATATATCATGTGTATCATTGTCATGCTAGACCCGTATACCAAACAGTTTCAATCAAGCTTTGAACCGGATAATTTTTTTTTGTTTAACTGGGCAAATATCACAAGCAATTTATTAGGCTTGAAATGTGTGTGAAACTGTAGAAATACGGTCTTAGCGGCACCACTGTCAACCCTTGTCCTGCTGAATTGTTTCAATTGTATTATTCGTTATTTAAAGCTGGAATTGCTAATGCAATTTCCAGCTTCAAATGACGAAAAATATGACTATTTATAAAAACTAAACATGTGTGAAAATTAACATTTTGTTTAACTGAGCATCTATCACAAACTATGTTGTGGATTTCAGTGTCATTTTGTTTTCTCTGAAACATACTCGAAACCGGATAAATACCACTCCAGCAGCACAGGGGTTAACATCATTCTGTCTGACATACACTGTACGTCAATCAGTGGCTTCATCAGATAGTCTATATGATACACTGTACGTCAATCAGTGGCTTCATCAGATAGTCTATATGATAATCATTCAAGAAGCATATGATCATAACCATAGCAGCCAAGTGATACAGTGCTATTATCAAGTCTCATATAAAGTGACTGTGTGTAGACCAGCTCAGCATTGCAAACATGATAATCATACAAAACCGATGAGCAGGCCAAATAAAAGCTCATGTGTGTCAAAGAGAATCTCAAACCTTTATGAATACCAGAATATCATCAACAATTTAAATAGTAAATAGGGAGGTCAATATTCCAATCATTTTTTAAAACCCAAACATTTTTTTCTCTTTCATTTAGTTAACTCAAACAATCAAAATTGCATAACACATATAAACGTAATTTTACCAAAAGTAACATGGAAGATCAGAAAATTATACATTGCAAGTCATTATTTTAAAATAAATCCATTTCAACCTGGTTCAACATTCATGATAGCAGCAGTAAAACATCCAGTGGCAAAACCAATGGCAGCAAATTTATATCATTCTTTTTACAAGAATGATACAAAAAGCAGTTAATCTTAAACATGTGTAAACCTCCATTTAGCAAGACAAGTATTATGTGTGATGGCAATTAGTATACTCTTTCAGATTAAAAACATCACCATCCACACCGTATATACATGTACATGTAGTCATAATTTAACCGCTAGAACTCCGATATTGACTGTAAAAGTAGTAGTATTCTAAAAGTAAAATATGTGACTTCCAGAAATGTTGCAACTCAAATTTAACAAATCTGTATAATTCACTGACTTCAAATTGTAAATCTCAGTAGCCAAGCAAACCTTCAAGTGTCCCAAAATTTAAGTTTATTAGTTTTGTGTTTTAAGGGTCAATGTTTTTTTAAGTCCTCTATACAGCGGCAGTGTATAAACATCTTGTATAACCAGGATGTCTGAATTCAGCATACAACAATCAGCTTAACTTCACTGAATTGTTTCTATTGTATTTGTCTGCATTTAAAAAAACAATTTTTTATAATACAATTTCCAGATTGAAATGACAAAAAAATTGTCTATTTTTAAAAATATACATCTTTAAAAATAAACATCTTGTAAATTGAATTATTTGACTAACTGAGCATCAACCACACACTATTTCATCCATTTCAGTGAGATATTATTAGGTTTAAAATCTGTTTGAAACTGACAGATTTAAAGTCTTCACCCTTGTGAGGCTAGGACTATATATATACATTTTTAAGAATGCCAGTGAAATTGATAAAATAGAACTTTTGTGATAGATGCTGATTTACTGAGAAGCTCAGTAAATTGAATAATTCCACTTGGTAGACGTCTATTTTGCATAATTTTTTTTGTCATTTGGAGCTAGAAATTGTTTAAATAATTCCGGTTTCAAATGAATGAAAAATAAAATCAACAATTCAGCAACACAAGGGTTACTTGAAGGTAATATTGATTCTTGTATAAAACAGCTAACTTAACCACGGGATGTCCAGTTCAGCATATCAGACAGCATGACAACCATTTACAAATAGGTTAATGAATGAAAACTCACCAGCAGGGTACAAAAAAAATTAAAGTTTCTCTAGTGGACCACACAATTTATAATTTTAGTCGAAAGTAAACTTTTAACTTGATGAACCATACCATTTTGTAAAAAATAATACAAGACAAAATGAGCTTTCACAATATGTACGGGTCTTCAAACCAAGTGGTTTTGCTTTGTCTTCAAATAAGAATTACGATAGCAGTTAGCATCTCAACGTGAATAAAATGGGGATGAAAACCTGGATGTTTAAAAAATTGCTGGTGTCGAAAAGTATTGGTTGGTATTTTGTCAAAAATTGAAAATATGTACAGAAAAATTTTAAGAAAAAAGACTGCAAGCCAATCAAGTATTGATTTCCGTCAATTCTGTATCTGAAACTGTAGATAGTAGTAGATATGACACTGTCATCCATCAATGTGAATAGGCAGCCTATTCAAAATTATCTACCATTCAGTTTAATAGCATGATGCACACGCAAATGAAACATTCAAAATCACTGTATGGAATAACCGTCACAAAGCAAAGAAAGGATCAAAATATTTGATAAGGAAGGCATCTTAATAAAAAACATCACATAATAATGTTTAGTAACCAGACATTTTCAGACAATTTATTTACAGCATTGATCTCACAAACTGTTGATATTCTGCCACACATAGTTCATACATGTCTCGGAAACAGATTTTATTATCATTCCAGCACTAAAAGTAATTAAATTTTATATTCTGTGTTCTGAATTATGAACAACACTGATATAAGAGACTCAGTGATTTCATTTGATATATCACAGTAAAATATTCAATAAAATCAAGGGTCTTTTTAGGTGGTAGTAAATTGTTCACAAACTGATGTCCTTGCGGTGAAACAACTCAAGACATCTGTTCGTAGACTGACATCAGTATGTAACTTGTGAACAAGGCTAGCCGAAGCAGGTCAAAACCTCATTAAGTTCCAAAGTTAGTACAAGATAGTAGTATCTAGTGATCTATCAATAATATATCTAAAACATGTCTTCTATATTCACTGTGAATTAGAAATTCCTCTTGCAAAAGCAATGCTAGAAATTGCGGCACCATCACAATGCATAATAAATGCAAATTTTAAAAAACACCTTGGCACTTGACTTATATTATGATAAAAAATATTTTCATAATTGAAGAATTAAATTTCACACTGAGATTTTAATTTCCATTCCAATATTTTTTTAAATATATATATGTGTAATATATCAAAGAAAAGCGCACAACTTCCTAAATTCAAAGTGTATGAAAATAGTTATCATTATCAAACAATATTGTCACATACATGTACGACCATATCAGGCATTGAACGACCTCTTACAATGTCAACCATTAAATTACATGTCATCATTCCCTGTCAAAAACATACAATGAACCTGATGTAATTAATAGCATACAAGTGGCAAGCAATGAATTTCAAATATATAACCTTACACCCTTCTACTAGACTGTACACATTCTGTTCGCAAAGATAGCAAAATACAGTCATTGACCAGTTGTTGAAAAAAAGTAATCCACATTCAGACAATTGCAGCACTGATATATATTCCACACATTTTCAATCAGCGACAAATATTCTGATTTACTTACTTTGTCAGCTTCTTCAATTCTTACCACGATATGGCCTGACTAAAATAACTTCAAAACATTGAAGGTAAACAAATAATGGCAATGAAAAAAAGGCTTTTCTATATTGTTTCCCATCATACTCCACTTGTGAAGTAAAAATGTCCCGTCATTTGTAAATTATATAAAATTAGGTCCTTTTTTAATTACAGAGATGAACATTTGAATGAGTGAGTTTTGTTAATTGAGGTCATTTTGAGATAAGCTTTGTACCTGTGGTAATGTGTTAGTATTTGTGAGTTGGTTGGTGGTGGCTGTGGCTTGGGTGGTAGTCGTGGCAGATTGGCTTACCATACCCAGCAGAGACCCGAGACCACCCTGAGCTAGAGCAGCAGCGGCCGCCGCGACCATTGTGGGATTTAACGCGGCTAGATTCTGAGCCCCAAGACTCGCCAGGGGGTTATTAGCATACTGGTTATTGGCAGCGAGGGGATTACTGGTGAGGGAGCTACTCGCGAGGGCGCTTGTTACCAGGGGGTTGTTAGCAAAAGCACTGAGAGGGTTATTCTGTGCGGGTGGTACAGCAGCAGGCTGTGGTGGGTTGTAGGACGAGTACTGGTTCTGATTAGATGGCTGACTGTAATCTGAGCTGTAACCTCCCCATCGCGACCCGGAGCTTCTCTGATTACTCCCGCTGTTATAGCTACTACCGCTATTATAACTACTCCCGCTACCATAACTACTCCCATTACCATAACTACCCCCACTACTGTAGCTACTCCCACTGCTACCGTAACTGCCTCCACTGCCGTAATTACCCCCACCACCGCTGCCGTAATTCCCGCCCCCGCTGCCCCCCTGCGGTCTGTCCCTGTTCTGCTTATCGTAGCTCTTCGGAGCTGCGTTACTTACATGTACACTACACCCCTTGATGACGTATTGCCCGTTATACAGACTACGAGCGACCTCAGGATCGGCGAACGTGACGAAAGCAAACCCTCTGTGAGGCTTAGGGACAAATACGTCTACCACTTCACCATCTTTCTCAAAGTAATCGAACAGATCCTCAGCCTCGATCTCTTTACTCAGCCGTCCCACGTAGATCTTGGCGTCCACTGATGTCTTACTGCTCTCAATCTAAAACAAGAAAACCATCTTTTTACTTCCCATGTAGGTCTTCGCATCCACTCATGACTTACTACTCTTAATATTAAGTAAAACAAACAACATTAACCCTTTACAACTGTCCAAGTTATCTAAAATGTGTATAAGATGTTATGCAAGATGTGTCCCTCTAGTATGACCCATATCCTCGAGTGATTGGAAAGTATATATTTGTTTGTTTAGAGACAAAAAATTTGCAAATACTGTTTAAACAAACATTTAACTCCCAATATAAGAGTGATTTGATCAGTTAATCAAACAGATTTAAAGTGATTAGAAGTAAAGGGTTGTTAAAATTCAGCATGAAGGTAACCATATTTATCAACATTAAAGTATTGATCTCCCATTTCAAACTTGCAGTAAGAAAAAAATTGTGGGTAAATTCCCTACATACAGGTATCAAATGTTGAATTAGATCTCAAATATATTATTTCAGATTATTAAAATTTTTCAGTTTGACAGATTTTAACAGCAGTATTTGAAGTAATGGAAGGTCTACAATAGTCATTGCAGGGTTTTGCCAACGATGGCGACGCTCGGCGACCGCACACAGCACTCTGATACGTCGCCCACCGACAACTTCAAACGAAAGAAAATTACTCATATTTGTTTAAAATTTCAAACCAAACATTTTCAAATCTTGATGATTAAACACACATTTCTTTTTCAATAATAGTGTGATTTAAACCGCTAAAAAAAAGATTAAAAATGACAGTAGTCTCGCATAGCAGCTCACCTTCACATGCAACTATATCTACTTAATCTTTTATTCAGTTCTTGAAATGTGAATTTCCTACAGTCAAAATATTTTATTTTGATGATATATACTAATTTTTATTGCATTGCTTTTATACAGATATATATGACAAAAATGCATAGATTGTGAAACAAGCCATATCGACTTACATTTTGTATTTGTGAGTTTGGTATTTTGACGTCACACCAGCATTTGTCTATCATATGTTGAGGCATTGCCAGACACTTCACCTGAGACTGATAATCTACAAACCTCACAAAACCAAAACCCTTCAGCTGTCCTGTCTTCTTGTCTTTCTTGATCTAATACAATAAATTATCAATCAAAAATGATTAAAGTACCATCGAAATTTTTTTTTAATTCAAATAGTAATTTTTTAGATACAAGCAAATTTTAAAATAATTAAAATTATTATAATTGGTTTTAAATGAAAAAATGGTAATTTTTTTAATTGTAAAAAAAATTACATACTAGTAATAATCTAATGATTAAACCTAAAAAAGGCCTGTTGTTTCAGCCATTGACAATAGAATTTTTTATACTGGACAACAGGGCTTGTGATTTTTGTCTGCCCTGGTGACTTTTAACTGGATCTGGAACTGGTATGTAGGGCAAAAATTTTGCAAACTTTATCCGACCACCCGGGCAGCTGATGTGTACAGTTTATATGACCTGGGCTTTTTTAACCTGCCTCGGGCGGCTGGTCGGACGTTAATGTCAATGGCTGTTGTTTTACACTGAGTCAATATACTCTTCTCTTACACTATTTCTGATACTCATAACAAATCATAGGATAATGTAGCTGGAATTTAAATATTGTACCTGCTACGTCCAAATCACAAATTTTGACATGTCTTAGTTTTAAATTAAATACTCTATGAACTGATCAGAGGATCAGATCTGAAGTTCTCCAATCATGAGCAGCCTACCTGAGCCATGGCGACCTCACCAAACTCTTCAAAGTATTCCTTCAAACTCTCCTCTGTTGTTTTCCAAGCAAGACCGAGAACAACCAGATCTACACATTTACCACGAGAAACACGCTTTGATGCTGCCTCCATCGCATCTTCAAACTTTCTCTTTGTTTCTGGAACAAAATCACAGTAGTTAAATAGAATAGAAAATTCACAACCATTAACTATGTTAATTTTCAGGAGTAATATTATAGGAATTCTGTCTCACTCTTGACAACAAGGCCTAATCTTTAAAATGACCTGTATTGATTTATTAGACCACATAATTTCATACTAGCACGGTAGGCCTAAGATTAATAGTAAAGAACTATTATTTCCTGATTATTTCATAATATATCACGATGAATATGATAGTCTACTCGACCTGCCAGATGTGCAGTAGGCCTAGACTAGGTTTCATTTTTCCAGCTTGAACAGTTTTTACAAGAATTGAATGCACACTATTTCATTGCATGAATTCACATACATTACATGTGCTCACTCGTTAATATTCAACAATTTCTTCTCATTTTCAAAAATAAAAAAAATAAATAGATTAATAAAAATATACTCGTCTAATAAAAAAATAGACTATGGCACTATGACTGTATGACTGTGTCACACCAAATTTGACCAAAATTAATAAGTGGAATTGTATTTGTGAAATTGAAAGATTAGCCAAAAAAGCTATACTTGTTGCAGGTTCGCTGGCAGCTTTTTTGGGAAACACAGCAATATAGAGGTGTGTGCCCCAGCCGTCTTCTGGAGCGTGCAGCACGCCTTCCACCAGCCTGATACCCCTCAGACCGCCGGTGTCTGGGTGACGATATTTCAGCCCGCAGCAATCAGGAAATTGAGCTGCCACCGTGGACAAAAGCATCGTCAAATCTTCCTCAGTCGGCAGTTCAATCGGCTCTTGTTCCGTCGTTTCTTCCGACGTGACGTTGATATATTCAGGCATTGTGTTGTATTAGTTATACTAAAACTAATAATAGAGTTTGAACACACAAATTGTGGTTTATTTGTGTAAATTATTGATTATAAATGTCAAGAGTGTGGCAGCGTCCTCCGTCCGATAATTTATTCACGCTTCACTGTCACAGTCTCACTGCACAATTATACCATACAGGTGCTTGCTCTGAAATAATTGAATAATTGTAATGCAGAAGCCGCACGCTGCATTTCAGCACAATTGAACAACCATTTAAAACCTCATTTTACTGGACATAATAGCAAATTATTTTAGAATTATTCAAGTACCAATTTTGTTGTATTCAGTAGGCCTATATTAAAAAATAATGGGCCTGCTGCACTATGCTTTTCAGCATTTTTTCATTTCCCCAGGCAAAATTTACCGCATGGACACTTTGTGTTCGTTGGTATCCTACAGGGAGCACTCTTCACGTTGACATGTAAAAACCCCAACAAGTGCGTCAGTTCAAAAATGCTAATTAGTAAGCTATCAGGCAAAAAAACAGTCACAGCCGTTCTGTTAGTGAAAATTGGTTGAAATTTAGATTCCATCCTGAATCAATGTGTTTGGGACCCCTTCAGACAATAATATATTGACAAAATAGAAAAAATCAAAGATCAGCAGCAAGATTTGTCATTCAAAAAATTGGGTGAATATACAATTTAAGGGGTCTTTCAATCTGTATTTTTGAAAAAAAAGTCGCTTTAAATTATATATACTAGGGTCAGTTATTGAGGGTAGGGTCCATGTGATACACATTTAAAATATCCGAGCTTAATCTCGAGCAGATTTAAAAATATATAGAGCCTATGTGTGTTTGTAAAGGACCGTAAAAATAAAATGTCAACTCAGCAACGAATTATATTCGATCATTTTCAAATTTTAAAGATCATAAATTGCTTTGTATGATAGTTTAGTGATAAGTTAGTATTTTAACACTTTTTAAAATGAAAATTGCTAAGACAGAACAGTGATTTTATTGTGAAATTATATAGTTGCTGAGTTGACATTATCGTTTCTGAGTTGACAAAACACGATAATTGCACGTAAACGTCATGTTTTAAGCGCATCTACGAGATCTCTAAACACTTGAGCCCCATTTTCTGAAAAATCATTATAAAGATAAAAAAGAAATGGGAACATAACAAGCCTAATTCGAAAATGTATTTTGAAGGCCATTGTACAATACATACATGCCAATATAATGAGGGTAAATTTGATTTAGAAATATAACTAAGTGGTCTTTGTAGTTTTATTTATGTAAACAACTTCTAAAATACTCTCTCACTCTAATTCAATCAAAAGCAGCTTCTTTTCAACTGAATTTTACATTGACAGAGTTAAAATTTCAGTTTTAATTACAATAAGGGGTACATAAAGAAGAATTCAGTAAACTCAGCAAAGTTTTTGTTTTCAACTCAGAAGTGTTTTTTCATTGTTGTGAAAATGTCTACATAAGCGAATACTCTCTCAATCTAATTTGATAAAAAAAAATATTTTTTAATTGCATTTTACATTTATAGAGTTACGTTTTTAGTCTTAATTACATTAGTGAGACAGATAGCTAAAATTGGTCAACTCAGCAACGTTTCTGAGTTGAGTGATTAACTCATAAACGTTGCTGACTTGATCGAAATAATAATGTTGCTGAGTTGAATATGGACAGCATAAAACGATCTCTAATGTATTTAAAATAGATGTATCATTGCCCACCGATGCAGTAGGGGGATGGCCATCATTATCAAGCACTTTGTTCAGTTTAACATGATGTCAATGATTTTTTTGCTAAATTATGAGCGTTTCTGAGTTGGCACAGAAATTGAATACGCTTCAGGGGTGATTGTTTTGGTTGTATAATAGCAGTTCAGATTGAATGTTTACAAATATTTCACCTACCTCAAAATATTGGGACTTTGCAGCTGTCTCTGCATATATCAAAGTCATTAAATGGTATCACACCACAATTTGAGGAATTTAGATAACACTGGCGTTGCTGAGATGACCGGTTTGCGTCAGACAACTGAAAAGCCTTAGTAAATGTATCCTTGGCAACTTTTTATATTGAGTTCATGTCTGTATATGAATAAATTCCGTTGAACATAACAATTGCGCTACAAAATAACTCGGGGTTAAGTTAGTTCCGAGAGATCTTCCATGTTAAAACAGTCTATGTTTCAGATGTTAGATAGGCTATCGGGAGACATTGCATTTGTGTACAAACTCGTGTATTTTAGCACATTGCATGGTGAATAAAAAAATATTCGTCAGAGATATTGAATTATTTTTTTCTCAGTTTATCGTATTGCCAATAGGACAATATTAAAAAAAAATCGGACCCACACAATACATAAATTCGCTCAGAATAGCCAAAAGACACATAATGACCCTTAAATTGTATATTCACCCAATCATAGACAAAGAGTCACTGTGGCATTTCTCATTCAGAACCTGGGCTGGATTGACTTGAAAACAAGACTAAAAAAATCGAGACTTTTTTACTTTGAATAGTTACTCCAGCAGCCCTGCATTGTGGATTATCAGGCTGGAGGGGGCAAAGAGGCTGGCAGATCTAGTCAACCAGCTGACTCATGATCGAGCGCTGCCACAGTTTTTGATTTTATGGCAGCTGCCAGAAGAGAATTCCAGCCAGGGATAGTTCAATGCCAAAAAAAAATTTGTCCAAGTGTGGTGTTAATTAGCTCTGATGTATTTATAGGCCTGATTGTGCCCACCACGTGTTCTTTTATCTGCTGGGATTAAATGATCATTGATAGAAATTTTGACTAGCTCATTTAAAATTTTGAGCATACATAAAAGTCTAGAATTTTTTCGTCTTGTCTTTAAATCAGTCCAGGCCATTCACGCTGGCTAGGGGTGCAAAAAACGCATCGAAAGAACTGCGAACGCCCTGTTCTTAGGGGCCAAACATCGAGGATTTCATGTTCTAAAAAATATAAAAAACGAACCTAAAATTGTATATCTAGTGTAAAAAACTAAATGTACTAGCTATAAAAAACGAATATCGACGTCAGAATATTAGAACTTTTGTACGAAGAATTTTTTTTATAAAAACTGATGACTGAGGTCATTCTGTGTAACCCAATCAGAATCAGAAACTGAGGCGGAAATCATTTTAAAAATGAGGGCAATATCTTATAAATAATGAGCTGAACACATTTTTCCCTTATAAAAAGTGAATAATCGGGCCAAAAAATGGGTAATAATTTCCAGGACCCATGTGCAGTTGTGCACCCCTCTGGCTGTTTGTCTATAATTTTGGATGACAAATCTTGCTGCTGCTCTTTGTAATCTCGCTAGATGCATATTTAAGTACTTGGTTCGGAATTTTGTCTGGTCCAGCAGCTTTGGAACTATTGAGGTTGGTCTATAGTTTGGCTACACCATCTAGGAAGATTTCTAGGTCTGGGAATTGAAGGAGCTGGATCTTCTGTAATCTCAGGAAGTTGATCCTGGTCTTCAGAAAAAAAGACAACAGCATTCGTCATTCAAAATCTCTACTTCACCTTTATTGTCCGAAATCAATCGATCTCCCTGTTTAAGTACAGAAACACTACACTGTTCTTGGTGTTGAGCCTTTACATAGCGCCAAAACGGTTTACTGTCTTTATTTTCTAGCGCTTTTTTGTTGGTGATAATAATATATCCCTAATTCACGAAGGCCACGTTGATTGATCTCTTTAGATGTTTATATTTAGCCCAGTGATCTGATTTATTTTTGTTTTAGCTCTAACAGATTGCAGAGATTTATTCAACTATGGGAGGTTGTAGCGAGAATACATTTTCTTCTGGGGTATATGCTCCTCAACACAGTAATTTATTATGTGCTGGAATGACTGCCAGTTTTCTTCCGCTGACTTATCATCACTGGAGTTGTTTTGTAAAGTCTGACCAATGATGTTTTCCCAGCTAGCTCTTTAGTACTGACGGATGGTATGTGCAGGACTGGGTTATGGCCAACATTGCTCCTGCTTCTAAGACTATAAGCCCCACCCTCCCCTGGTAGTAAATCATTGCTTTACGTCACTTTTCGGCACAAATGGTCTTTTAAGTGATATTGTAGTACGATAAAAACGTTGTAGTCAACTAATGAGATGAATGATGTGAACAGGCCCGTACCGAGGGGGGGGGGGTGCGTCGGGTGCGCTCGCACCCCCCCCCCCCCCCACAGACAGAAAGGTCCACTTTCTAAGGTTATTTTTTTTTTTTAGATATCGGTAAACTAATTTCTACTTGTGAGATTGCTTGACTCCTCAATTCTGCATAAAGATGTTGCCAGAATGCGCTATTTAGTGTGTATTTTTCAATTTTTTTTGGAGGGCATGGCCCTGTAGCCCTCCCCTTACAAAAACGGCCACCTCCACATTCTTGGGTTATTATTCCTCCCCTCTGTAGACAGAGGTGGGGACATATTGCTTCACCCCTGTCTGTCCAGTCTGTTTGAGTCTGTGCTGTGAGTCTGTCTCCCATTCATTTCTCTCCAGCGCTTTTTATCTTGCGGACGGTCAAACACGAGACGTTGACTCAATGCTGGGCTGATGTTGGCTCTCTGTCTACGATGCTGAGCCAAAATTAGCCCAGTATTGGGTTACTGTGTTGTGTTTGGCGCCACGCTGAATGTAGGCCAGCGTCACAGACTGTGGGCCAACATTACCCCAGCTTTGGTCCAAAGCACCGTGCCCGTACTGCAAGCATGCAGGTACCGACAGGATGAAGTACTGAATAAAACTGAATGGATACTGGCAAGCAGCGGTGACGCTGGCCCAACATTTAACAGACATTGGGTCGGTGTCGGCTTGTAATTGCCTCCAGCAGTATCAATACCAGACCAGCTGCTATTCCCAGAAAATACCAGACCAGCTGCTATTCCCAGAAAACACAAAACATTTGTATAAAATTTGTACAACGTCAGCCCAACGTCTTCGACGTTGGTCTAACATTGTACAAATGGTATAGAAATGTTTTGTGTTTACTGGGTTGAATGCAGCCCAGGAAACACGAGGCGTTGAACCAGTGCTGGTTTGATGCTGAGCCAGTGTCGCAGACGGTGGGCCAGCATTGGGTCAACGTCGTGTTTGCTGGGAGTGTTGACAAGTGTTTCGCACCAAAACGGAATAATAAATTCCGCTTAATAAGTAGTCTCTACTGTCCACAGGAGCCATTTAATAACATTAATTACAAAAGCCATTGCCACTACGTCTATTAGCTATCAACCTTTATGGTTATCCTGCTGGAGGGGAGACATCTCCAGTGATTTGAGCCTTCTGTTTTTTTTTGCTACAGGTAAGCATAATCTCAATGATCACTTGTGAGATTGCTTGATTCTTTAATTCTGCGCCAGAAGGCTTTATTTAGTGTATTAAAAAAAATTCCGAAGGGCATGCCTCCGAACTCTTCCCCCCCCCCCCCACACAAAAACAGCCGCCTCCACATTATTGGAATATTTTTATTTTTTAGATACTGGAAAACGTAATCTCTGCTAATGATCACCCGTGAGATTGCTTGATTCCTGAATATGTCGTCAAAATGTGTCATTTAGTGTGTATTTTCCCAAGAAAATCCGGCCCCCGGACCCCCTACAAAAACGGCAGAATTAAGGTCCATTATATACTGAAACGCACCTCCCCAATCAATTTCCTAGGTACGGGCCTGGTAAAGATGATGATTTGAGGGTGTGAGGGATAGTCATGGTGGGTTATTAAAAGCGATAAAGGGGTTCTGGGCATGTCTAGGGGATCTACCCCCAGACATTCTCAGACGGCCGGAAAATTAGGGTTTCACTATGCAATTGATTACTGAAACTCCGTGGCATTTTGCATTGTGCCGATAATAATATCTGCTTTAGTTCTAGTTGGCCTACTGATTGGCAATTCACAACCTAAATATTGCTTTTGTTATATATTTGTATATAAATTTCTTTATGTAGCAAGCTTTTTTTTAGAGGTTGTTTTGATGTTTTAATCACAGACTATATGGGTAAAACCAAAAATTGGGGTAATTTTACATAAAATTAGAGTCCCCAGTACTTAAAAGGTCCGCATTTTGATTTAAATATAATAATATTAAAAATAAATGGTTTACCTTCACGTTTAAGCATTATTACTTAATAATGTTTAGATTATTTGTAACAAAAATATCTATATATGGTTTTATAAGAGCTCTATGTTTTGGAAACGTGGAAAATGGCATGTCCCCAGAGAAAATTCCACTATTTGAAACTTCACTGTAGGATACAAATACACAATATAATTCTAATAATTACATTTCATGGCTAGACATTGTTCACTTAGGAACTAATCAATGATCGAAATTCGACTTAAAATTAATATCGATATATATAATTTTGATGAATATACATGTCCCCACATTTGCACTCTACTCCGTTACCATTCGAAGCAGGTATTACCAAAACGTTAGAAAATATGCTTTTGTTTTTATTACTCCGTTCCTAGCCTTGTGAGTCTAAAAACGAGTTTGGTTTTATGCTTGCATGCCTAGAACAGTTGCTATGGTGACTATTTCCACTCGTATGATACATCTTTGAATTATTGCCCATATATTTTCATTAATCCCAAGAATACTTTTAATTTTACTACTCCGTTCCACTCTACTCGTTACCAAGAAAAGGGAACGGAGTAGTGAATTGCCAAATTTTATGGGTTTTACAGTCGTAATGATTGATGATATAGTCTTTTAAAACATGGCTCGTTGTCCCCATATAAATAGAGCACCCGTTTATGATTGATGTTATGATAAGAGAATTATACATTTTATATTTATGTCGAGCCAAACTTTTGGTAACGGGGTTGAGTATTTTTTGGCTTGGTAACGGAGTTGAAATAAGGATTTTTGTGTATCACGTCTAATATTCTGCAATTTTAGCAGTTTTGAGATACGATTGTTTAGTATTATGCTTCAATAAGGATATCACGTTTAAAAGTGTGATGTCAAGCTAAACAAAGTAACATCATTTTTGAAATGGTTTGGATTTGGTAACGGAGTAGTGAGTGGAATGTTGCAAGTTTTTTAAATTTACGTTTTTAAAGCAAAAAAAAATTTCTAGCGCAGCCAGTGACTTTTTTATGCTTTATTGGAATCAGTGCAGCAAACCCATCAAGTGGTTTTCCTCCTCTTTGATGGTCACCTCACTGCCATTTTTGATGCTACAAAATCACCCCAATTTTTGGTTTCACCCATATACGATTCTTTTTCTTTCTCTTTTTCAGCGGGAAGACTTAAGGACCAGAGACTAAAGGAATATCAATGAGCATATATACAAATTTTGCTTGCTTGATCGTTATTATTGGCCGAACACTTAAGTCTGAGTATTCATAACTGCAGTAAAATGACTGACGCACTAGAACCACCACCAAGACTAGACGGTGACTGACCATTTGTCTGACACACCATTGGTCCCACACACCAATGGTCCGACACACCATTGGTCCGACACACTAATAGTCCGACACACCATTGGTCCGACACACCATTGGTGCGACAAACCTTAGGAGGCCATAAATATCAGAATCTAACAAGGATGACCTTGAACTTTTTATATAAACATAGTTCAAAGAGCGGGAGATTCTGGAACCATTTTTATTTATTTTTCTATTCGAATGTCAAGTGCCCAACACAATAACAGGTGACATAATTATGTCTACATATTTGAGATTAAATTTAATTTGTAATACATTTCTCTGGACCTCCATGTATCTATTTATTAGGTCTAAGATAATGTACGGTAAAAATGTCATTGTTAAAAATGACATTGGTAAACAGATAGAAAAAATGCCAGAACTGGTTCTTAAAAGGTTCTCTGTTGAATAGTACAATAGATAAAGGTTCTATATCTATATACCGGTATAGATATACAACCTTTCTCTATATTACTTTAATACAGCAAAGAACCTTCAAGAACAGTTTTTTCTAAGAGTGCATAAAAGTCGAAATTAAGAATCTACTTTTTTCATCCGATTTTCTACACTTGAACGCATTGATGTTTCAGCTACTATTTCGCCAAGTAGAGGAGAGTTTGACTAGTACTTCATATTTAAAATTGAATTTAAATTGAGAAAATGAGTAACAATGACTCACCATACTTGTTACATTGAATGACATAACTAAATTACAAATACTTACATCAATTAATCTTAGCTTCTACTTCGTCTTGATTGAAATATTCATCAAACCAACCTTTGGATATCGATTTACCGATCTGTAAAGGGCGTACCATATGATACGTGGGGGGGGGGGGGGGGCGGAAGCTATGAGTTTTACCACCGGAGCAAACTTGTTTTCCTCGCATAACCAAACAAATTATTTTTTCCTGAGATTTAGCGAACAAACTTTTTTTTTAGAAAAAACTCATAGCCCCCCCCCCCACCACGTATCATCTGGTCCGCCCCTAATGTAAATTTAACGTGTGTAGATTTCAACACATTTCTAGCACATTTCTGGCATGTCCTCTCTTAAATGTGTCGCAACTGGAAGCATTTTCTCTAATACAAATGATTGAAGACAACATTAAATCCCAGGCTATGGATTAAACGCGTTGCACTTGACGGGAACGAATATTATATTAATTGTGTTAAAAAAACGGGGTTTTGTCGAGATATAACGCATGTTACGTTGACAGTACTCATGTTAAATTGACTTAGCCCATGTTTTGATATGCCTATGCCTATATATTATATGTCGTAACATACCGCATGCGCTTTGACACAGCTGTAAACAACTCTGAAATCACATGTAGGCCTATTAGTGTTATAAATGAATTAAAAAATGCCTACATTGGCATGTTTACCAATAATATTTGTATCTACATTTGATAAGATACCATAATAGTCTACTAATAACCATTTTAATCGCAATTTTCCCAAATTGGCATAATATATATACAGTGCAACCAGTACATACTGGACCCTGTATAAACCGGAATCCTGTTTATACCATAATAATTATTTGGTCCCGAATTAATTACACTCAAAACAATACTAATTTACCCTCTCCAAACCAGAACCTGTCTACTCCGAATACCGGACTCATTATTTTCCCCAAATGCATAAATTATATCGTATTTCACCTGTCCAAACCGGAATAAATTTTTTTCTTTAGAATTTTTTAAAAATCGCATGCTGTGCAGTAAGGGTTAAACAGGGGGCGGCAAGGTGACGTAACATCCTGCTTGTTATCTGGTTATAAATGCAATGGGGAAGGTGCGAAGTTAGTGTTGGTAACACCTTTTTCGCGTTAAAGGAACTTAGCGCATTTATTTTGAGATAGGTCAGATATTTTAACAACGAGGCAGTCATCTCCTGTCTCACCGCGTCCAGGGAGAGCGGAGACGACTGTCACAGTAAACGAGCAAAGCAGGGATCCTACATTACCCCCGGGTTAGTGACAACCTAGTAACCCAACTAACGTGTAGGAAACTGTGTCGTGAAGGTAGCGAGGTTGTATATAACGTAACCTCTTATAACTAATCAGGGTGTGAAAAAATACAGCGTGGGTGGTTGTTGTTATTACAGGGTGGGTGGTTGTCGTTAATACAGCGTGGGTGGTTGTCGTCGCAGCATCCGTAATTAAAATATTGTCCCATCCTCGTAACACCAATTGTCCTATCCTCGTAACACCAATTGTCCTATCCTCGTAACACCAATTGTCCGATAATTTACATATGCTGCTAGCTGCGACCAACCGATTCATTTATTTAACATTTCCATTAAAGTTAGCAAATATCTTGCTCGATAATGTAATTACAATTTACATATGCTAAACAATGTTGCCAGGCCTGGCGCATTCAATTACAATTTAAAATGATTATTATTGCGGTACATGCGGTTGGGCCCGCCATGGATGTCATTAGGCGCCACTATGGCGTGGACCATCTGCACGAACCGGGCAGGAGTCTGGATTGTTCGTCCGACTATAGTTTTTCTCACAGTTGTGTCCGTCGAAATTTTGTCGCGATTAACGATATTTGAACGATTTCTTGTTTTCGAGTCGATTACGGCGTCAGCTGCACCAGGGGTTTTACCCCGTAGATGTAAAGGTATGCGTGAATACGTTCGCAAACCGCCGCCGTTCCCGTTAGCGCGGGATACGGCAGGGGCTCTCGAGTGTGGCGCTACATAAGCTTTGCCTTTGTTAGGCAACTCATCTAGTTGCTGTTGGACAGTGGCCAATTTGGTACTGCTTCTGACTGCCATCGACTGTGTCTTTTTAACACTCGTCCTGTTGGACATCTGAGTGTTTGCACTACCAGGTCTAGATGGGTCCTGTGGATTCCCACCAGCGATCCTGGTAGTCTTCGAGCTCTGTTTTTTGTTTGGCGTAGTACGCTGTGTTTTTGGACCTGTCGTAGGCTCGCACTCTAGATGTGCGGGATTAACTCGATCTGAGGAGACCGTTTCTACCTTGCCTTTCATCAGGATTTTCATGACTCTGCCACTCCTCGCGACAACCTTATATGGGTCGTCGTAAGGGGCGGTCAGAGGCGGCGCAATTGCGATTCGTCGCAAGAATACATGTGTGCACATGTGTTTCTATTTCCTTGTATTGGAAAATGTTAGTCTGTTGTGTGTCACGTGGCGGACATAGACAGAGGTGTGACATGGCTACGCGTAGCTTGTCTGAGTAATTCTCCAATCAGTGTTAGCGTCGACGGTGTACTGTTGCGTAATCTCTCCTGGGAGTCTAAGTGTTGTTCCGTATATTATCTCGGCAGCGGACCTGCCTAGTCTCTCCTTGACTGCGGAACGAACTCCTAAAAGTACAGCCGGTAGAGTAATAGTCCACGGGTTCGGTGATTCGTGCGCCATAATGGCGGCTTTCAATTGGCGGTGGAAACTTTTGACCATGCCATTCGACTGGGGGTGATAACTCGTGGTACGATTTCGTATTATCCCGAATTGGTTACACAAATTATCCCACAATTTGGACTCGAACTGAGCGCCCCTATCTGTGGTGATAGTGGCGGGAGTACCATAACGTGCTATCCACCCGCTGAAGAAGGCATCGGCGACCGTTTCGGCCCGAATATCTACAATAGGTATGGCTTCCGGCCAACGTGTAAAACGATCGACGCAAGTCAGTAGATATCTAAAGCTATTAGCGTATGGTAAAGGTCCGACTATATCGATGTGGACATGATCAAATCGCTCGTTAGGTTCAGTGAACTTTCCGAAAACTGGTGTGTTGTGACGTGAAACTTTGGCAGTCTGACAACCTTTACAAGAACGACACCATCTAGCAATGTCAATATTCATGCCATGCCAAACAAATCGTGTGTTAATCAACGGTTTTGTAGCTCTATGATGTGTCCCGTGGACACATTACACCAGATCAGTTGATTATCGAATAATTTCAGTAATTTGAAATTCATAGTGGATGTAGTCGAGTGTCTCAATCTCGTGAATTCCTCGTCCTTAGCTTGACCTATACTTAACTCCTTATAATTTATCACTGGGCCATCATCTATCACGGACACTGATGGTCGTGTTAGCGCATCGGCGACGAAATTTGTCTCACTTTTAACATATCTAATGTCGGTTGTGAATTCAGCTATGAAAGCTAAATGCCGTGTTTGGCGTAGGGACGCGCGTTTGGTGACAGATGACATTACAAATGTCAAAGGTTTATAATCGGTGTCTACAAAAAAATTGCGTCCTTCTAAATTATGTCTAAAATGTTTTATGGTGGCATATACTGCCAAAAGCTTGCGGTCGAACGCGCTATAGCGTGTCTCCGCTGGATTCAGTTTCTTGCTGAAAAACGAAAGTGGCTGCCACATACCATTCAAATACTGCTGCAAAACGCCACCTACGGCAACATCACTAGCGTCACACGTGATGTTTATTTGAGCCATAGGGTCTGGGTGTACCAGAAGGGTAGCGTTTGCCAATATTTGTTTGGACTCGGAAAATGCTGACTCTGCATTTTGGTCCCACTTCAAATCGAAATTTGACTTCGGTGACAGTCTTGTATGGCCTTCGTTGGCAGCTGTCAATAAATTATTTAGTGGTGTCAACTTCGCTGCGCATTGCGGTATGAAACGGTGGTAATAATTTACCATTCCTCAATATCTACGCAATGCTCGTTGCTTTTCGGGCTTTACGAAATTCACAATGGCGTCGACGGCGCTGGGTAACGCGCAAATTCCTTCGGCACAAACGTGGTGGCCTAAAACACTTAATTCAGTTGTACCAAACTGACACTTCTCAGGACCGATGATTATTCCGTATTCGGCTAGCTGGGCAAAAATAATTCTTAAATGTTTTTTGTGCGTTTTATGATATGGGCTGGTTACCAGTAGGTCATCCAAATATACAAAAACGAAATCAAGTCCGCGTGTAACGTGGTCTATAAAACGCTGAAACGTTTGTCCGGAATTTCGTAGACCAAACGGCGTCCTTGTAAAATTAAATAGACCAAAAGGTGTAGTAACGGCTGTCAGACGGTTTCACAGGAATTTGGTAATAGGCTCTAACCAAATCAATTTTTGAAAAAAAATTCGTACCGGCTAAACGCTGCGTAAGTCCTGAATATGTGGAATTGGATAACGGTCGGGTACGGTCTGAGCGTTTAATCTTCTGTAGTCTCCACATGGTGTCCAGTCGCCATTTTTCTTTGGTACCATATGAAGCGCTGAGGACCACTCACTGTCGCTGGGTTCGATGACCCCTAATTTTATCATTTAGTCGAACTCGCGTTTCGCAGTGACAAGTTTATCAGGTGCCAATCGTCGTGGGCGCGCGAACACCGGGTGTCCTTTCATTACGAGTTTGTGTGTTATACTGTGTTTAACGGTCTCACCCTTTGTCGTAGGGCGAGTCAGTTCCGGGAACTGACCGAGAAGTTTAGTATACTCATTCTGAACAGTGTCTACTCTGTTCAACGACAGTGGTCCGATTGACAACAGTGAAGCGGCAATAGCTAAACCTGTTCTCATGTCTCGAAGACATCGACTTCTCAAGTCTACTAGTAAAATTTTAATGAATCAAAAAGTCGGCCCCAATGATGGGTTGTTTCACGTCTGCTACTATAAATGTCCACGGATATTCGCGTTTTAAGCCGACGTCGACGACGCGTTTACTGTTGCCGTAGGTATTGATAGTAGTGTTATTAGCGGCCACCAGGGGAGGGCAGTCTGCGTCCAAAATCCTGTTAGCGCAAGATTTCGACAAAACGCTGACAGCTGCACCCGTGTCAATCAAGTATTTACATTTATAATTTTTGTCTGCAACGTACAATAACTTAGAGTGTGATAACGCAATATTCGCTACTTCGCGCTGACCTAATGTGCTATAGTACGAACAGGGTTCACTGCACAAACGCGCCTTTTCACCGAAAGTTTGGTGGTAGTAGCAAACCTGTGCAGTGGCTGAGTCGGTCAATTGTTTGCGGCGGCGGTTCGTTCGGACGAGTATTTTGCTGTACATTAAAAAACTACAAACTCTGTGGCATGTGTATTATTATAGCTACTAGGCTTGTTAGGAGCAAACTCTGTGGCCTGTGCATTGGGAATAAATGTAGGCCTAGGTGCATAGTGATTATTTACACGTCCACGTCCTTGATTTCTCTTCTTCTCGGATGCAGTCGCGGTCTCTAATTTTTTAGCCTCTTTGATAAGTCCTCAAGCAATCCCACTAGCTTAGTGGTTTCGTCGACTTTTATCTCCGCAACCCCCGCTTACTCTCTTCGACGTCCGCTTCGGAGGCAAGGGCCCTGTCGGCCAACATGGCCAAACTTTCCAGTGTGGCACTATCTGGTTGTGTGGCCAAATGAGCGCGGATTGAAGCTGGCATCTGCCGAATGAATGCTTGGCGTATGACCGCCTTTCCAACAACTGCCCGTGGTCCGGAACCAGCCGCCTTCTGTAGGCGCTTTAAGAATTGTGAGGGAATGTCCGAGCCCATCCTTTTTCCGGAAATCACTTTGTTGACTCGTTCGGGTGTTGTCAAACCTCGTCGCTCGATCAAAATGGTTTTCAAGCTTTCATATTTATGCGACCTGAAAGGTTGAAGTAGAACGTCCCTCACGTCGGAGGCGACCTCCCCTGAGAGTGCTGCGCATGTCAGACTGTATCGCTCGTCATTGTCATGGATCTGATGAAGATCTGGTTGAACCAAAGTTCAAAGTCCACAGCGTAAAATGTTGCTATCTTGATTTTAGGTAAGTTCGTTGAACGTCTCGGAGGCTGTCTTCTGCGTGGTAAAGGACTCTTAGACGAATCGCTCCTAGAGTGATGTCTCGTGCGTCGATTTCGAGCAATTCGAGCGAAATCTTCTTTGAGTCGTTGGTACTCATCGTCGGCCTCGCGGAAGCGAACTTCGTTCTCCTCGGTCCGGATAGTAGTTATCTTTAGGCGAGCACCCTGACCTTCCAGAGGCGTAGACATGAAACCTTCACTATCGTGTGGTGTCAACATTGTGAAATGTTTGTAAAATTATTTAACTAGTATAACGTTTGAGATTGCGGGCCTATTGGCTCTATGCCTATCTCAAACGGTGTAAAAATGGTGTCATATTAACACATACCAACTATTTGTGACGTGTCGTGCGCGGGTTAGCTGTACATTGCCGTCTAGACCTTATGAAAAATGTCTGTATATGTTGAATCTTTAGAAATGTAGGCTGTAGAAATTGTCCATGCTATGACGCATGTTGCTGAGATGTTTGAATATTCGTCACTGAGATTGCACATAATTTCTTTTCACTTATTCACACACGTATATAATTGTTTTGTGAAAACTGTAGGTCAAAATTGTACACAAAATGCCAGAAATAATTACTACATGCTATGCTAAGCTATGATAATAGTATATAGTAAATCGACCAGGGTGAAAAAAAAAAATTTCACACAAGTCGAAAAACACATGCAAATATTGACAATTTCGCTGATAAATGATTTCTGCGGTGAACATTCCACTTTCTTTTTTATATGGTACGTTCATCACCGATTCATTCCTAATAACGTCCGAATCATTCGCTCGCTTCGTTTCGTTGACTGACGTACAAGTCGGTTGTCGTCGTATCGGTTGCGTTTATTTGGTTTGTGGCGGGTGTGTGTATGGTGTATGATCGGTTGCTGCTAACATGTGCAGCAGGCAACTCATTGCTGTATGCTTTGGCCAGCGGGCCTGCATCGGGGGTGTACGTACAAAACTGAACAGCAGCCGCGTCTCGCCTCACATTAGCATATTCATGAGCTACTCTGTGCCCAAACAAGGCGCTAAGAGTACCAGGGGGCGATTCGACGTGAAAAAATTATACTGTCACTTAAATCTCGCACAACTTGTGCTATAATTTCCTTTCCGAAACTGCTTATTTATATTTCTTCTCTTTTTTCAACAGTTTAGAAAAAGAAAATTTATATGTAGGCCTATGCAAAAAAAAATATTTGAGACTAGACCGTGTATAACCTTGACACGTGAATAGTCTGCTCCATGAAATTAAAATGGCGGCCTAATTTATGCTAATGTGATGAGGCGACACAGGTCCACTGTCCAGGTGCATGCCGGTTATGGCGGGACACGTGTTTGCCCATGGCGGGCGATCAGCTAAGCTAGGGGAACCAGCGTCCAGTATGGCGCTCACTTACCAAATACATTTATGACAATCAGCATTCTCTGAAATAACATATTGTTATAATGATAAAATTTTGACCTACGGTCCTAGAAATATATTTTACAGACCAACTAGGACCGTTTATTTACATTCATTTTTAGGCGAACAATTTTATTTGGCCCTAATCCTATTAAAGGTTATCTGAGTCGAATGATATTTTTTTGATAATTTTTGGAAAAATGATAGAGACTTCGTCTATGGACTTTAAAATCGAGTCACCCAATTATGGCGATCAACGATAAAGTTTTCGAAAACACCCACTTCCTATTCGCCTACAGTGGCATTAATAGGATGAAAGCATTTTAAGAACTCGTACTTTAAAAAAGATATAGACTATGTCTTTGAGAAAATCTTTTTCACGGTTCTTCTAGAAAAACCGACATGGTCGCCATCTTGAAAAGGCGCCAAACACGTGGAATTCTGTCAAAAAATATGAAAATAACGCCGTTTTCGACGTAAAAAAAACGTACTTCTCCTCTGATAACTCTTTCTAGCTAGTTTAAACTGACATATTAGTGTGACCTACAGTTTTCACGTACCTTGGCGAAAAAAATGTTCATGATTTTTTAAAAAAATCCCTTAATATTTTAATAAAAAACTATCCTTGAAAACGGCGGTTTTCAATTGGATGCTTGGTGAAAAGACTGTTGCGTTCTCGACCAATCGTCAGGGTCACCAGTGTGGGAGTTGGGGGGTGGCTCGTTGAAGGACGAACGGCAGAAGCCACCTAACACTCACCAACATATTGTAAACTTCATCTTTCCCCGTCAGGTCGACGGTTCCGATTAACTCACAAAACTTCTCTTCAGATTATTATGTTTATTGGTCTAGACATCGAATAACAGCAATGCACAACCCCGCGCACGACACGTCTTAGTCAAACTCTGAGCGGACGACCGGCGGCACGTCCGCAGTCGCCAAGAGCTATATCACAAGTGCGGGAAGAACGCTACGACCGCATGGGATTCGGCCCCATGCACACGGCACTGAAGTACCAAAACGAGGCAGTCATTTCCTGTCTCACCGCGTCCGGGGAGAGCGGGGACGACTGTCACAGTAAACGAGCGAAGCAGGGATCCTACAGATTTACTATGTATACTAGCTGTATTATGTGTTTTATATATGAATCATGCTTGAAAAAATAATGTATGAATTGATAATTATAGAGTCTATGCTTAGACCTATTATTTTAATTTAATAAAAATTCTTTAAAAAATTGTGTCTTTAATTAATTATAGTTGCAGTCAACTTCCACCAGCGTTGGGTGGTTTTCGCTGATTTCTCAATGAATTCTAAATCCATTTCCATGAAATTTTGCAAGCACTATTTTCAACTATTCCGGCGCCTACCCTGAAAATTTCGTGACATTTGAATGAGTATTTCAAAAGTTAGACCATTTGACATGTAGTGGAATTTCGTGAATGAAGCTGATAGCGTGCAATGGGTTTATTGAGGAGCGTCATAATTCGCAAAAGGGTGAATATACAATTTAAGGGTCATTTAGTGTCTTTTGGCTATTCTGAGCGAATTTATGCATTGTGTGGGTCCGAATGTTTTTAATATTGTCCTATGGGCAATACGATAAACTGAGAAAAAAAAATAATTCAATATCTCTGACGAATATTTTTTTATTCAACATGCAATGTGCTAAAATACACGAATTTGTACACAAATGCAATGTCTCCCAATATCTAACACCGGAAACATAGACTGTTTTAACATAGAAGATCTCTTGGAAATAACTTAACCCCGAGTTATTTTGTAGCGCAATTGTTATGTTCAACAGAATTTATTCATATACAGACATGAACTCAACATCAAAAGTTGCCAAGGATACATTTACTGAGGCTTTTTAGCTGTCTCACCCAAACCGGTCAACTCAGCAACGCCAGTGTTATCTAAACTCCTCAAATTGTGGTGTGATACCATTCAACCACTTTCATATATGCAGAGACAGCTGCAAAGTCCCATTATTTTGAGATAGGTGAAATATTTGTAAACATTCAATCTGAACTGCTATTTTATAACCAAAACAATCACCCCTGAAGCGTATTCAATTTCTGTGTCAACTCAGAAACGCTCTTAATTTAGCAAAAAATCATTGAAAACATGTTAAACTGAACAAAGTGCTTGATAATGATGGCCACCCCCCTACCGCATCGGTGGGCAATGATACATCTATTTTAAATACATTAAAGATCGTTTTATGTTGTCCGTATTCAACTCAGCAACATTATTATTTCGATCAACTCAGCAACGTTTATGAGTTGATCACTCAACTCAGAAACGTTGCTGAGTTGACCAAATTTAGCTTTCTGTCTCACTAATGCAATTAAGACTAAAATCGTAACTCTATAAATGTAAAATGCAATTAAAAAATATGTTTTAAATTAAATTAGACTCAGAGAGTATTCGCTTATGTAGACATTTTTGCAACAAAAAAAAACGTTTCTGAGTTGAAAACAAAAACGTTGCTGAGTTTACTGATTCTGCTTTCTGTCCCTTTTTTTGTAATTAAAACTGAAATTTTAACTCCGTCAATGTGAAATGCAGTTGAAAAGAAGCTGCTTTTGATTGAATTAGAGTGAGAGAGTATTTTAGAAGTTGTTTACATAAATAAAACTACAAATAACACTTAGTTAAATTTCTAAATCAAATTTACCCTCATTATATTGGCATGTATGTATTGGACAATGGCCTCCGAAATACATTTTCAAATTAGGCTTGTTATGATCACATTTCTTTTTTGTCTTTATAATGATGAACCAATTTTTTTTCCAGAAAATGGGGCTTAAGTGTTCAGAGATCTCGTAGATGCGCTTAAAACATGACTTTTACGTCCAATTATCGTGCTTTTTCAACTCAGAAACGATAATGTCAACTCAGCAACTATATAATTTCACAATAAAATCACTGTTCTGTCTTAGCAATTTTTATTTCAAAAAGTGTTATGACTACTAACATATCACTAAACTATCATACAAAGCAATTTATGATCTTTAAAATTTGAAAATGATCAAATATATATATATAATTCGTTGCTGAGTTGACATTTTATTTTTACGGTCCTTCACAAGAACACATATTTTTTTGAAATCTGTTTGAGATTAAGCTCTGATATTTTAGTTGTGTATCACATAGACCCTACCCTCAATATCTGACCCTAGTATATATAATTTGAAGCGACTTATTTTTTTTCAAAAATACAGATTGAAAGACCCCTTAAATTGTATATTCACCCACAAACTACATGTCAAATGGTCTAACTTTTTAACTACGTAATATTTTTCCTTGACATTTTCAGGGCAGGTGCCGTAAGACTATTTAGAAACGCTTGTCAAATTTCATGAAAATCGGATGAAAATTGCTTGAGCAATGAGCGAAAAACATGCAACGCGAAAGTGACAGATTTAAAGTGACTTTCACTTTATACACGCATTTGTGCGGCCGCTTTGCTACTTTAATGGTACTTACGACTAAAGGTACTAGTAGGCCTACTAAGGACTAAATGATCACCCGTAACCTGAAACGAAGGCGACTTTTGACTAAGATATCCACTAACGTTAGGTTCAGGTTTACGGGGAATGCGGACTAATAACGAGACTTCGTAAAAGAGGGCCGACCCCGTTACAGGAGTTGGAGATAAAAATAACCATGTAGATTTATTTGATGACAAAACTACGGTGGACCATTTGGGTCACTCAACTTCATTTTGTCCTGTTGTTACTCAACTCAAGTTTTCTTGTTACTCAACTCAAATTTCGTGCTACTCAACTCAAGTTTTCTTGTCACTCAACTCAAATGTCTTGTATCTCAACTCAAATTTTCTAGTAACTCAACTCAAGTTTCCTTGTAAGTTTTCTTGTAACTCAACTGAAGTTTTCTTGTAACTCAAATCAAGTTTCTTGTAACTCAACGCATAATTTTTTGTAACTCAACTCAAGTTTTCTTGTAACTCAACTATAGACCTTACCCCCTACCTTACCCCCTACCATGGATTGTCGGACCAATGGTGTGTCGGACCAATGGTGTGTCAGACCAATGGTGTTTCAGACCAATGGTGTGTCGGACCAATGACATACTATACCAGTTTACAGAAGGACGAAATGATCAGCCGAAATAGAAAAGTCCTAAATCCCACTTGATGGCTTCACAATTTTTAGCAACCAGATTTTTTACAGTGATTGCTTCAGGCTATAGCAGACGCTTTAACAGCAGACGATCTTTAGTCTTCATTTAATTAGCTTAATCTACTGACCTAAGACTAGTGTATAGGGCACAGTTTACTGTGTTTTAAGCCAATAACATATTATATTAGGCCTATACTAAGATTTGCATGTAGACCTATTAGATCAACATTACAATCCCTCTCAAGACAAATCTCAAGATCTTGACTATTGCATCAGATTCAGATCTATTTTTAGATAGGTCACCTTCATGTCATTGTACACGTGACTTTGATCTGATCGGCTGTTGCTTTCTGTGCCACACTCCCTCCGATTCCTAAAACAATGACATAATTCTTTTTATAAATTAAAATTGTTGGTTTGAACTTAAAAAATAATAATTATATCTAGATCTAATCTATTTAGGCCTACCTTGAATGCTTGATTACAAAAGCAGGCATCCCAACCACCAGACTTCACCCAGGTGGTAAAATAGTCAAATCGGAGGGTAGGCTTTGGTAAATTGTGACAGCCTGGTTAACTAATAACTGTGTTAGTCTAACGTAATGTGTCCTTGAGTCGCCGATAAAAAAATAAAATTATAATAGACTAGACGTCTAGTCCCATCCGTGACCCATTGCATTCTGGGCAAGCCAGATCAATCGCTCGCGGGCCAGGAACTAGGCTAATAATAGACTAGACTAATAATAAAATAATAGTAGACTAGGCCCAAGTTAAGGGTGTCTAATATAATAATATTTAGGCTAACTTACTAGGCTAGATCTAATAATAATTTCACCTTAATTCTTTTTTATTTTAGTCTAAGCCGGAGTCCCAAATGACAAGTCAAGGGCAAGGCTGACGGCTAGCGTTACGGTCTGTTTCGCCAGATCCTGGGAGTGGTTAAGTTTCACTGCCACTGGAAGGGCAGCGGGTCGTGGAAGTTTCACAGGGAGAGCAGCGGGTCTTTGTTTCACACCAATGTGGTGGATCTGGGTTGTATACTATCATGGTATATGCGTGGGAATCAATTTAAGTTTGTCATAGAGTCTACCGTTATCATTATGGTAATTTTGTTGTTGTTGATTTCTGTTAGCGGGTCGTGGAAGTTTCACAGGGGGGGAGGGGGCAGCGGATCGTTGAAGTTTCACAAGGAGGGCAGCGGGTCTTAGTAGTTTCACAGGGAGAGCAGCGGTTCGTAGAAGTGTCACAGGGAGCCTGGGAGGGCAGCGGGTCTTAGTCGTTTCACAGGGAGGGCAGCGGGTCGTTGAAGTATCTCAGGGAGGGCAGTGGGTCTTAGTAGCTTCACATGGAGGGCAGCGGTCGTTGAAGTTCCTCAGGGAGGGCAGTGGGTCTTAGTAGTTTCACAGGGAGGGCAGCGGGTCGTTGAAGTTCCTCAGGGAGGGCAGCGGGTCTTAGTAGTTTCACAGGGAGTGCAGCGGGTCGTAGATGTTCCCCAGGGAGAGCAGCGGGTCTTACTAGTTGCGCGGGGAGGGCAGCGGGTCGTAGAAGTTCCACAGGGAGGGCAGTGGGTCTAAGTAGTTTCACAGGGATCTAGGCGCGGGAATCAATCTAAGCTTGTCATACCGTTATGGTGAATCTATTCTGGCAGACACTTGTTGATTTCCGTTAGCGGGTCGTAGAAGTTTCACAGGGAGGGCAGCGGGTCTTAGTAATTTCTCTGGGCTGTATGCGCGGGAATCAATTTAAGCTTGTCATACCGCTATGGTGAATCTATTCTGGCAGACCCTTGTTGATTTCCGTTTTCTTCATCATGACCGGTCCTGAGATGTAGGCCTATGCATGGTGATTTCCTTCAAGCTTGTCATACCGCTATGGTGAATCTATTCTGGCAGACAATTGTTAGTTCCTATTCATTCATCCTCATGCTGTTTTGCTTATAATGAAGTTCGACTGCCTAACTGCCTGACTGCCACCTGAGACGGACCTGTGGACTGTTGTGCTGATCCTTCCGCCAGTTCTCCAGTGTGGAACCTGTGTATATGAGAAGGTGTATTAAGCGGAAAGTCTCGTCATCTATGCACATGCTCACCATTGGGTTCTATGGTTGCTTTAGCTGCCGTGGATGTACAAAGGTAGTCTGTGAGCACTGAATTCGGCTCTTGATGTGGCCCACCGGCTTAGTGATACACAGCTCTGAGTAAAAAGCAACTGGACTAAAGGCGGGATTGTGATCGATCAATAATTATCGGAAGGCCCAGGCAGCCTGCATGCGGGCTAGCTAACTCAAACAAACAAACAAACAAACCAACAAACTGGGACAATTCCTTTGTGTTCGCACTTAAATTTACTCTAAATTCACCATTATTTTCAACTTGATAATTTTGTAATTAATTGAGAAACATGCCTGAATATATCAATGTTACATCGGACGAGTCGACGGACCAAGAGCCGATCGAATTGCCGACCGAGGAAGACAAAACCATGCTGCTGTCGACGGTCGCGGCGCAGTTCCCAAACTGCACGGGGCTGAAATACCGGCACCCAGACACCGGCGGTCTGAGGGGTATCAGGCTGGCGGAAGGCGTGCTGCACGCCCCTGAAGACGGCTGGGGCACACACCTCTATATTGCAGCGTTCAGCCAGAAAGCGCCTGCTGAAACGAGTGAGTGAATCGTCTAACGAGTAACGTTAGATAAAAAATTACTAGTCTAAATTGAAAAAAAAAGATTTGTGATCATTTGAGAAGAAAGCTTAAAGGGACTGGCCCAGGCTAAAATCATAAAAAAATCGGTGATTTTATTCCGGGTTCTTAATATGACCATATGATGCAAGCATGTACATAGACTAGAACTGCAAATTTTTAAAAATTTTGTGCTGCGCACTTACCAGTTAGACTAGATATAGAGACGACAATCCCGCATTTCTTATTTTTGACATGGTTGTCAATAATTACAAATCAGGAATTTCGTCTCTATATCTAGTCTAACTGGTGAATGCGCAGCACAAAAATTATAAAAATTTGCAGTTCTAGTCTATGTACATGCTTACATCATATGGTCATATTAAGAACCCGAAATAAAATCACCGATTTTTTGATGATTTTAGCCTGGGGCAGTCCCTTTAACTTTTTTAGCTGGAGTAGACTTTTAAAGTTTGACACAGAACTAAAATAAATGTAATACATGTATTTCACAGCTTTTATACTTCGGAGTGGCTAATCGTATGGCAGAGGTATAGGGTCTAAGCCTAATGCCAAATGGGAGTCAATGGGAGCCCGTCATTTTGTAGACGAAGCTGCCCAGGCATAGCCGGCATAGATAGAGTTACATTATCAAGAATCACGTACGATTAGGCATTAGCCACTGCCTTTATACTTATCATCAGATCATATCATATGCCTACCACGTTAGTCGTTAGACTAAAAAGTCAAGAAGTTATCCCTAAGCCTGAAGGCTAAGTCCTAACTCAATTCAAGACAAAGGTTTATATATGCTAATTAGGACAAGGGTTTAGGCCTATATGATAATTAGCAGGACAAGGGTTTATTAGTTAGCAAAATCTCACCCTCCACATGTACAGATGTTACGGGTTAGCAAGCAATACCTATCTGAAGCGTAAGACCGAGTGTCATTTGTGACACGCGATTGATTTTAACCTCTATTAGTATTATACTCGCCGTCAAATTAACCAGGATCGCATGATTTTCTGTGATTTCTCCGCCAATTCTGAACCGATTTCCTTTAAATTTTGCAAAGGCCATTTTCTTCTCAAATTCTAACAGCCCTGGAAATTTCGTAAAATTATATAGCGTATTTCAAAAGTTAGACTATTTGACATGTAGTAAATTGAAATTACGACGTCCTTCTATAACCCCATTAAACTAATTCTAGAATTTTATTACATGTCAAATGGTCTAACTTTTGCAATTCTGCTTTTAACTTTACGAAATTTTTACCGATGTTAGGACATGACTAGAAAATGTCCTGTGCAGAATTTCAAGAAAATCGGTTCAAAATTGACGGGGAAATCACAGAAAATCATGCGATCCTGGTTGATCAATTTTAATTTGACGGCGAGTATAGTATTACCGTCGATTTAACCCCTATTACTATTGGTATTACCGCCCTCGAAATACATTTTAATTGACTTTACCTAACTTACTGACCTTTTATGAAGCCACTCAGCTTATTTTGAAACATTCGCTCAGTTGTTTATCATGTGAGAGAATTTTTAAAACACAGACTGAAAACTATTTAGACAATTTTAACCATTTGTGATGAAAGATGTGAGTATCTTACGTTTCAGATACATGCTGCGTTCTAAGTAGAGGGCGAGATCCTTCTAACTAGGGTTTATATGATAATTAACATGACAAGGGTGGGACCTAGCAGGACAAGGGTTTATATGATAATTAGCAGGACAAGGGTTCATATGATAATTAGCAGGACAGGGTTTTATATGATAATTAGCAGGACAAGGGTTCATATGATAATTAGCGGGACAAGGGTTTACATTATAATTAGCGGGACAAGGGTTTATATGATAATTAGCGGGACCTAGCAGGACAAGGGTTCTTATGATAATTAGCAGGACAAGAGTTTATATGATAATCACCAGGACGAGGGTTTATATGATAATTAGCAGGACATGGGTTTATATGATAACTAGCAGGACAAGGGCTTATATGATAATTAGCATGACAAGGGTTTATATGATAATTAGCAGGACAAGGGTTCATATGATAAATAGCGGGACAAGGGTTTATATGATAATTAGCAGGACAAGGGTTTATATGATAATTAGCAGGACAAGGGTCTATATGATAATTAGCAGGACAAGGGTTCATATGATAATTTATAGCAGGACAAGGGTTTATATGATAAATAGCGGGACAAGGGTTTATATGATAATTAGCAGGACAAGGGTTCATATGATAATTAGCAGGACAAGGGTTTATATGATAATTAGCAGGACAAGGGTTCATATGATAATTAGCGGGACAAGGGTTTATATGATAATTAGCATGACAAGGGTTTATATGATAATTAGCAGGACAAGGGTTCATATGATAATTAGCAGGACAAGGGTTTATATGATAATTAGCAGGACAAGGGTTCATATGATAATTAGCAGGACAAGGGTTCATATGATAATTAGCAGGACAAGGGTCTATATGATAATTAGCAGGACAAGGGTTCATATGATAATTAGCAGACAAGGGTTTATATGATAAATAGCGGGACAAGGGTTTATATGATAATTAGCAGGACAAGGGCTTATATGATAATTAGCAGGACACGGGTTCCAATGATAATTAGCGGGACCTAGCAGGACAAGGGTCTATATGATAATTAGCAGGACAAGGGTTTATATGATAATTAGCGGGTCAAGGGTTTATATGATAGTTAGCAGGACAAGGGTTTATATGATAATTAGCAGGACAAGGGTTCATATGATAATTAGCAGGACAAGGGTTTATATGATAATTAGCAGGACAAGGGTCTATATGATAATTAGCAGGACAAGGGTTCATATGATAATTAGCAGACAAGGGTTTATATGATAAATAGCGGGACAAGGGTTTATATGATAATTAGCAGGACAAGGGTTTATATGATAATTAGCAGGACACGGGTTCCAATGATAATTAGCGGGACCTAGCAGGACAAGGGTCTATATGATAATTAGCAGGACAAGGGTTTATATGATAATTAGCAGGGCCTAGCAGGACAAGGGTTTATATGATAATTAGCAGGACAAGGGTTTATATGATAATTAGCAGGACAAGGGTTCATATGATAATTAGCAGGACAAGGGTTTATATGGTAATTAGCAGGACAAGGGTTTATATGATAATTAGCAGGACAAGGGTTTATGTGATAATTAGCAGGACAAGGGTTCATATGATAATTAGCAGGACAAGGGCTTATATGATAATTAGCGGGACAAGGGTTTATATCATAATTAGCGGGAACTAGCAGAACAAGGGTTTATATGATAATTATATGATAATTAACATGACCGCACCCAGCACTCTGATACGCCGCCCACCACAAAAGTTGAAAAAAGCATGGGAAACTGAGTATTTTCAGTATAAAAACATAGCTGTAGTATAAAAATTGACATTTTGGTGTCGAGACTGCCCACCACTGACCAATCTCTGGGCAGGACCCTGATCAGAAGATCAAAGGTTTACCGGTATATGATAATTAACAGGACCTAGCAGAACAAGGGTTTATAAGATAATTATTATTTGAAAATGCATTTCAGAGCAACTGAAACGAAAAAGTGAAGATGCGACAGAACTCGCAGCAAAGAGAATTTCAAGCAGAGGACGTTGTGTAGATCTGGTTGTACTGGGTCTGGCTTGGAAAACCTCAGAGGAAGTCCTGAAGGAATATTTCACAGAGTTTGGAGAAGTGGCCATGTGTCAGGTTAGCCAAGGGAAATTAATTATTAGGGTCAAATCTAGCCGAGAAATTCACAGCGTGTCGCTCCGCTAGGTCCGCCGTGCGTAATTTAATAATATAATTTGGAAAAACAAAAAGTTATACCATTTGAGATTTGAGGTATTAGAAGGTTTAATTGAACTAACAGAATAATTTGTAAAAAAAATAAAAAAATTGCCATCTTGGAACGACCTGTATAAATTGACACGTGATCGTTAAGCCCCTCTATGATTGGCTTAATCAGATATTTGGGTCAGTTTGAAAAAAAGGTTGTGCTACAAATGGGTTAAGAGATTTATTTTTATCTCAGATAACGTTGATTTAAAAGTTAACCATAATTTTAAACAATGCCATTTGTTTTTTCTAAAAATCAAAAATATTCAGTGAACACAATTGATAACTCGCAATGATTTGTGATGTTTTTCATTTTAATATAATTACTAGTATTTTAAAATTGATCAATATGGATTTATACAGGCCGCTGTAGCGCCGTAGGCCTTGTTAGCGAGCTTAGTAGGTCGACGGAATCACTGTGACTGCCTGAGCTAACTCATTTTTTTCCTCTACGCTCCGCTCCAACACTTTTTTTTTCATTTCTGTCTTCCAGTGCCACATAAAATATTTATGTGGATTTTAATTTTATAAAAGGTTGTGTTAATATTGCTTATTCATATGCATTATTATTTACAAAATTTTTATTACAAAATCCCTGAACCACATTATCAAATACATGCGGCCTAATTTGGTGACAAAATCTTGTACGACAGTGTATGGTTACATTAACCCTTTCAGCTATAGACTGTCCCCGTACTGAAAGAATTAAAATTTATATAATACTTCAATGCTTTGAAAATTTAAATCCTCCCCCCCCCCCCCCCCACTTCAGTAAACCAACTAATCAACAACTGGCGACTAAAGCGCATGGCAGTGTAACTGTTAAATATATATAAAAACTCTTATTGTATTTTGCAGATTAAGAAGGACAGGAAGACCGGTCAACCAAAGGGTTTTGGATTTGTACGTTTTGTTGATTATCAATCTCAGGTGAAGTGTCTAGGGATGCAACAACACTCGATCGACAAGTGCTGGTGTGACGTCAAAATACCCAACTCACAGATTCAAAATGTAAGTGATTGTGTTCATTAGAAAAATAGCACAGTCCATTGCAGTGTTGTATAATATATTATTAAATCCAAAAAATAATCGGTGGTCCCACAGAACTCCGGGGTGGGGGCCCTAGGGTAGTGGTTAGCACCGCTGCCTTTCACGCTAGAGTTCGGGGTTCAGTTTCCGGTCTCGGCAGTTTGAAAGAAACAAAAACGTTTCTTCCCCATCCACTCGTAAAACTCAGTATTGTGGGGAGCCTCCGTGACCGAGAGGTAGCGTGCTCGTCCTGAGACCGCCAGGGCTCCAATTTCGAATCCCGTGTCTGGAGGGCAGTGTCGTCTCATTACTCACCATCCTCAGGAGGTTATCCTGGCCCAGTTTAGCCTTTATGTGCACAAAGGTGGCCTAAAGCCCGATTCATTTCATTTCCCACAGAACTCCAGCTAGAAAATTAATTTCTATAACTGAGCTCTGTCATGTCTGTAGTACTGTTATGTCAGTACTACAGATGAGCTGTGTTTTTACATAATTTACTAAATTAGAAAATGTTTAAATGGAATGCATTGTCATTTGTGTAACAATACTGAAATTTTGATCAGTCAATTCACTCCAGAATCTCCGCGTTTTTTGCTTGATTTAGATCATTAACCACAGTGTATTTTCTAGGTGGACCATGTCAGGTCTTTTTTTAAAAGAGACTAATGTTACATTTAGGGTGTTCACATGCAGTGAAGACGCAGCAATTGATCAGATGTGTAACAAAAATAGCAATACTCAATTATTTCCTAAGTACTCAAATATGTTTGATTATGAGGGCTAATTTTCAATTGGCAAAAGTTTTTAAACTTAGAATAAATCATCAGTGGTAAAACAATTTTCAAAAATTATTTCAGGTTATGAAACATTAAAAAATACAGAAAATATGAATTCTGAAAACGCTAATCGCTGATTTTATTTGAAATGCTTAATTCAAAATAATATGTCAGATGGCTCAGGGTTCCCACTCACCTGGAAAACCTGGAATTTGGCCTAAAAAAATTCCATGGAAAAATCATGGAATTTCAAAAAAAGGACATTTTCATGGAAAAATCATGAAATTTTGTTTAAGTTATCCAAATTTTTTTTCAATATCAGAATACATTTTGCAGAATTTACTCTTTATCACTTATGTTTATTTTTCAGCCTGATATTTGACAACTGGTGGTTGCATGTCCCCAAATCTTTTCTCGTTTAAACAATTTAGGCGGATAATAACAATTTAGGCAAATTACATGTGCGGCCAAAACGGAATTGAGCAACCTGAAAGAATAACCGGGTGTCATGGAAAAATCATGGAATTTTGTTTTCAGTTTTCAGTGGGAACCCTGATGGCTCATATATATATTAGTGACTAGCAGGTAATGGGTTGAGGCAATCAGCCCATTAACCCTTGTCCTGCTAGGACTTTATATAATATCTAGGGTTTCAAGCATATTTTAGATCAATTTGAAAAAATAGTGCTTGGTATATGCTTAGCAGATACAATAATTCAATATTTTAGTAAATAGTAATATTTTTCATTTAGTTGAAGGTGGATATTATATTGTGTTAGCAGTTCAAGCTTCAAATGAATGAAAAATAGAAGCAAACAATTAAGCTGTACATGTGTTAATAGTAATAGCCATAACCGTGGCTACTTCTTAGAAAATCCCATTACCTGCTAGACACACATGTGCTGATATGTTTATTTTATACTCAAAATGGTTAAATATTTTTTTGGTGGCCCAATCCAAGCTTACAGAATATAACGAAACAACTCCACTGGTTAATTGGCTATAATCAGTCGCAAGCCATTGGTTCCAATGGGGAAACCTTAATCCCTTAACCCACTTAACCCCTTACCTGCTAGAGATTTGCTGAGATATTTAATGAAATATATATTTTATGCTCAAAATGGTTGAGGCTTTTTTTGTTGGTGGGATCAATCCCAGCTTACAGACTGTTTTTATGCCAGTGTCTGTGATATTTTAAATGCTTTAATGCTACAAACGGTCTTTAGTTTATGAATCAGAATGAATATCTGGTGAATAGCTGGTGCTGAGAAGTTTGTACCTGTGTGCAGACCTTACTTGGGATGTGATGTTTTGTGGTGTTGTCTCTTACATTTGATTGTTTTCACCTCCTATGTGTTTGTGATGTTTTGTGATGTTGTCTGTTACATCTGATTGATTTCACCTCCTATGTGTTTCAGACGGACAGCAGCAAAGTGAACGTTGAATCTAAAATCTACGTCGGACGCTGCGGAAAAGAAATAGAAGCGGAAGATCTTTTTGAATATTTTGAGAAATTTGGGGAGGTTGTAGATGTATTTGTTCCCAAGCCCCATCGTGAATTTGCTTTTGTCACTTTTTCTGACCCTGACGTGGCGCGTGGTTTGTTTGGCGGGGAGTATACCATTAAGTCATGTAAAGTACACGTCAGCAGTGCCGCGCCTAAAAACTACAACCGTCAGGACCGGCAGCAGCAGCCGTCTAACTCTGGTTACGGTAACGATCAGAACCAGCGGTCAGGCTACGGTAACTCTGGTTCTCGCTGGGGCGGCTACAGCTCTGATTATAACCAGTCTAACCAGAATCAGTATTCCTCCTACAATGCACCCCAGCCCGTGCCACCACCCCCCATCGCTAATAACCCCCTCAACGCTCTCGCCAACACTGCCCTCGCCAATAACGCCCTCACCAATAACCAGCTGGGCAGTAATGCCTTCACACCTAATCCTCTCGCTGGTAACCTGACCCAGAATCTGGCTGCTTTAAATCCCACGATGGTAGCTGCGGCGGCAGCAGCTTTGGCACAGGGGGGTCTGGGTAATTTATTGAACTTGGCAAGTCAAGCAGCCACTGGCACGACATCTACAAGCGGTACAAACCAGCTATCCAACAACTTATCATGAATATAAATTATACCCAACATCATAATAAAAAGTAGAATCATCAGGTGCGTGTAAGGCAATTTGTCAAACACCCCATTATAAATACTGTCTAGATATTTACAATTTGTTAGTGTTGAATCTCTTCAGCATGATGCAAGGGGAACTCAATAAAAAATTAGTGGACCTTCCATATGAAAAGAGTATGTACACATAAAATATAAACAGACAACAGACGGGAGCAGTGGAGATGTTAAGAGCTGGTGCCTGGTGAGTATGCTACTGACTCTGATGAGGTGCTGGTGACCCGTGGACATTTACGATTGCTAATTGTTCTGGAACAAATTGATGGCGGTTTGTGAATGGTGTCTGCTTTGCGGCAACTTTATTACAAGTGGTGAAAACAATGATTGTTGTATGTTCGCTCTACCTATAGAAAGATAGCCTACTGGTTTGTAAAATGTAGTAACAGACGTGAATTTTACATCATTTGGTTTGAAGTGCTGACTGATGAGTTTTTTGTGTTATTAAGAAATCTTGCGTCCTTGCCGAGGAACGAATTCGTGAGTAGTGTTTTTGCCAAGTCATGGACACGAACAACGAGTTGGAATTGATTTTGATCAAGATTTAAAAGTGATCAAACATTGAACACTATCATTTTTAGCTCGCCTTTTAATTAAATAAAAGGCCTGCTATTGCAATTGAGGTTTGTTGTTGTCTGTGTTGACGTTGGCGTTAAGCTTTCTTTTTTGTACCGATAACTTCAAAAGTTCTTGCTCAAATTTATTCTGCATGTTGATAATAATCATTTCCAAGACAATAATGGCTGAAAAAATGTGCGATTTATTGCATTGTGGCAGGCTATTGTTGAGTGTGCTCTTATTTATATATTCATCTGAAGTCTTCATTTAGAATTATTTTTTTTATTTTTCAGCAGAACAGATTTTGAATACTGTATACATATAGTTCGGTTTTATGCATCAGTTTTAAGATTTTTGTTTCAAGATTAGAATGAAATGTACTGGTGTTGTATGTTGAAGTGGTGGAACAAAATGACCTTGTATCAGTTGTAGTTGCTACTGTGCATAATTAACCTTTAGAGCACTGATTTCCACTGTTTTTATGTGTTTTTATTCCACTTGTGTACCTATCAAGGTTCTGGATGTCAAAATTTCTATAACTCTGTTCAGCTAACATAGGATGTGACCTAATTTAAAAAAAATCCAATTAATTTCATTCACTTGAAGTTGTGGATCGCAGAGGTGAGACACACATTCCAGTGACAGAAAATTTTAATTGAATAACTCTGTGCTCTTCGGGTTACGTTATGTGATTATTTGATATCGTAACTGAATACTGAACATTTTTGAGTTGAATTTGTGAGGCTTGATCTTGTATTGATGTTATGGTACTTTATTGTATGAAACACTAGACATTATATTCCCTTTCATCATCAACTTGACTATATATTTTTTGACAATTATTTGCCATAGTTCACATTGGGAAAATTGATATTTATATATTTTAAATGAATTATTGTCTGTTCATTAATCAATTCAGTTTTTCTGCTTCCAAATTATTTATCACCAGGTAGCTTTTATTTCTGGCAAGATATTTTTGCAGCTTTCTCATTGAATATGGAAAGAAAAGACCTATTATATCATAAAATGTGGCAAATAAAGAATAACTTTTTCAAGATGCAATGATTCTACGCTCTGCAGTAGACTATACGCTATATGCTATATATATTACTATTCAAACCAGAAATATACAGCATCATATTGGGAATGTGCTACTATCTCATCTTTAGTCATTTTGTATGCAATTTGTGTTTATCTGATTGGTCATCTGTCCAAGTGATTATTAATTATTTGATTTTTTTGTGAGGCTGAAGTGCTGTCAGTTGGGTTAGATTTTTGGATTAAGCTAATGGTGACCAGTAAAGTTCTGACAGTTGGGTTTGAACTGACGCTCTCGGTTCAAGATGGTGAAGTGCTGGCAGGCGTTTAAAGTATTGGTGAAAGCTAACTTTTACTCATAACTTTGCTGAAATGCTGGTCATTTAACATAAAATATTGTTCTTTCAGAGCAATTTCTTTTTATCGGTTTTACAAGATATCATATTGAAATTTGAGAATGATTATTTAGGCTGGAAAATGAAATACTTGGAATCTTTCTGATTTTTTTCTGATTGTAATATATTTACCTTGGTATAAAAAGGTCAGAAAATAGCACCAGCTAACCTTTAAAATGAAGTAGAGAATTCTCTGATGTCATAAAAACATTTTCACCTGCTTCAAATTGTATTTTTTGCCACCACTAATAATGCAGTAGGTTTTATGTGAATCATGCAGCGATGCTGTTTTGATAATAATTGAGGTTTGAAATGTAAATAATATATTTTTTAAGTTTTCTCCAGTTGAGATTATTAAAGTGTTTTATTACAACACTTATCATTATGATGGATATGTCACAGTTTAGTCTTAAGATTATCCTGATATAAATTCAGTCAATATTAGAATACGGCTCATGTATGCTTCTTTTCCATGATAATGAGTTCCAAGGTAATTTTTCAGGAAGTTCAAAAATGCCAAATTAATTATCAGTAAATTTAATTAGCAATCAAAAATGTGTGATTTATAAATAAAGAAATCATAAGTTTACCTTGTGGCTACACTCACTTGACTATAGTTTCGTTTTCTTTGTGACTATATTGCCTTATTGAATTATTTTGTTTCTGTAAGATATATTGTGTTGGTTTAAGTATTGATGCTTTTACTGATGATGCCAATTTTTTTTTTTTAATTTGCCACTCACATTCCAAAAAAGAAAATCTGAAAAAAAATTTGGGAGTAATTTGGTATTATTAGCATATTTTTTAAATAAATTGTGTGAATGTAAGTATTTTTTACTGATTTAAAGTTTTGGATCGTGGTTGCGAGACACAACTTTAGGTAGGTAAAATTTAAATTCCATAACTCAGCGTTTTTAGGGTTAACTGTAATGACTGCCCAACATTGGTTTACTGTTGGCCCATCGTCTACGACGCTGGCTCAACAGTAAACCAAGGTTGGGCCGAAATTTAAATTCTATAATTTAGTGTTTTAAGGGTCAAGTGTATCGACTGTCAATATAAGGATCAATTTTATTGACTGTAAATACAAAATGCAGAGTTTAGTTACTTTGTATCGACTAAAAACTGATCTGAAGAGACATGAGATTTTGGGACAGTAGTGTTTCAGTGTTGCACCAATGTCTGTAACGATGACCCAAAATTAAAACACCGTTCTCTGAATGTTTCATGTTTGTTGCAATGTCTTCTTCATCGTGCTCATGGTTCAATACAAAAATGTAGTGTCTTAAAGCAGCCCCTTGGGATGACATCAATTTTCGTTTTTAGTTTTGTAATGAAGTAGTGTATCCCCCAGATCATGATTTTATTTTTTTCAGAGTTTTTAGATTTTTATAAATATTTCTTATTAATATTTCCATGAAACCGCGTAAAACCCAAACAAACTTTTTGTATACCTAAACACATGCTGAAGGACGATTGAATGTTCCTACAGCACTGTGCCACATGTTGATGCCGTCGGCCCAGCGTTGGACAGACAATCAGTGTTGCAGGTGTATCACCTTATGTCCTAACTATAAGACACCAATCAGACACCAATTAGCGGCGATTGCTTTGATCTCCTCGGCCAAGACGTGGGAATATGTGGTATGAAGTGCTGCATATTGCTGACTTGTTTTGTTTACATGGCAATATACGACCTGGAAATATAACTATTTCACTCTTTTTCGGTGCTTTAAAATTGTTTTTTGACTTTGTATTTTTAAGATCAGTAGGCTATATGGCTTCATATAAGTTAAATTTTGAAAATTGACAACATTGAAAATGTCTCATCCCAAGGGATCCCTTTAAAAATGAGGTATTCATTTAGTTTCTTCGTGTGTCAATACAGTTGGTTACTTTCATGATTGTCAAAAAGTGTCCAGATTGGGAATTATTGATTTAATCTTACTGACTGCGCTTGCAAAATTGAAAAATGAAGTGTTGGTTTACATAGTAATGTTGAAATGTGTTTACATCTTGATGATATGTTCAATTAGAAGTGTATTGTTTGTTTTATGTCTGTCAGGTGTCAACTGAAGGTTAGGTTACATGCAAAGTGAAGTGCTGGATTGATTTGGATTTATTGAAGAGTTAAATGTGAAATATAAAATATTTCAAAATTTGAAGTTATTTTTTCCAATTTTAAGTTTAATATTTTTTCATCATAAAGACTTGTTTAATACATGTTTGAAATAAACATAATGTAAAAACTTTAATAAAGGAACTGACTCTAACATGCATAACAGAAGGATAAATAAAACTATTTTGAGAGTAACATTGAAATATTTTTATTGAATACCCTGTCGATTAAGTGTTATTTTTTTGCTGTATGTATTTTTGTCTTATCAAAATAAACTATTATATTTCCATGTGCTTTCTTGTTATTTTATGATTAGGTGCTGCATAATTATATTGTTTCAGCAATAAATCCTATTTGTTTTTGTGAAAAACTAGACCACTGAATCGGTGTTAGCCTGAGTGCTCCCACCTTGTGTTTCTTTCTACATAATTATATTGCTTCACCACAGCAATTCTTCTGTTTATGTTTCTAACTAAATCACTGAAGCGCTTTCAGTTGCAACCCTCTCAGCACGGGGACCATCTTTATACATCAGAATCTGACGTCTGTAGACGTCAGATTCTGACGTATGAAGTTGATCCCAGCACTGAAAGAATTAAAATATATATAATGGCCGTAGACCCATAACATAGGTATTCGAATGAAACGCATTGAGTTGACTATATTGATTTCAAATTGAATATAACCCTTTGTTTTCCATGGTTTATGCAAAAGTATTTCAGCGTTGTGAGGGATAGGCCTAATATTTGAAGCCTGTGAATATTAGTTTCAAGCAGGTATTTATTCCAATGGTGTAATAACATGTTCACAAGACGCATTTCTCAACACTATGGCCACTGCGTTTTATTTCTATGTTTTAGATCGGAAAAAATCTAATGAGGGAGGGCGGGAAAAATAGAGTTGACCTATTTTTAGAAAAGTTAATGAGGGCGACGAAATAAAAAAATCCTTGAGCAAATTTCCAGAAAATTCAATAAGAGCTAGGAAATAAAAAACTTGACTTATTTAAAAAAAAGAAAATGGTGGCGACGAAAAAAACATAGCTGGAAAGATGTTTTTTATCTACTGAAATAAACTTGTTTTTTATCTCCTGGAACACTAAAAAAATACATGTTTATTTTGGTAATGCGCGGCCTAAATCTAATGCGCGCGCTCATCTAAAACAGGAAGAAAACAGAGTGGCCTATAGTGTATGTAGGCCCTATGTATGAACGTGTTTGTGTCCCGAGTCCATTTCAAATTTTGTCAAAAACTGCAGCACACCGATTTTTCTAGATATTGCAATTTTTATCAGCGTCCTGATGAATAATTTAGCTCAGCTCAGCTGATATTCCAACGAATGGAAGATGTTGATTCAATGTTGGGCCAACATTGTCAATGTGTAACCAATAATAATCCGGCAGCTAAGGGGGGGGGGGGGTAACCTTGTTTTGGCTGATATAGTTTTTTTCTCGACTTACTATGCACCTCTAGCATCCTAGTGATGATATCTCGGCTGATGTGGGTCTCTTAACATTTAAGGGATTTTTTTAAACGCCAAATTTAAAATGGCCGCCATTAACCACAAAAGTTATCATATCTTCCTCAATATTTAAGATAGAGACTTGATTTTTCCACCAACCCGAATGTTTTTGGTATCAAGGAATAACGTTACAATAAAATACATTGAAACTTTATTCGACATTATTATCGTTCAAAATTCAAAATAGTCGCCATAAAATCACCAAAAAGTTATCATACTTTTGTCAATGATTGAGATTGAGACGATATTTTTTCACCAAACCATATGTCTTTGCTATATAGTAATACAAAACACACAATACCTTTATTTGACATCATTATTACGATTGAAATGTTATGTTAACACATATGTATATAATATTTCAGTTCTACAGTAATTATAGCTACCTGGCAGTGCACCCGCTTATGTGTAATAAGCAGTACAGGCGTTAACTCACCCAAGCAAATAGGTCCAGTTGAATTACGCCGATGTAATATACTGTAGGACATTTGCTATGACTTCTATATGAACAAATGGACGTACAATAGTGTAGGACTATGATTGTCCACATATACCTACACTGAATGTGCACTTCACAACAGTGGCCTTAAAAGGTGAAGTTTTACGTTTGAGTACACATAATATATTGATAGGCCCTAAATATAATGACTGAGAGTCATCACAATAAACTATTACATTTCCATGTGCTTTCTTGTGATTTTTTTATTAGGTGCTGCATAATTATATTGTTTTAGCAATAAATCCTAGTTGTGTTTGTGAAAAACTGGACCACTGAATTGAAGTTAGCCTGAATGCTCCCACCTTGTGTTTTTTTTTACATAATTAGATCAAATAAAAAAAATACTACTACAATTGATGAGCAAGCAGTTCAAGACATTATTTCTTGCCTGGAAGAGTTCAAGTGTGACCAATTTAGTTATAAGAATCAAACACTGTGCGTCTTGCAGTCTGGTTTACCAGCCTCGGAATCCCTTTCTATTGATTTATGAAGTGCTAAACAAAATGTTGTCAGCAAAGTCAAAACAATTATGAAGACAGGATTTACCCGAAACATAAATCACTAAAGAATAGGCTTCCGCTCAACAAATGCAGATCGAACCACATTAGCTGGTGACAACATCAAAGCCACGTCTCCTGAAATTGAGTCAAAAGCATTCGTTTCTGTCCTTAAGCTGGTTGAAAACAGTTGTTGTGCCTCACCCTTTTTAATGCAAATGGAACTATGAGGAAAACACAAAAAAGTAAACTACAACAAAAGCCGCATATATGCATTATATTTCAGAACCAACAGTTTACACATCAATAGCTGACATGGGACTTTTGTTGCATATTTTGACTCCAATGGTGGAAGATAGAGAAAAGAGTGATGGTGCCAAATATACCTGGAAGTACTATGCTGATAAACTATGCTGATAAAAATGCATTATATGCGTGAATGATTCATACACTCACAGTTTTTCTATCAAAGATAGTGAGAGACTCCATCACCAAAAAAATTACTAGTTACAAACATCTTCATGAAGACTAATAACAAATTCCCATCTTAGCTGAGTCGATATGTCAAAAAGATGTGCACTTCCGGATGAAAGCATGAACATTTGCATAAAGGTTGTCTGGAGCATGCTGAATCTGATTAGGACCGGATCCACGCTGTCAAAATAAGGGATCGCTCCCAAAATCAAAAAATTCAAAATGGCCGCCATCGAAATTAATTATTCTATACGTGATTACGATTTTGTGCTATTTTGACTTGGAAACATCGTTATTTTGGAGTTAATTGGATGGTATATGCAATAAGATCAGCTAAACATTGTAAATTATATCCATAAAGACAAATAAGATTATTTATAATAACCTAAAATAATAAAGAAATGTGTGTTTCTTAAAAACCGTGATTTAAAAAAGTAGTCCACATTCTTCTGGTACACATATATGTTTTTTTGTATTTCAGGAGAAAACTTGCATACAATTTATATTTTTTTTTCATAGACATTGTATCCTGGTATCAAGACTAGTATTTAAGTTGGACAGTTTTAAAATTGATGCGACTGTTCGTAAGATGGCGACATGACTTCTTGATGCCCGTATTTTAGAAAAACTATCATCTGGAGACATGATGCAATGATGCAGCATATCATAAGCAGTGCCTGACACATTTCAGGAATATATATCGAATACAAACCGAATTGAAACAAACTTTAGATTTGGTACTGATGTCATTGTATTGGCAAAACTAATTTCTTGCATTGAAGAAACAAATCAATCAGAAAATCAATCTGAACACATATTTAAGTTCTCGAACCTAGTACAACTATATAGGTCAAAACTTGAACAGATTGGTAGCATAATTATATATGTGAGAAAGGACACACGCAACACGTTTAAAGGAGAAGCTTCTCACACAAATACCAGACTTGGAAGCACATAAAGGCAAATATGAGATCATACTGCCCTTCAAATATGACGTCGGTGAAACATTGTTGGACGTTAAAGCTCGAGATCAAGAGAGTGATGTTTTGCTGCTTCTTATTAGAGCTGCAAACATAGTCAGGAAGGAGATATTTCAAAAACAATACAAATTTACAGGATCCTTGACAGATGAACATTATTATGACAAGCCAGCTTCTCTTACTGCGTTAGTTCTTGGTGGTACCATGGAGTTAAATAACTCTATGGTGGTACAAACATCCAAACCCAGACGAAAAATAACCATGTTGTCAAAACAGCCGTCTATCAATATCTGACATATTAACATTTATTATTGTTAAGTGTAGAAGAAGAAAATCTATTTCCACACTTACAAGACACAGCATAGAAAGAGAAACTAGACTCCCTCTACATATTGGTCTACTTCTTCACAACAAAACTAGAAAACGTGATTTTATAGATATCTTATTTGATAAAAGACTCCCATATGACCTATTATTACAACTTGAAACAGATGTAGCAAACAGTGCAATTACATCATTTGAAGAGTCTGGGGTAGTGTGTACAACAGTTCCAATACCTCTTCATAACTGGTAACCTGGACAACATAGATCATAACCCATCGTCAACATCATCAAAAAAACGTCATTTTGTGGAACAGCCATTTCCTAATGATGTTTCAATGCCAAATACAGAAAAGGGGCGTGCATACAAGAACAATCCAAAGAAGACTATGAAGAGCAGCGGCAGTCTTGCACACAGGTACTCAATGAGTTGTTGAAAAAAACAAAATTGGGAGAACATGATAAAATGTCTTGGTCAGGGCATTTTTCAACAATAAAAGATGTCTCCCGAAGGCCACCAGCAACATCTGGGCTCATGCCATTGTTTCGTGATAATGCACATTCACTAGCATGGTCGCAGCATAGCATGGATGTCATAGCTAAACCTACAGAACATGTAAATCATGGACAGGTTCCAGTATTGACTGTCGATCAACCTCTTCTTGCTATTGAAAAGAACATACCGTGGTCTTGGCTAGATGTCTATGGTGACAGCAAATATGTTGTTATGATGGGTGGACTTCATATCGAAATAGCCCTACTAAACGTTTTACGACACTGGTGAGATGGTCGTGGTTGGCTGAGTCTACTAACTACTGCAAACGTCACCATGTAGTGATAAATATCATGAACAAATTTTGTCTACTATAGAGGTTTGCAACAGAAGTGCAAAGTATGATTGATGTTTTTAATGAGTTAGGCAAGCAATTTACAGAAACAAGTGACAATCTCTTTGCACTGGACACAAAGGTAAGAATGTCTGATAATGCTATAACAAATATTACAAGAGCAGAGGCCATGCATGGGAAGGGAACAGTATGAGATTTTTGTGAATCAAACCTCCTTAAGATGGATAAACCATTCAATGATAATATTAAGAAAAACAATCTTCAAATGTTTATATGAGGTGAAAGGAAAAAATCGTCCACAACAAAGTCTAAAGACAAAGTAAACAACACGAAGAGTGGCCTGCGCCTTTTTCCAAGAATGTATATCGCTTCTCAAGCAACAAGTGGTGATATCAATACGTTCTTCGAACATGAAAACCATTATTGGCCACTATTTTTAGCCGAAAATAATTTATTGCGTTTTGTTAAAAAATCGGACTTCTTGAAATGGTTGGAAACTCTAACTCCACGTCCAGAGGCATCACCTACATAGGAGGTAAAAATATATGATGATGCTGCTCTTGTTCATGTCTTAGATCCACAGAATGCGACAACAAATTTCGAAACATATTCAGAGCCTATGCTAATTACGGGTTTACCCATATCTAAATAAACAGCTTGGCTATGTGAAAAGGATGGGTATTGTCTGGGATCCATGTACCTACATGAGTGATAGCCTTAAAGCACATGCCAGAGAGGACAGATATTTTATTTACAACCAAAGGCCAAAATGTAGCCACATCAGCCTTAATAGGTACTTCTGATTTAGAGCATATGCTTTCACGAAGAAGCGGATTACAGAATGATGCTTCATTGCTTCCATGCCTATAAACTTGGAAGGAAAACAAATTCTACATGCCCCTGACACAGATGTTCTGGTGCTTGCATAGTGATGGGCGATTGTAAAATTTGTTTGGCTTTTGGACATGGTTCTCATTTCGGTTATACTGCGGATCATACTATCGCCATCAAGATGGGTGTTCATTACTGAGGTTTGCTATTCGTGAACGCACGTACTGGATGTGATTCTGTTCGGTTGGCAAGAAAACAGCATGGGATGTGTGGCATTTCAAAGATTAACACAACTGTGCCAACAGAGGTGACAGATGCAGACATGAAATTTCTGGGGAGATATGTGGTTCTACTTTACTCACGTACATTACAGCTAACTGAAGTGAATGAAGCAAGACAACAACTGTTTTCCTTTGCAACAGAAAATTGAAAAGTATACCCCATCACCTGCAGCCTTATGTCAAACCGAGCAGTCCACCAAGCAGGCCACAGATTGGGACAAGCTTTGAAAAACAATCCTTCTCTTCCAAGTCCTTCGGAGTGGGGATGGAAGCTAGATAATTATGGCTGGCCATTACCCTCATAAGTAAATAAACCTTCCGAGGATAATTAAAAACCTTCCGCGGAGACTTATAACCTTCCGCGGATAATTAAAAACCTTCCGCCGAGAATTATAACCTTCCGCAGATAATTAAAAACCTTCCGCGGATAATTAAAAAACCTTCCGCGGAGAATTACTTTTTAATTCTCAGCGGAAGGTTTTTAATTATCGGCGGAAGGTTTTTAATTATCCTCGGAAGGTTTATTCACTTATGAGGGTGATGGCCAACCATAGATGATGAGGGCAAATGGGTGCCTTTATGGAGTTACCTCTCTGAAGCTTCACAAGGATGCAGAGAACTGATCAAGTGTGCCTGCAAAATACGTTGCACTGAAAGATGTCATTGTTATCAAGCCAATCTCCCGTGTACACAGCTCTGTTTCTTCAGTTTTCTTCTGTTTCTTCAGTAGTACATAGACATGTAGAGTGAATTATATAGTAACCATGATGACTTTTAATAAACCTTACACTTGAGTTGTACAGCCTGGTTAGACATGCTTAAATACATAGACTGTTAGTTTGAAAGGTAGAATCACATGGGCCTAAATAAATTAATGGATCAGTTATGTGGTGAGAGAGTGAAAAAAACCTTTGATGTAGAGAACTTAGCCATACGTATGTTAACCTGATATATTGTAACCTTGCTGACTTTCAACTAGCATTGCGCTTGAGTTGTACAGCCTGGTTAGACATGTTTAAAAAATAAATAGACTCTTAGTTTGATAGGTAGAATCACATGATCCTACACATATTACGCCTAATGGATCAGTTATGTGGTGACAGAGTGAAAAAAAACTTTGATGTATAACATAACCATAGTTGTTTTAACTTAATATATTGTATCTATGCTGACTTTCAATTAAGCTTAAGATTGAGTTGTACAGCCTGGCTAGACATGCTTAGTGCATAGACTCTTAGTTTGAACTGTAGAATCACATAGGCCTACACATATTAATGGATTAGTTGTGTGGTGACAGAGTGAAAAAAAACTTTGATGTAGAACTCAGCCATACTCATGTTAACCCAATACATACTTTATGTAATGTCTTTGATGTTCGAATTCCATTTTTTTTTAATAAATGGCGGCCATCTTGAAAAATGTGTGCGACAGTATCATGTCCAAGCATCTCCAAAACTTACAATTTGCAACCAACAACTTTTAGTTGAAAATAACCAACGGTATAACCAAAAATAGAATTGTATTTATTTCGCTGGCGGCCATTTTGTATTTTTCGATTTTGAGATTGATCCCTTATTTTAACAGATTCAGCATTCTCCAAACCCCCTATATGCAAATTTTCATGCTTTCATCCGGAAGTGCACATGTTGGCCTCCTGATGTTACATATCGACTCAGCTGTCTTTAATCATACAGCTTTATGTCAAGTGGCTGTGATCACAATAGTGGGTTCTATGGTGTAAGTAAGAAAGCTATTGTTGATCGAATAGAAAAAGCTTCAGACGGGCATAGGCTATTGCAAAGGTTGTGGAAACAACCTTCCCACAGGAGATGAGACAATCAATAATATAACAAAGTTTGTCATTCGATATGTGTACTCTGATGTGAAAAGCGATAACTTGCCAGATGCAAGAGCAATAAAGTGGAGAAATCAGAATAAAAAAAAATATGTCAAGACTACCACCCAATATCCATACTCTTAGAGTACTTGTTGAGCATGCTAATCACATGGCCCACATACAAACTCATTATGAGTCGAAGCAACATCCATCACCTCTGGGGTATGGTTGTGGCGACAGCAACTGCAGACCAAACTCTTTGTGGCCCTTCTTAGGCCGGATGGTATCCGAGACTGATGAGTTGTCGCTCAGCCTTTCACCATGCGGGAATTCGCGCCACATTCGCTCACTTCGACTCAACTGCTCTGAGAGGACGGACGCATAAATTCGCCCTCACTTATGCCGGCCCACGGGCCAGGTCGTCACTCTATGCCGCTGGTGGCATACCGCATCTGACACTATCTGGAACATCATGATTAAGGCAAAGAAAGAAAGAATCATCCTGGTGTTAACTTGATTTATCCATCCCTGCTGACTATGAAAAAATAGTTTGGGCGTGGTGGTATTTTACCCAGACATCCACACCAACAATGATGCCCCGACGCTCGATACGAACACGTACCTTCTACACCCTTCTGAGTGAGAGTCAGATGTACATTTGTAGTCCCCATACCGACATAGTTGCCGTATTTCGGATGTACTGTGTCTACCTGTGAGAAACACTGACCCACCTTTGCCAGATGTCATCAGTCTGAACTGAACTGAACAAAAATAAATAAATGACAGTATCTTCATATGGGTATGTGAGGTTGCATACAAATACAGATCAAATTATAAAATAATACTGATATGTGATGGTGAACATAATCCCACAAATATTCATTATCTAATACTGATTTAAAATGTACTTTATTATTATTTTTACAAATTTAACACAGAGAGTGTCGTAATTTCTACGTATCTGAGATTAAATCCGCCAAAGAAGAGTATGAAGTCAGACAGAGCTCCAAACTCGATCCCACTTCTATTAGTGGCTACAGTTGGTGGCAGACAATAACACCGTTACTCTCATTAAATAAAAAATACTTCTATCCCTGCATTTTTACTTGATAACGGCGAAGCTGTTCATGAAAACAGCACTAAATCGAATATCTTCAACGAATATTTCTCATCCCAATGCCAATTAGATGACCCCGACCTACCACTCCCTCTTTCAGTGACTTGTCTGACAACAGCCTTCATAACCTAGCTTTGAGCGAGAAAGATATATTAGACGCTCTAAAGACCTTAAATGTCTCTAAAGCTTCTGGTTTCGACGGCATCAGTCCTCTTATGTTGAAATATAGGGCATTATCTATTTCACGCGTTCTAGCCAAACTTTTCGATCTTTTTCTACGGATCTCATGTTTTCCACTGACATGGAGACAGGTCAATGCTAGGCCTATACCCGTATTTAGCCCTTTCAAGCCTGAATTTAAAATTGTAATCTTCATCCACTACAAGCCGCGAATTGCTGTCGAAATTCTCGACTTGTAGTGAATGAAGATGACTGGAAGTGGGTGATAAATTAAAAAAAATTATCATGTATTCGTAGAACAGTCTCAGCGAAATTTGCCTACTAAAACCCTTAGTTGTGAGAAAATAAAGTCTGTTTTCAATGATGTAAAATGATGCTTTAATGCATCGTGAGGGCCTAAATTGTTAAACAGGGGAACAATATAATAATTTAACTTTCAATTATAGACCAGTTTTACTCTTAAGCATAGTTGGCAAGGTGTTTGAGAAAACCGTCTTCAAATATTTTGTAAACTACTTACATAGTAATAACATAATTTACGAGTATTAAACAGGATTTTTGCCGGGGTGTAGCACCACACACCATCTCGTACATCTTTATCATACCATTTGCGAAGCACTAGATAAAAAAAAAGAAAGTTGGAATGGTGTTTGGTAATATATCCAAGGCTTTTGACAGAATGTGGCACAAGCGCTTACTTTTTAAACTAATAAGAGTAGGAAAAGGAAAGAACATTTAAACCCTGTCAATAAGACATCCCATGTACACTGCTGACAGGGTAAAGCCGATGTAAGACAGGCTCTCATTGGTTGTATTTCTTAGTTCCTGATAGGTTGTTATTCAACCTGTCAACAACATATTCTGATGTACTGTCGACTGGGTCACCGTGTCAATTATGCACAAATGATGGCTATTGACAGGGTGACCCTGTCAGCAGTTTTGTTAATGCAGTATTGACAAGGTGACCCTGTCAATACTGCAGTTTCAACTGTTATTAACTGGGTGACCCTGTCAGGAGTAGTCCTAAATGCACTATTGACAGGCTCACCCTGTCAATAACAGTCTAAACTGCAGTTATAGCCTCCGCCTTGTTTTGATGATAGCCTACTACGCTGCAAAATGTGTATTGTATATTTTATCCAATAATTATAAAAATCCTCATGTCATATAGATGTGTTTATCCTAAAATGTTTTGATATTTTAGAAATACAATTTGCATAGATATAAATATATAGCATACATGCTGCAGGCCTACAGCTCTACAGGTAAGCTTAACTAAAAAAATTGTATCCACATAAACTGCCATAAATGACATAATGATGTAGAAAGGCATACTGGAAATGAAAAAGTAGATGGATGTAAAAAAAAGCATGTTGTGATGTCATTCAAGTGAAGGGTGAGTGCCAGCCCATGGGGGAGTATCGGCAGTCGAAAACCACCCTCCTGGCACCATCTGGTTACTCGTCCACTACTGTAGGGTGGCCACCTGACGAACTCAAATAAAATGACTCTATATGTTCTCAGAATCTCGCTGTAAGAGTGTCCGCTGCGTCCCATTCGTCGCACTAATTACGTGACAACCAACGATTTTGATGGGGGTACCAGCAAGATTTGAAAAGAGCTGATCTCCCTTTCGTCAAATCTGAATAATTTTCACTCACTTGAAGTTGTGGATCGCGTCAGCGAGACACAACTTCAAGTGGGTGAAAATTACAATTGAATAATTTGGCGGTTAAAGAGTTAAACAACTGTGAGCCTATAGTCTTTTTTATACACATATCCTGGGGATGGGCATTGCTATTTGCAAAATTACCCTTTCACTCAAATATAAACAATAAATCATCACAATATTTATTCATATAATAGGGTTTTATTTGCAACACAAATTTATTTAAACAAATCTCAACCACAACAATACTGTTTATTATTAATGAGTTAACTTAAAGATACACCAACCTGCAACATTTACATTTCCATCAATATCACATCAACATAACGTAACATCACCAAAACGTACATGTATATTACCTTTATAAATTAAATTTAAAAAAGATGAGCTAAAAATGTATGCATCTCAAAAATAGTCAAAACATTCAAAATCAGATAACTGAAACAATGTATAATATATAAAAAATACAAACATTTTTTACAAAGATCTAAAACCACCATGTATTATATATCAACATAATAAAAGAGTAACCATTTTGAACAGTTTGGTTAACATAACCCCACGTATTTCTACAAACAAAACGCCGTTTATCATTCATTATCACCACTGTCCACGATTTCTTGCTACTTGTGATTATAAAACCGTAAATATAGAAACATATAATATATTCAATACTTTATCAACCTGATCAAGGTTGAATATATATGATTACACCCATCTATTCGGCCGGGGTGTCAAAAATATATCCAGTCTAGATCTCTAAGCAGGATGGATAGAGAGAGCTCGTTCAGAATAGTCAAAACAATACATATTGTACTGCAAGAGGAATGTTACCTGTTAATTTTAAATCCAGATTATTTCACTGCAAAATGACTATTTATATTTCAACAGAATCAAAACGTTGTCGTGCAATAACAAAACAGCGATCAATACGCGGGTTCTATATTGTTTGCACTTTTAAAATGTTAGACATTATATCAGCTATTTTTTCTGCTGTGTTTTCTCTTATTTTGTTGGAGTAATAACTCATATTCCAGTTCATTTTATCATGGACAGTTTGGCAATTGATATAAAAGGGCGGGCTATTTGGTATCGGGTCTGCTTGAGCTTGTGCTAGTACACCCTCTAGACGTATAGGAGATGCAGCGGACATCTCAAGCCATTTACATCTTCCAAAATTAGCAATGCGAACCAATGTATCTGCTCGACCTTCAGGAGTATCTTTAGTAATCTTATACCATGTAGTAACTAGCTCGTAAGGGAGTGCTATTATCTCATTTAGCCTCGCTGATCCATCTCTATCAAAAGAACACATGTTTGCAAATTCCCAAAAACGATTGGAATTGTTCGGCACCTCAACAACGAAAGGGAGAAATGCTGGTGCACTTACAAGATCAAAACTATGTTTTGTGAGATTTTTTGCATAAACTAAACTTTTAGTAGCCATGAATTGAACTTGTTTACCGCTAATATCTGCATATTGTTGGAGAGCTAGAAAGTAACTTGCCAGAAGAGCAGCGGCTGGTGAAACGCCATTAGATTTGCTCTTTTTAAGCAGTTGTCTTGTTTCTTGTTCATTCATACATCTGTAAACTATTTTCATATATACAGATTCGTTTTTCACATATTGCTCTTCCTCTTTCAGAAAGTTTACAATCGATGTGTGACGATATTGGTCAGGCATTCGTACCATTTTTAATAGAGGTTGGCACAGAAAAGGTATCTTTTTCAAGGCGTAAAATAATAAACTACGAGTAAAAGTTTGCCTTTTGTACAAGCCTTGACTGACTTCCATATTTTCTGGTAAAGGTTGGGATTGCACATCACCAGATATGTTGTCATTTCTCATAATTGAGCAAATGTATGTCATCAGTTCTCTAATCATAAAGAAGAAGGCCAGTCCATCAGCGATAGCGTGATCTATGCCAATAATAACAACGCATTGATACTTGTATTCTGAGTTTGTTAAATTCAGTTCTGCGTCTGGTAATAGTGTTACTCTCCATAGTGGATTCTTCCCATATTTGAATGGACTGCTCAAATCCTGATGTAATGCCGAAAGCCAGCTCCTCTCAGGACTCTGTCGCACTTTAATTTCAATGTCATCCAGTGGGTGGAAACGTAAAGGGTGGTCACTCTTAGGAATATACATTCTCAGAAGTGGGTGCTTTTGTGACAATTTATAACAAGCCGTTCTTATTATTTCTGCAGTAATTGGTGATTTTGACACAAATGCAAAATACTGCAAATAAACAACACAAGAAAATGTATTAAATTATAAAATAATAGTTGGGGGGCTATTCTCGATAAGGGCCAAAATAAAATTTGCCTAACTTTCATGACGATTAGGTTTATTTTTCTCAGTTTAAAGATAAACATGTTGTCTTTCATTTGAGATTGGGTAACCCTCTATAAAATTGTCCGAAATAAGCAATTTGGAGCAGAATATGTATCTGAATCTAAAGTAAATATTAAAGTGTTTGAGAATGTTATCAAAACAATTCATAATTAATTTGTAAATTGTGACAAATTTATGCTGAATCGAAAAAATGCTATGCATTTTGTTAAAACTTGTAATACCATAGTTCAAATTTGCAATGTTTTTTACTTGTTCGGGCATTTCGTATGGGCACAGGCAGAGCGTTCCACAAGGCTGGGCCGCATATAGGGAAATCTCTTGACCCAGTCTTATCGACGCTTGAATGTTTTGAGGTTGTAATTTTGGCAGATATTGATAAAATATATACCCCTGATATAACGCTGTTTGTTTCCTTCACAAGATGTTCACTAGTTCCAAGATCTCTCCCTCTTGACGTCTGGTTCCCGCTGGACATTTGATGATTGTGTGACTCACGCTGCCTCTTTCGTCTCATCCTTTTCATAATTACTATTAACATTATACCTGCCATGGCAGTTAACACAATCATTCTATGCTGATCTATGATGCTCCACATCCTCTAGCCGGTCTGTCTCGATCTACAGAGCACAGATGAAAAATGGTTGTGTCTTATATTTGTATTAGTGTTTGATTCTGAGGATTAAGGCAATATGCCCTTGATTTCCTACTAGTGTAGATATTCTGCCACGGCGATGAGCAAAGATGAGGGACGCATCACCATTAGTAATTGTAGATTAATACTGATGAAGTGGACTTATCAAGCATGTAAATGTGTAGATTTAAACAGACATTCCGTTTCCAATAGCAACGATTTATTCAGGTAATACACAGATCAAAGAAACTACTGCCATGCTTGGCGAATTCTCATAATTTATGATGCAAAATTTAGTAAAACGCTCAGGCTGCCCCCCCCCCCCTCCCCCCACCGGAACAATGGAAATCTGTGTTATCATGTTTGACCAGCATTAACCCCTGGAGCACTGATGTCGACTACAGTGCTGCCGTGCAAAGCTAAAAAGCAGTATCTGCTTATTTTACAAGTAAGCAGATACTGCCTTTTGTCTTTGCAGAGCAGAGTAGCCTCTCTGCGTTTTATTGGTACCCGTATGACAAGTCGTTAAAACATAAAATATGCCCTAAATCGTGAAACAATGATACACACTGGGACATAAATCTCGCAATCACCATAGATTCTCAATCAGTTGATGTTGTGTGTCGCAATAGCCCACAACATCAACTGATTGAAAATTCAAATTGAAACACTCGGAGCTGTAGGGGTGGCTGAGTCAGCGTCAGAACCACTGGCCCACAACTGAACCAATACCAGTGGCGAATCCAGAATGTGCAAGAGGAGGGGGCGTAAGCCACATTTTGGCTGATAAAAGGGGTGTTAACTTCACTTTATTCCAAAAAATGCATAAAAATGCAATACTTTTCACCAATAAGGGGGGTAGGGGGGGGGGGGGCGTACGCCCTATGCTGAATCCGCCACTGCAATGCTGTACCACAATGTGAATGGTTGGCAACCTGACGTCACGATTTATATTATTATTCCGTTGTCATTCGGTATCGATGTCTGGAAGACACGAGGGAATGGACTATCTATCACTTCATTCAGACGACCCCTCAATTGACGCGATATTCATGGATCTCTCATCAAATTAGAATAATACGAAAAAGGTGTGGTATTCCCAGAACTCCATGTACATCATCGTAATTAGAGATCGACGCAAAAACTTGTATAGTCTGGACATTGGGGGGCGATTCTGTTTACGTGTTTTATGTGAGCTTTTACGCTTAGCTCTAGAAACTACTAGAACTCAAAATTTAAAGCAGCTTTTATTATCCGCCTAAATGTAGAAGTCACTTTTAAAGGGACGAACCCACCACTTTGTTTTAGCCATAGTTGTCAAAAAGCTTAAAGTTGCCTGGCGCAATTCTAACGCTGTGCAAAGCCAAAAGGCAATATCTGCTTACCTTGTTGATATTATTTTTTAATGTTGAAATATCATTATATTGAACCACAGCATTTTAACAATAAACTGAAATAAAGTAAAAAATTCAATGCCTGCTAATTCATTTGTTACAATCGTGAATAAAACTAGGCGCTGGGCTAGTCCTTTTGTAATGCTAGTTATGTCATACTTATTAACTGCAATCGATGCATACCTGCACATTTCATTATCACCACTAGTAAGGGGGTCAAATGCATATTTTTGGTCGAGCCTGGAAAGTGGGTCCAACGTTTTTTTCTCAGTGTTTTCATGCTATATAGGTACTATACTCCATGAAACTGCATGATGGCATTCTCACAACATTGAGCATTTTTCTATAACACGTTTTATAAAATTGTGTCAATCGGGACGCAAAATGGTTTTACGCGGTTCGAAAAATATACATATTTATATAAAGCACTAGCCTGATCTATATTTGCCATCATTGAAAATAGTAGGCCCTATGTCTTCAGTGGTAACAAAAGTGAAGTCATAATTGTACAAACTGATTGAACCAGAAGTTGGGAGTTGTGTGAATCCTTTGACCCCAAAGCCTTTTCATAAACATAATTACCTGTGTAAAAACCTCAAATTTCACAATAATTTAAGAGTGTGACCTTTCAAAATGACAGGATTTTCATTACAAACCTGAATATGATGCCGCAGAGTAACTATGAAACATATGTATCGCAATAATTAATATTTTTTATATATATCGACGAGATATATAATGTGTAATTGTGCATAGGCTTACTACGTCATCCAATGATGTTAACACTTAGCATCAAAGTATTTGCTCATAGATTTATACATTTTTTTGAAATCATGGTGTGGTGTATTACCTCTGCCAAAGGAGGTTATGTTTTTGACCGCGATGGTTTGTCAGTCCGTCATCAATGAATGACTTTGCATGAAACTTTTATCAGAGGTCTGTCTCGGGCCAAGAAACAATCCATTAAATTTGGAAATGATCCGGATTAGTTTACGATCCGGATCCAATACACAATCATTGCGGCGGAGGTTTGCCGTCTCTGATTGACTGTCTAGTTCTATTTGATCATATGTCTATGCTTCTGCAAGTAGTACCTATCACATTATACCTGTATTGCAACGTATGAGTGTACCATGGCTAGATTTAATTGATGACAGGTATTGTAACCCCAGCTAAATCAAAATAAATTTGAAATTATTTTCATTCATTTAAAATTATTTGTGCGAACTGTTTGTCGTGATTGATAATTCAGACCAAGAGGTCTTAGCAGCGAATGACAAAAAATCGTGACCTACCCACAGTCTATTTTTTTATTAACGCAATAAAACAACAATTAAAATGTTTTCAAAACAGGGATCAAGACGACCACAGATTATCATGATTTCGATAACGTTTTTATCAGATACTATCATTCAAAAATTGTGAGCCTGCGTCTTTTGCTCTACCAGAGTTGCCACTAAAACAAGATAGCGAGGTAAACATGTTAGAGAAGGGCCAACGAAAGGTCAATTTTATGGGAATTTTTTCATGACATCTACAAACCATCTAACTGTCAAACTGAATAATTTGTGGAAAAGCAGACTATTTGCGAAACTCTAAACACTCGTAGCATAATTGTACATAATTGCACAGGCTTACCACGTATTGATATGCCAAATGCACACCATGACACTGCTGTGACAGATATGACACATTTCCAGTAATTGCGACAGGCCCCAATGTAATCAAATCTGCAACTGTATACAATTATGACAGATGTCCTTTGGGTGTATCCAGATAATTGTTCACCAGAGACGTAGCCCCGGGTTGGTGGTATACATCTCTTTGTGGGTGTCATCGGTGTACAACTTTGATGGCAGGATCAGTACCGTGGTGCAGATGTACATGTATGCATTTGAACACGAAATAAGGCCAATGTTACCCAAGATAACCCAAGATGTGATGGTGAGTGAACCCTAACATCCGAAGGGTGCTGAGAGTGAGATAAAGGCAACGAATCTTGATTAAAAACTGTTTTTAGCCTTTCCAATTCTTCATTAGTATTATCATACTAATTGCAGATGTCTGGTTGGCAAGGGCGGCAAGGTGTTCAACTTTGATGCAGGATCAGAACATTAATGCATTTAACTCTTAAAGAGCTAAATTTTGTTATGTAAACTATGGAAACCAAAAGTTTTTTTCAATTTGAAATCATCATAAGTGTCTTAGTTAGCTCTTTGCGATTCATTTGAATACCTATGTCATGGGTCTACAGCCACTATAAATATTTTTACTCTTACAGCGCGGGGATCGACTTTAGTCGTCAGAATCTGACGTCTATAGACGTCAGATTTTGACGGCTAAAGTCGATTCCCGTGCTGTAAGGGTTAACACAAAATAAAGCCAATGTTACCAAAGATAAAGTGATGATGAGTGAACTCTAGCACCCAAAGGGTGCTGAGAGTGAGATAACGACAACGAAGCTTGTTTAAAAGCTGTTTTTAGCCTTTCCAATTCTTCATTAGTATATAATACTCATTGCAGATGTCGGCAAGGGGAGCAAGGTACCTGAAAACAGAAGCATTTTAGAATTCAATTTATTTGGATGTGCCCTCGCGGTGGTCTAAAGGAGGTGTTGAATAAGCCAGTAGTTATCAGCCAGTGTCTTATCTCGCAAAGTCAAAATGAGAATAGGCCGATAAAGCTGTAGTTAGCAGATACTTAAAAACATTTTGAGTATGAATAGCCAGATGTAGGGTATCTAACCTGAAACATATCCCTGTTCCAACAGGTTTGGTGACTGCAGCTCACCACGTTGAATATGTCATGACACGCAACAGGAAGAAGGTCTTATTCAAAACATACACAAGAGCACATACATAGCATACTCTTAATACCAGGACCGATCTAATTAGCAAAATTCAAAAATTCAGATGACAAGACGATAATCACGAAGGAGCTGGCAACAGCATATAGTGCACCTTCACAGGAGGTATTCGGCATATTAAACTGTGATATACATAATGGCAGACCAATCTGCTGCACAGCTTTAGGAGACAAATATTGATATTCCCATTATTATGCAATCGACTATAAGTCTACATAATGTATGGCGATATATCAGACGGAAAATATCGGGACAGTATCGAGACCGTCCCGTGACAGGACCGAGGCAGTCCCGAGACAGGACTGAGACAGTTACCCTAGAACTATTTTTTTTAACAATTATTACGTACAATTTTGGTAGTTGAGCAGATATAGTAGCCTCTGAATTATTACACCACATATTGATAATTGATGTATCCATATAGTCAGATATAGATATGCTGTGATATTGGAGCTATAAATAAGAAACAAAAATGTTTAATATCATGAATTATTTACTCATCTGTTAAACTGTTATACCACAAGAACGGAAGACATACGTCACAGCTAAATTCAGACCACATTGTCATCGATGAACAAACTTCATGAACCTGCACAATACTAGCATATGCCTTGACACAAAGGCTGGCCAATTGGCATTTAACTTTACCTAATTAGGTCCCACAATTTTTTTCCGTGTGCCTCAATAGCGGCCGGGAATCTAAACGCCGACTGCTATACACAGAAATGGACGTAAAGCAATATTCCCTCGCTCGTGAGGGAATATTGCTTTACGTCCATTTCTGTACATAACAGTCGTGGAGCTGCCCAGCGCGGGGATCGAACCACCTACTCTGACTCTGAGAGGTATGAGTGATACCATTATGGCCAAAGCGCCAAAGGCCAGATTGAGTAGTGATCAATTTTTTTCTCAGAATTTATTAGTCGTCTTACCGTCTAAAATATTCACTGAAATTTCAGCATGGTGTGTAACATATTAAGTGCTTGTAAAAATGACATGACAATCTGTCGAGAATTCGCTGGGTAATTCGAAAAAATCACGGGAAATAAGTGAGACGTTGGCCCGATGTTTTTTTCAATTGGCACAACGTCGAAGACGCTCTGCCAACATAGAAAAAAACATTTTCTGATTGCATTGCTGGGACGCAATGACAAAAGGAAGTATCTGCTTATTTTTCTAGTGAGCAGATACTGCCTTTTGGTTTTGCAGTATTTGGTTTTGCAGTATATGCAGTATCTGTATTTCGCAGTATCACTTTTCAAGTACGCAGAAATAGCGGATTTAATCTCAGATTAAATGTCAAGTTTCTGAGAAAAGGGACTCGTAAAATTGTCAAGATTATTGTCAAATGACTATAGTAATTAGTCCTTGCTAAAATGTCATGAAAATTATTTCAAAATTGACTGAATAATCAGCAACGAAAAGCTAGGAGTAGTTCACGAGTTAATCACCACGTGGGGCTAGCAGTCGTCACCAGCATCAGCAGCCGTATCCTGTACATGTCCGGATCACCCCCCCCCCCCCCTCGCATCACGGACCTCCCTGGGTGCTGTGATCTGCAGCAGTCAGCATCTCTCTCGCATCCATCCATCCCGTCATCATCCTCATTACTCGATCGTTGTATAGGGGGACACACTACTGTGATACAGCCATAGGCAATCAACCGACATAGACAACATCCACACAAACATACTGACGTCCTGAGGTTGCTCGTGAGGCAGTGAGATCGTGAGGTTGTGAGGAGTCGTGTGAGATCCGTAGTGAGGTAAGTCAGATTGTAGTCGTCGTCATCATGTCATCATCAGATGTGATTAGTCCCCGTACTGTGCCAGCCCCATGTAGACCTTTACATTACCATAGATGGCATGTTAGAAGATTTCTGTAGCTTTAACACACTGCTGACAGCCACCATATGGTAGCCTGCGCGTTAACCCTTTAAGCGCGGGCACTGACCTCAGACGTCAGAATCTGACGTCTGAGGTGACCTGAGACGTCAGATTCTGATGTCTGAGGTCAGTACCCGCACTAAAAGTGCTGAAATTTTAAATGGCTGTAGATCCAAAAACTAAAAGGCAGTAACTACTTACTTTTCAGGTAAGGAGTTACTGTCTTTTGACTTTGCAGATAAAAATTGTATGCTGTGTGAAGTCTTAATAGGTTAACGTACTATCGTACAAACAATATGATATGGCAGTTAAACATAAGTGAAACTAGATAAGGAGTTCCCGAGCTCCGAGGCCCGACTTGAGTCTGTTTGAGTGCTATAGAAAAAACATCACCCTAATATTTTCTAAACATAACAGTGTATTGATCTTCCTCATGGGCCAGAATCCTAAATATCCAGGATATAATTAAGGAAAGAACCAAGGAGACAGGTTCAAGTATATCTTCGATGTGTATTCCTTCCACTACCATCGCCGTTGCTGGCCAACATTCATTCAATACTTGCCTACGATCGCAGAGGAGGTGTAGGCCTACCCATCAAATTCAAGTTCAATGTTGGGCCTGCGTCGCAGCCCATTGCTGGTTCAATGCCGGTCAATCGTCTACGCTGCTGGCCTAACACTAATTCATCACTAGGTCTGCTGTATACTTTGCGCAAAGACGTGGCCTTCACCCAATGCTGTCTCAATGTTGACCCACAGACATCGACGCTGACCCGTCATTAAAACAGCATTGGGTGATTGTACCGTGTTTTCTGACTGCTGCACTATGTTGGTGACGCTTTAACATCCCGCACCAGAAACACCAAATAACACGATACATTGGCCCAATGCTGATTTAATGCTGGGCCTCTGTCTGCGACGCTGGGCCAACATTATTCGAACCAAAATCCTTAAAGCTCTTAACCACAAATATAATCGTAAATATTTATTTTTCTGTACACTTGTTAAAGACAAAAGTACCCTAGGACCTGAAACGTTATATTGGACATGTTCATAATGACTGGTGTACAGAAATGTGAGCCGTTTCCCACACACAGTACTCCTCTTCCCCCTAAATACGACACACACTCAGGCAAGATATCACGACCGAAGGCCGGTCCTAATGAGTGAAATGTAGTAGTTGTTATCATCATGTTTTCATCCCATGATTGCCTCAGTTCAGCTATGATTTAGATCCCCACACAGGGTGTGGCATATTGTGACTGTTGGCCTATAACATTACAGCTAATAAACGTAAATATCAGGGGTGTATCCAGGAGGGTGCTCAGGGTGCTCGAGCACCCCCCCCCCCACTTAAGTGGTGATTTTCCAACACAATAAATTCCTAGAAAATTAATCCACCAGTGTCCCGCATGTTGGTTCCAGCCCCCTCCACACCTAGGCCTATGTAGCCCACCCTTTCCCATTTGAGGGCTGCTGTCTGGGCATCCTGTAGAGACTTCAGTTGTACTCGTTCTCACTCTACAGGGAACTACCCCCTGCCAATGACGGGATGGTGTCTGGGATGCATCATAAGCGCCAGATTAGGGACTCAGAGTAAACAAAGGACTGTTACGGGGTGGGCAAGTGCTCGTCACATGTGGCGACAGAAGCAACATCTTTGCAATGCACATCTTTAAAATTGACCATGCAGAGCACCTAAAGGTAGGAATTAGTTGCGACTGGCCACCCTTAGTGAGTGATAGACACATTTTCTAAACATCTACTCATTTTTTTTTTAAGAAACAGAATAATATATATATATATATATAAATTGTGTCAGTCTTGGTCAATAATTGAAACGTTGAGCAAGACTTGAAACAACGTTGTTCAAAAATAAATATGCTAATATTGATGGTAGTTATCATAGACTATCTTGACACAACGTTGTTCTAAACTAAATATGCTAAGATTGATAGTAATTGTCATATACCATATGATTATCAATATTATACCCTATGATAATTAATTGTTGTATTATGTTTGTGCATAGACTTTGAATTTGTTTCAAGGACCTGTTTAAAATCGTCGTATTTTCTCAGTGCAATATATAGACCTCCAGTATAGCCACTGACACGAATTAATGCAGATACAGCTGGAACTGAACAGTTTCGTTTTTACAAGATACTAAAACGTGTACATAAATGAAAATAGGCAGCGAAGTTGCTTTAACAATGTGAAAGAACAACCAATATAAAAAAGAATATCTGATATATGCCTAACTAACTAATGAGCTGTAATATGCCACTTGCATTAAAAATATTCTGCCATAGGGGAGGTTGACGAGTTAATTAAGGTGGATGGAAAATAAATGTCTCAGGAATTTTAAGTGATCATTAGTGAACGTTGTAATGGTCCACACTTTTTTCTATGACATGTTATCACTTTTATTGTGGGATCATTGCATACTTATTATTACAATGAGGGTGGTCCAACGTTTGTTTAAAATTAATGTTGGTCCACCGTCTGCGACGCTGGCCCAACATTAGCACAACATAGAATCAACAGCTGTTTACGTTCATCTAGCTCATTTAATATACCTCGTAGATCGCGCTCGCTATTAAATGATCAATGTTGATCATATTCATGGTTTTTGCATTGTGTTTTATGTTTGCCTAAATAGTTGGACTATACTCAGTCTAAGTTTAAATACATCTGTCAATAAGTTCATTGGGAAACTGACATTTCAGTCAGCCAGACACCCAAAATTTTCCAGAGGGCTTCCCCCCCCCCCTTCCTAGGCCTCTACTGTTGAATAATTTCTTCTGGAAATCTGAGCACCCCCCCTTAATTTATTCCTGGATACGCCACTGAGTAATGTCACCACTATTTACGATCACTATGTGCCAGCTGAACAGATAAATGAGTGATATGTAGTAGTCATTATCATCATGTTACTATCACATGATGAAGCATCCGTACAGTGGTATAGTGATCACTAACATGATGTAGACTGTTTGGCGCTTCAACACGTGTTTAAAGCTACCTTTCCATATACGCGTATTGCGTTATCCGTATTTCGTATTGCGTTTCAATCAAGTTTATAGTAAACTAGTGAAAGTCTTTCCATGTGTGCCTATTGCGTATTGCGTATACCGTACCGCGTAAACCATCCGTATACAAATCGCTCCTAGGAGCGATTTGTATACGGTATACGGCATACGGAGGATAACAAATTCCATTTCGTGACGTCATCAGAGGGCTGCTAGCTTCCGGGGACCCAGATTTGGGCGTCGTGTGGATTGTTTAGAAGGCTAATAAAATAAAATAAAATAACAATTAATGAAAAATAAAAATATAAAAAATGAATACGCATTACGGAGTACGGACTGAAAATAAACGCACACATGGAAAAGGGCTATACGCATTACGGAATACGGTATACGGATTACTCAATACGCGTACATGGAAAGCTAGCTTAACGCTTTTTTACCAATGCTTACTATAACCATATGGCAGATAAGCATAGGCCTGACATAGAAATGAGTGAGATGTAGTAGTCATGATCATGTTATCATCACATGTTTAATCATCCTCGCAGTAGTATATATAGTGCTGATCGATGACACTGCGTTGTTTGCGTTTTGAACGCTTCATTAACTTCTACCATATGGCTGCATAACGCGGCAAAATACAGTATGTGGTCGATACACGTTATGCTGTCAAAAAGCTGTATCTGATAATGCGTCCCCGGACGCGCAACACAATGCGTTTATCCAAGGTTAGTTCAATGTTGGCCCAACGTCTGCGACGCTGGCCCAACAATAAACTAACCTTTGGCAAGCATTTCGTGATCGCTAGGAAGTGATCCAATGTTATTTCAACGACACAGACACGCTGGCCAAATATTCAACCATTGTGTTTATCACATGTGGTCTCACTCACTCACTCACTCACTCACTCACTCACTCACTCACTCACTCACTCACTCACTCACTCACTCACTCACTCACTCACTCACTCACTCACTCACTCACTCACTCACTCACTCACTCATTTACTCGCTCATTGGTTTAACTGGTGAATGATAAATGGCAGACGATTATGGGGCTTGCACGCGATTAGTGTTCACATCAAAAGCCTATTATCAGATTATAACGTCACTACACGACAGAAATCAATAATTACTTTACACCGCTTTGTACAAGTGCTTAACCCCTTAAACCCTCAGGATGCATAAAAGAATCATTTCGCATCTCTCATTTGCCTACGCCTGAGTGGCTTAGGGCAGCACAATTCACGAAATTTTTTTGATTGTGACATTTTTTTATCACCCACCTCAAACCACTTTAATTGCTTTATCCATCACCAGTCGAGAATTGCGACATCAATTGTAGTGTTTATAGTTTATACTTTGAAACGTTGACATTTTGTCCTTATATAGCCAACCATTAGACTATATCTAGGATAAATGTGTGGCACTCAGTTTCTCTACTATAGTTTCCCTTTCTGCCGCTAGATGACATAATTGTGCAGGAAGCGACGTAAACCATTGTTCACTCACTCACTCACTAGTTTCTCTGCGCATGACCAGTCCACTCGAGAGGTCGTCTCAATGCTGGACCAATGTTGGGCCAGCGTCGCAAGCGATGAAAGCCAAGTATAACCGTTTTGAGGGCGGGGGCCCTAGGGTAGTGGTTAGCACCGCTGCCTTTCACGCCAGAGTTTCTGGGTTCGGTTCCCGGTCTCGGCGGTTTGAAAGAAACATAAAACTGTTTCTTCCCCATCCACGTGTGAAAGTCAGTATTGTGGAGAGCCTCCGTGACCTAGAGGTAGCGTGCTCGGCCTCAGACCGCAAGGGTTCGTATTTCGAATTCTGTGTCTGGAGGACAGTGTCATCTCAATCATCTCACCATCCTCAGGAGGTTCTCCTGGCCCAGTTTAGCCTATATGTGCACAAAGGTGGCCTAAAGCCCGATTCATTTCATTTATAACCGTTTTGAATGCCAGCCTTGACGATATATTTTTTACATTTTATTTTTGTATGCGGTGGTTAATCCGCTCTTTTTTTCGCTGTTGTTATCTTTATCCGGAATTTCAACACTGAATATAATATATGTGTACCAGAGAAAGACTATCGACCGCAGCGGGATCGAACCCGGTAGCTTTAGGTCTGATTCAATCACGATACCAACCTTGATAGCGCCATTACATAGCATACTGTATCGTATTGCATTTCATTGTATTGTATTTCGTTGCAATAAAAAGGAAATTTACATTGCAGTTGCATTGTTTTGCATTGTGTTGTATTGCATTGGAGCTGCATTGTAGTTGTATTGCAATTGCATCGAAATTGCATTGTATTGGAATTGATAAAAATGCATTGTATTATATGGCATATTACATTGTAACTGTACTTCATTGCATTGCAGTTGAAGTGCAGCTGCATTTCAGTTGCATTGACGCTGCATTGCATTGTATTTTAATTACTACATTGCCTTGTCTTGCCTTTTCTTGCCTTGCTTGGCCTTGTATTGCATTGCCATAATTGTCTTGTAATACCTTGCATTGTATTGTATGCATTTTGTTACATTACATTACATTACATTACATTACATTACATTACATTACATTACATTACATGGCATCGCTTTGCATTGCATTGCATTGCATTGCATTGCATTGCATTGCATTGCATTGCATTGCATTGCATTGCATTGCATTGCATTGCATTGCATTGCATTGCGTTGCGTTTCGTTGCATTGCATTGCATTGCATTGCATTGCATTGCATTGCATTGTATCGCATTGCATTGCATTGCATTGCATTGCATTGCATTGCATTGCATTGCATTGCATTGCATTGCATTGCATTGCATTACATAGTGCAGCTTTGTATCAGATGTTTGTTGTTGATTAATTGTATCCCCTCAAGTTTTACACAATTTAAGAGACACGTCTTGATGACATTACCAACACAGACCCCCCCCCCCCATGCCACCCTCTCCCTCCCCATGCCACCTCCCTCCCTCCTCGGCCACGCTGCACCTGTCCTCACAGTGTTTTATATTTCCTCTTATTTTTGCTTAAATGACAGGATGCTACAAAAAAAATCTCAGCCGTCTCCTAAATACTCAACCCTTGTAGCGCTAGGCCGTATATATATACGTTAACCCTTGTGCTGCTAGGCCCGTATAAGGCTTCCTGGTCCAGCAAGTTTGAATCAAATAAAATCACACTGTAATTTATTATGTTATATAAGTGGGTGAATTTATCAAATCATTCAACATTGGAAATTATGCATATTTTAACAAAATCAATAGCTGGAAATTGCTTTGGCATTTCCAGTTTTCAATTAATGAAAAAAAGAAACAAACTATTACATCATAACTCCAATAAACCCTCACGATGCATAAAATTACTTCGCTAAAATCTGAAAACCGAATTATTTCCTTATAACGATTGTTGCAAGCCATTGGCAATCAGAGCGGTGGGCGATATAACGTGCATTCGGGAACAGCGATCAGTATACAAAGAAAGCCAGGTTTTGCAAGTTGAACATTAATTATAATTGGCGATCGCACACATTTTTCAATGGACGTGAAAACAAACTGAGCCAGCAAAACAAGTTTTAACCCTTTAACCGCCGGTGCCGCATATATTTGGGTTTTCATTTTTATTGGCACATTAAGTACCATATTTTAAACAAGTTAAAGATAAAATGTGACATCAATCAGCAAGATTTGAAAAGAGATGATTTCCATTTTGTCAAATCTGAATAATTTTCACTCACTTGAAGTTGTGGATCGCTTCAGCGAGACACAACTTCGAGTGGGTCAAAATTCAAAATCAATAATTTGAGGGTTAAAGGGTTATATCACAAAACACGTGGATAACAATATCATCAGCTATATATTAATAGTCAGCTACATCGGAGAACAGGGATTCAGGTCACAGCGGTGAAGGTCACAGGGTGAAGGTCACCCCGTGTTAGAGTGTATAACTTTAAATCTGCCCGTGTATCAGTCGTCATAATAGCAGCCTCACCACATTTATATTTGTCTGTCTTTGTGCCTGTCTGTGCACACCACGTGACGTATTAGGCCCTATATGCCATACAATTTATTCACGTGCCAGACCCATCTATAACAGAACAATTGTTTTACTAAAGTTTGAAATGTCATATCAGTAATTTTATTTTAACAATATATAATAATATACGTCTACAGATCCCCTTTAAAATGTTGGTCTTTTTTATTGCTATGCGGAGATGGGCGATTATTTTAGCAGATTTTGTATCTCACGTATTTGAGCAGTTGCCGTCACTCACATACGTAGATATTTGTGCTTATTTTAGAGTTATTACATGCCGGAAAGCTTGTACATATATATTATTCTTATTTTTATATCATGCTTATTTGCGTATTTAGGTCCATATCAGTGAAATAAATGATACCATGAAAATTATATAAATATATGTTTCTTTTTATGTATTTATGTGGATAAATGATACACATGTGTGCATCAACAGTCGATACAATATACAATTTTTTAACCAAATAGCAGTAGCTTATACGTCCCTTTGCAGCATAGACAAAGACAAACAGCAGTAACTGCTTACTTTACAAGTAAGCAGTTACTGCTGTTTGTCTTTGCATGGCATTCAGTATGCCAGTACTCGATGGCAGTAGATAATCATGCAGCTTAAATACAAACAGCAGTAACTGCTAACTTGAAAAGTTACTGCTGTTTGTCTTTGCCCGGCGCACAGTATGCCAGTACTCGATGGCAGAAGAGAATCCTGCAGCTCACAGACAAACAGCAGTGACTTCTTACTTTACAAGTAAGCAGTTACTGCTGTTTGTCTTTGCTCTCCTTGTTTTCCTTTCGCACAGTTCCATAGTTCACACTACATTTGACAGGTAGCAGGTTCACTGTCGGTGCATACAATACTTCTAATGTTATGAAAATAATATCAATTCGTCCCCAATAACCGGCGTGACCTGCGCAATCTGCGCCTTCCCGTACTTGTATAATTTGTAATTCCTATAAACATAGTTGTAGTTTGAAGGAATATGAAATAATAATTATGGTGATAGTTGGGCCACGATTTTTGCAATGTTGAGTCAAATATAATTCTGTACTTACTGCCTTTGTAAATGATAGATAGATAAGGCCTAAATCGATTAGAAAATATCCACATATGTTTTAAATGGTACAGATCAGTGGCATGCCAAGGGTGGCTGCGTAAAATATGGTTTGCTATACTGTGAGGTTGTATCGACTGAAGATACACGCACGTGTTTCAAAAGGTATGGATTGTATCGACTGTAGGCCTAGATAAATGCACAAGTTTTTCTTTAGTTGTTTTAATTTATTGAATTTAAACCTAACCCTGTCTACATCTAGAGGATAATAGAATATCCGTCTACACTTCACCGACTCCTGTGAATATGCGGCAGCTTGATTGATCCTAGAAAAAAACGATACATTGAGACATTGAAGCAATGCTGGCTTAATGTTGGGCCGACGGCGGCCCAACATGAAATCGGCATTGGCTTAACGTGTCCAGCATGTAGATGTGTCGTGTTTGCTGGGATAATGTACAATATATAACTGAACATACAGCTGCCGATGTTTTATTGGCATTGGATTTCAACCACCAGGTAAAAACATGTATAACATATACATATCACATAAACATAGCGTTAAATATAGCTTGATATCTACCCTTCAAGCCTTGGGCTAGAAAATCAATAACCCTTACAGTGCGGTGATCAACTTTAGTCGTCAGAATCTGACGTCTGTAGACGTCAGATTCTGACGACTAAAGTCGATCCCCGCACTGTAAGAGTAAAAATATTTCTAATGACCGTAAACCCACAAAATAGGTATTCAAATGAATCAGAAAGAGCTAGCTAAGACATTTATGTTGATTTTGAAATGATTAAACCCTTTGGTCTCCATGATTTTTACAAAATTACTTCAGCGCCGTGAAGATAGAGATCTCAGTTCACAGCGATGACAGCCACACCCGCGTTTTTTCTGTTTTCTTTGTTTGTATTTTGCTGTCACTTGTCGTCCTTAGTTGAAGTTACCCGGTATGACTGGGCCGCCCAACTCATTTACTGGGCGAGGCCCAGTCACACTGACCGCCATTTTGTTTCCACAGCCAGCTGTGTAAAAACGACACTCGCGCTGCCTACCAAAAAAATCGGATGTCATGAAATTGAGTCGAATATTTTAAAGGCCTACGAAAACTAGGCCATTTTCAACAGACGTAAACTTTTGATCGTATTAGAACTATAACATTTAAAAATGGAGGTCACTGTGTCAGAGCCTTGCGATGTTATCAGGGTAAGTTGAAGTTCCTTTTATGACGTCCTTGCCGTATCCATTGAATGAATCTACGCTAACGCAATTAGACTTATAACTGTGTCTAATATAAATTTACACCCACCCTAAGTTTTTGGTATCGCTACCGAGACCCGAAACTGGGTGAAAATCCCTCATTTACAATATAGTCCTATAACTGAACATACAGCTGCCGATATTTTATTCATTCTGGGAGTTTAAATATCAAATAACATCATATAATACTGTAAACTGGTTTTATCCGTGACACAAATCCTGGTCACGGCACCAATGTAAACTGGTCTTATCCGTGATACGTTGACACGCTATCGTCGGGTGTCCAAATGTTCTGGCACGGCAAACACAACACTCGTGGATAAACTTAAATTAACTCTTGAATATATATAAAATATATATTAAGCAAAAAACATTCAATTTCTCAGTACACTGATGTTAGTACTTATATCTCGTTGTGTAATTTTTCTGTTGCTTCAGTGATCTACAAGATGCTAGATACCGAAGCAACTCCCACTAAACTTAGCCAAACCCGAAACGTCTCTGTTACAATACTCCCCAATTTCTCTCTGACTTTCTCCCTGAATTTTCCTCTGAATTTCCTCTCGAAGGCTGTGGGCGCCTTCCTTTATAGCGGATCCCGACGGGCGCGGTCACTTCCCGTGGTGAAATGACATCTCCACCAATCAGGATCCTTACTTTGATATACATTCACATTCCTGGGCTGTTTTCCAGAACCGACTCACACAGGCCCCCAGAACTAGGGGACGTCCTGTATGACAATTAGTACTTGTCGCAGTACCGTCTCCACCATGTGGTTCACATGTAAACAGCCCAGGACAGCATGTTTATTCTACCCTTTACTTACCGAAACCCCAATTTAGCCACCTGTTACTTAACATTGTTACATACCTCCCCCTATGGAATCCAACTTGTTTACACGCTTGAATTCCATATTTCAATCCCTTAAAATCCCTATGATTAGTAAAATCATATAAAAAATAAAAATATAAGTTTCGGAGGTGCACCATCTTCCACCTATATTTTTCTTATACAAATATATATTATTTTTACTTAAACAATGTATATGTATTGTCATCCTCTTCTCTGGAACAATGTCTTGAGTGGAATACACTCTAAAATCATATATGATGCTTTACTTACAATTTACATTTTAAATACACTTCTCAGCATTCGCTGCCTCTGGAACATAGTTTATATACAGTCAATATAATCTCACGATTATCAATGTATCTTGTAGGACGTCTCCTACACACGTGCACTACCATCCAGTCATCAGGAAGCCAGTCTGATTGGACCTCTGACCGTCTCAGACAGCGCCAACACCTCCGTGTTCTCACCACTTGATGTTTGGGCACTTGCAGGTGTTATAAATACTAGGCTGCGTTTTTTTCAATTTTTTGAAACAATTTATTAATATCCCAGGGTATCTCCAGTATACTATGCCCACTGCACCCACCCCGGTCACTAACAAAATCATCAATCCTCCCAGTGTGAAGGTAACATACCTGTGGCGTTTCTGTACTGGTGTCATAGCTACAATCTTAGTCTGATGTAACTTCTCTATCAATTGACTTAAAGGAATGTTATCTATGTCATTTAATTTGGGTAATCTATTGATTTCATCTATTAGATCTATGTCGTCACCTAATTCGTCGAGCGGTCCCCACACAATGTCACCCGTAAATTTCTTCAAATGAAGTAAGTCAGCTTGCCTAGATTTCAAATGATATTCTGATTCGTGATAGTAATAGGGTGGTAAAGTCATTTGATCTGAGAAAGCATGGCATGACATGTTCAGAGCAACATACGATACAGCTGGACGAACTGTAGTCTGATAGCGTTTATTGCCAACACACATAACCGTGAAAACAATGGGTTCTACTGTAATCACTACCCATGTCCCGTCTGAAATATATAGTGCTATCGGCAGCTTATTGTTTAAGGTGACAATTGTTTTACAAAAATTTTCAATTCTCTCAACATCTTTTAAGAAAAGTGCCGTAACACATCTCTGAGAATCATGTAATGGAAAAGAGGGCTTTCTCAAAGCGCAGAAACTAGTTCCAGGAGCCGCACATTGGAGGAAATCAGTGTCAGATAACAACATGTATTGCGTACGTTTAATGTTCACCGCCAGATGATTGGTTTCAAGCTCGTATTGAGCTGTCATACGCGTCAGGTTATACGGTACTGGTAAGTTAAAAATCTGGTACAATTCATATCGCGAATTTGTATCTAGCAAAGGTAGACTCACCAGAGTGAGCAATTTCTTTCTCTTAATTATTGTCACAGTCGTTAAAGATTGATAATAATACCATATTGTTTTGGGATCTTGTGGTAGAGATAAATATTCTGGAATATGTTTCTGAATATCATATAATATGTCCTGTAATTGTTTAGGTGAAATCACGGATGGTGATAAATGTCCTAAGGCTAGTTGATTTAATTGTAGTTTAATAGTTTCTAGATATAACAGTGCTTTATCTAGAGATTCCTTAATTTCAAGTATCATCAAACTTATCCTTGAATATGTTTGTACTACACCATTTAAGATCTATAAATCCATCTTTAACCCTTGTGTGATGTTAGTGAATTTTTTATCTAATTCTCCTACTATCAAACTCAGATTGTTAATAGCATGTCGATTTTCTGTCAGCTCTATTCGCGTTATATTGATTATAGATAAACTGTCCTCTATTACATGAAATAAGCTTTCTTGGTTTGTAGATAAAACTTTTAATCCTTTTCTCATTACTCTTACATCACTTTTTGTAGCTGTGCCAAATAAAAACGATAACCCTTTTCCCACTAGAGGAACTAAGGTTCGTTTTGTACGTCTGGTAGCTTTCTCTCGTAATGACAAAATCTCTTTAATTCCTGTCATTGTCATATAATAAATAGTTTTCATGGACTGAACTTCTTCTCTATAGCTGTTCAATAACTTTTCAAATTGACCTTGTCCAACTGGAACTAACTTAAGATTCTCCAGAACCTCCTCACTTTTGAATAATTCCACTCTTATCTGTTTAGCAAATGATTCATATGCTCCCAAGTCAATGACAAATGTAAATAACCACCGCGCCTGTGTAATTGATACTTCTCTTGTCTTTCTAAATATCACGTTTTCGCTCACCTTCTGGGATTCACATGCGTCAGGCATCACTGCCATGAGCATTGCAGCCACCAATATTATTATGCCTCCAGCCGCCATGAGTTAGCAAAGCTCTAGCACTGTAACACAATAACATTTTTTTTTTTTTACCTGATGCTCGTACGTTGGTTTATTTTTTTTCTCTTAAAATTAAACCCATTTAAACTCTCTCATGTGTTGATAATTTCTTCTCCTGAAAGTTATCAGCTTTAATTACATATCAGCGTAACTCCCAACTGATATCCACATCTCCTTGCTCACGGGAGAACTATATACCTTCATTGATAATTTATTCTCTTTAATTTATCAACTTACCTTCTTATTGATATCCCTATTATCATCCTTTTATTCCGTATTGATAATTTATTTCTCTTTAAATTATCAACTTACCTTTATTTCAAGTCGACTGTTTCCTTGTTATCGAATTTATAATTTCGTCTCATGAAGATTATCAAACCTTAATCTCTTACTCCTGACCTTATTCCATATGACGCTTTTGTTTACGCTGGTCTCGTAAACGTGTATATGTATCACTTGCCTTAGCAATTTTCTTTTGCTCGATCCAAATGGCACTTACCGTATTCTCACTTCTCATGTCACTTACCATTTCTGCCGTATCTGAATAACTATCAGCATCTCGTAACCGTTGTCTTAACTTAGACAAGGGGAGATTGTCCTCTGAATCAGATGCGACGGGAGGGGTGTATAGCTCTGTTTGTTCACTATCTTGCTCTGTTTCGGTACTTATCACTGGTGGGACAACATACTTAGCGGCTCTGTCATTTATTTTTCTAGGAGCAGGCATGGGCCAGTCTGATATATTAGCCCTCTCTAGATGTTTCGCATGCACTTTCCTTACATCGCCTGTAAGTTGGTGTTTAATCGTGTAGGTATAAGAACTATGTTTGGTGACAATGCGATAGTGACTCTGCCAACGTTTTTCCAACTTACTCTGACGTTGATTGTTGTAGAGATACACCGGGTCACCAACTTCATATTCTTTATCCCTAGCACGTTTGTCATGGTAAAATGCCTGCTTCCTTCTAGCTTGCTGGAGATTATGTCTTACCTTGACGAAGGCCTCATGTTGACGCTCCAAAGCTAGTTGATGATGTTGATCACCCAAGTACTTCCTCCTGGGACGTAAAAGATTGTCAATAGGTAGTACAGGGTCACGTGTGTACAAAATGAAAAACGGTGCATATTGAGTGCTATCACTCACACCCACTCTATATGCTGCCAGAACTTGTGGGAGACTTAAATCCCATCTCTCTAGCCTGTCAGAGGCTTGTTTTGACAACATATCATTCATGACTCTGTGGAACCGTTCCGTTTTCCCATTACCTTCTGGATGATAAGTAGATGTAAAAATATGCTTAATATTCAAATTCTGACATAATGTTTCCATTACTGAATTCTTGAATTCTGTCCCATTGTCCGTCACTATGGTGACTGGACAGGAATGTCTCGGAATCAGCTCATCCGAAATGATGTTGGCAATGGTTTCTGCAGATTTATCTGGAATAGCAAAAGCTTCTGGCCACCCACTATATATATCAACTATAGTTAAAATATAGCGGTTGCCCTGCAGTGTGGTTGGATAAGGTCCGCATGTGTCAATACCAACCTTTTGAAATGGATATGTCACCTTATCCATTTCCTGCAATGGAGTGCTGTGTTGTTTTAGCATTCTCTCCTTGCATGGTACACATTTATCAATATGACTTAAAACATCCCTGTACAACCCTACCCAATGATACTTGTTGGTTATGAGCTTGTATGTCTTATCTGGTCCCCAGTGCGCACAGCTCTCGTGAAATTGCTGCAGCACCATGTCCTGATATTTTTTTGGAACCATTAGTCTTAATTGTATTTCTGCCCCCTCAACACAGTAATACAATAATTTATCCATCATGATATATCTCTTTAATGAACCTTTTGTTGCTGATCCACTCTCCATATCTCGGATGAGGGATTGCAACTGTGGATCATCTCTTTGTTCTTTTTCCATATCTGGCAACATCAATGCAGATTCGTCGTCTGTCTTGACGTCTGACATGTCTGCTATGTTGTCACTTTTCGCATCACGCGTTGCAACTACATTAGAGTTGAACATACCTACCTCTGGCATGTTTTCATCAACTTGTGATAAAGGCAGCCGACTCAACATGTCTGCACATGTGTTTTTCTTACCTTCCAGATACTCAATTGAACAATTATATGCACTAATCTTTATGGCCCACATTTGAATTTTTCTGTTTTTCATTTCAGCAGAAAACAAGTATTTTAGTGGTTTATGATCTGTTCGAATCACAAATTTAGCCCCTTGTAAATAATGATTTAATTTTTCAAGTGCGTATACAATCGCAAATCCTTCTTTTTGAATAGTTGGCCATTTTTTCTGTGAGTCAGACAACTTATGTGACAGATAATGTATGTCCTTCTCTCCGTCATCTGATTCTTGCGCTAATAACGCACCCACACACTGATCACTAGCGTCTGTATATAGTATATACTCTCTGCTAGGATCTGGGTACGCTAAGATCGGCGCTTCTGTCATCATAGTTTTTAATTGTTCAAATGAGTCCTGGCATGCCTTGGTCCAGGTAAATCTGGCATGTTTCTTAGTCAGGGCAATTAGGGGTGTCGCGATTTCAGAAAACTTCGGACAAAACCGCCTATACCACGACACACACCCAATGAATGATCTTATGCCCCGGACATCAGTTGGAGGCGCCATCTTTTGTATAACCTCTACTTTGTTTGGGTCAACTTCTAACCCCTCACGACCAACCATAAATCCTAAATAATTAATTTTTGGTTTCATGAATTCACATTTTGACATTTTCAATTTCAGTCCAAATTTTCTTAATCTGTCAAATATATTTTGAAGATGGATCAAATGTTCATGTTCTGTCTCAGAATAAATGATGATGTCATCAAGGTATGCGATGGCATATTCACCACTGATTCCTTCAAGTACATATGTCATCAATTCTTGAAATACGCTCGGAGCGTTGCACAGGCCAAATGGCATCACATTAAATTCATATAAACCTTTGTGACAAGCAAAAGCCGTTTTACTGCGGTCTTTAGGGTCTAATTCTACTTGCCAGTACCCAGATTTAAGGTCCAAACAGGTAAAATGTTTCTTCTTTCCCATAGATGCTAATATATCATCTATATGTGGTAGTGGCCAAACGTATGATTTTGTAATTTTGTTCAATTTCCGAAAATCAACACAAAATCGTTTTGATCCATCCGATTTTTCAATTAGAACTACTGGAAACGACCATTCTGAATGACTTGGCCTGATTATGTTATTCTTTAACATATCATTCACGGCGTCGTCAATGACTCGTCTCTGATTTATGGCTGTCCGATACGGGCGTAACCTGATGGGCGGGTTATCACCAGTATCTATTTTCATACTCACCGCTTTGGTTCTGCCTAAGTCTTTATCCGTTTCTGCGAATAAATCCTTATTCAGACTAATCAAATGTTGTAATTGATTCTGATACTCAGGGGGTGCAGTTATTTGTCCTACTTCTAACACGGCCTCATCACCTCCCCCCGTCACTGTAGACTCTGAGTCCACAGACTCTAGATACTCACTTCCTCCGTCGTGTTTACGTCTAGCAGTCTCTGATTGGTATTCACCTCCCCCAGTCTTTGGCCCCGGATAGTTGACAGATTGTATACACGACACATTAACCCTTTCTGCTTTACCGACCACATTGCCCTTGCGTAACTTAAATGTGCGGTTTGTGTGGTTACAGATTTGTATGGGAATTTTTTTGTTTTTGTTTTCGGCTATGGTATTTGTCACTAACAGACCCGGTTCTCTTTCCATAAACCCTGTTTTGATTGCACTAATATTATATACCGTTTTTTCAAGTCCCCCGTGTTTTAGTCTGGTATTGCATACGGCAGCTGTCTGTGGTGGCAAAACAACGTCCTGGGCTAATCTCACAAAGGAGGCTATGTATGCGTCATCTTCCATGCGTATAGTTTGTTGGTCAATTGTAAGCTGGGTATTTTCAAAATCCAGTTTAACTTTATTTGTAACCAGAAAATCTCTCCCCAAAATCACATTTTGAGAGACACCTTCTGTTACGTAAAAAGGGTGTTTCCTATACAATTTTCCTATTTTGAATTTCACATCGGCGATGCCGGCAATTTTTATTTTACCACCATTGACAGTCCGTAGCTTTAACTGTGTATTTTCTAGTAGATCATGACCCTTTAATCTGTGCATAATCCTGTCTGAAATGATTGACACTTGAGCACCTGTGTCAATTAAGGCTCGAAATCTTTGTCTTCCAATTGTTATTAGTACTGAGGAGCAGTCCTCTTTCTCTAAATTAACTTCACAAATGTTAGAACCTTTTTGTCTATTTGAGTCCAGAATCGGGGCTTTTTTTAATTCTGGACGTTTCCGTTTAACCCTTTTCTACAGGCTTTTTGTAGGTGACCCTTTTCCCCGCAGGCCGGACAGGGTCGCCTGTACGCAATGTGTTTATGGGGGCAATCCCTTTTGAAATGTGTCTCGGCCCCGCAGCACCAGCATCGTCGCGGCTGTGCCTCTACCCTACGTATTGCTCCCGTCGCACCATGGCGACCTGTCGCACCCTTGCCACAAGAATAAGCTCTGTGCCCTATTTTACCGCAACGGTGGCATTTACCATAAAATTTGTCAACCTCCATCGGCTCCTCGACCCTATCGTTTCTGTCTTCATGTCCCGTTTTTCTATTTCGTAATTTAAACCTCTTATCTAAATTTTGTTCCGTAGCTGCTAGTTTTACAGCAGCTTCCATTGTTTCCGGCTGTTGGCGCATTAATTTCCTGGCTATCGTATCAGATGTCAGTCCGTCCATGAAAATATCTACAAGTTGGCATTGTACCAATTTGTCTGTGATTCTGTCAGGCCACGCGTCTTCCGCGAGTGCAAGCATGCGCTCGGCATATACTTGTACTCCTTCAGTATGTTTTTGACGTGTCCGTCGCAACATTGACAAAGCTTGTTGCAGATCCGTCACTTCCCCAAAATATGCCGTTAGTTCTTTTTTTAGGTCAGTCCATACTGTGGGCGAATGGGCTGTAGTATATCTGCCTATAAAATCTGACACCAATCCCTCAGAAGCCTGGTATGCTATCCCCACAGCTTCATCCTCATGTTTGGCCATAATTTTTACATGTTTTTCTATGCTTTTAACCCAATTTCTGAACTTTTTGGTTTCCCCAGTGAATTTAGAAATTGCGTTATCGCAGTGTGTTTTGCCTAATATACCTGAGATACCCGCTAGTTGGGATAATTGTTGATTTTGTACCTCTAATGGGTCATTAGCCATTGTTGCTAATAATATTTAGTTCCAAATAATAATAATAATGATACAATTGACAATTTTATTTATAGCAGCCTAGAATTTAACTGACCTGCAAGTGTATCGAGGTGTTTGTGTCTAGCCAACGATCACAACGTTGCGTAGCTGTTGTGTAGTTCTTGTTTTGTTCCTCCTGGTAACTCCCGTCAGTCTGTCAGCGCCCAGCTCCGTCCTTGATCCCGTCAGTATATATGTCCACGCCCAGCTGCGTCTGGATCCTGATTATTTGTCCTCCGTCTCGTCTCGATAAAAGTGGTGGTTTGATATAGCCACCACTACGTTAATTAACTAGTATTTATCCACTGATATTTGTTTTGCCGTGCCAAGTCAAATCACTTTGTAACTTTCCAACGTTGTTCAACCAAGTTCTTGCATTGATTTAATTTGCTTTTCAAATTAAAATCCTGTCAGATGGCACCAATGTAAACTGGTTTTATCCGTGACACAAATCCTGGTCACGGCACCAATGTAAACTGGTCTTATCCGTGATACGTTGACACGCTATCGTCGGGTGTCCAAATGTTCTGGCACGGCAAACACAACACTCGTGGATAAACTTAAATTAACTCTTGAATATATATAAAATATATATTAAGCAAAAAACATTCAATTTCTCAGTACACTGATGTTAGTACTTATATCTCGTTGTGTAATTTTTCTGTTGCTTCAGTGATCTACAAGATGTTAGATACCGAAGCAACTCCCACTAAACTTAGCCAAGGGTTCTCCTGGGGTTGTATGGTGATTGTACTGAATGATTCCTTCTAAAGAACCTATATTGTTTAGAGTGTATAGACGACAGATCCTGACGTCAAAAGTCCATCCCCGCCCTACAATAAGTAAACCATTTACAATGGCTGTATAGACACATAACATAGGTATTCAAATGAAGCAGAAAGAGCTGACTAAGACATTTATGATGATTTCAAATTGAAACAACCCTTTGGTCTTTATAGCTTGCATGATATATTTCAGCGCTTTAAGGGTTTATATATTAACCTTTTAACCTTTAAAGCGCTGAAGTATATTATGCAAGTTAAGCACTATTTTACAATGTCTTGCGCCGCAATGTCCCGCAAAACGACGGTCAAAAACAAACATTTGTGAACATTTTGAGTGTGAGTCGCGTCTCAATAATCAATTGGTATATGCCGGGCTTTAGCTCACATGACATGTGATCATAATAGCTTGACTACTTTACTCTGTGTATTACAGACCCTACTGGGGAGGGGGGGGGGATTGTGCGTGGGAGGGACAGCTATGACAAACACAAGACGTTGAGCCAATGTTGGTTTAATGTTGGGCCAGCGTCACAGACGTTGGTCCAACATTAACCCTTAAACTGCTGGATATTTTTTATATAAACCAGGGAGACCTAAAGGTTTTATTTCATTTGAAATCATCATAAATGTCTTAGTCGGCTCTTTCTCATTCAGTTGAATACCATGTTACGGGTCTACGGCCATTATACATATTTTTACTCTTGCAGCGCGGGGTTAGACTTTAGACGTCAGAATCCGACGTCTACAGACGTCAGATTCTGACGTTTAAAGTCGATCCCCGCGCTGTAATTAGGGTTGATCAGGCATCGGTTGACCGTCTCGTACTGACTAAGAAGCAGATTGCCCTTTCCTTAGTTACCTAATTAATATCAAAGTCAAACGGTGATTACGGTGACGTCAATTGTAAATCTAATTATGTAACTACCTAGTTGTGTGGGGAGTCACCTTAACCGAGAGGTAGAGTGCTCGGCCTCAAAACGTCAGACCTCAAAATTCTGTCATCAGGGTAGTGTCAGCTATACACAGGACAATTTTTGTTGTCCTACGGCTGGCGGTGCATGTCAGTTAGTTCCTATCACAAACCTGACCCCGTTTAGCACCGTTTATAGCCTGTATGTGTACAAAAGTGGCCCTTTTTAATTTGTGTAGTAGTGGGGCAATATCTAAAAAAGGTCAAGTTGTTTTTAATCTTGGTTCTCCAGCTTGCGTCATTTAAATGTATTTACAGTTCATATTTTAACTTATAGTCTAGAGCACTGGCGTCGACTACATTAGTATTCCCATGTCTTTATTTACACTTGTGTAATAACCTTTGTCAAATATGTTTTAAATATATCACAATAATATTTATAAGTGGTGACGCCTAGCGATGAAATGGTTAGTTGTAGTGTTGTTGATATTTCTGTGATATGTGATACATCAAGTCCTCAAATCAACAACCCCATTATTTGTCTGACCTCCTTACCCTAAATTCCTTACCCTAAATACTGTTTGGGGGTATTCATCCCATGATAATTGTAGATAATCACAAAGGCTCCAAAATCGAGCAGCACGCAATATTACTTATAATTTTGACTAGAAAGTGAGTGGTATAAGCATTGTTGAAAATCTTGGTTGGTTGAATGTTTGTCAGCAGAGAGACTATTCACCGCTCTAACAGTTCTCAAATCTCTTGGAGGCTAATTGCAGCCGAACCATATAGCGGATCTTTTCACTTTATCTAGAGATATTGTAACCCGAATAACAAGATCATATTTTTCTGACAAATTATATTTACCAAAAGCTATCAAAAGCTGCTTAAAATGTTCTTACATAATGTTTCTTAAATACACTGGTGATAATATGTGAATAATTTGTCAGATATTTTAAAAAATAACAATTCTTTCAATGTTTTAAGGCAAATTTTAAAGCTATTTTTAATTAGCTCAAGTTAGAGGGTTTTTCTTTTTCACCATGTTCACCGCAATATTATACTTTCACTTTTACAATTCAACATGTATATTGCACAGTCAGTGTATGTTACATAGTATGTTATATAGTCAGGGCAATTATTTAAAATAGTGTTTTCACTAATGATTCTACCCTGAATAAGTATATTTTATTACACAACAATCTACGACGCTGGCCCAACTATCAAACCATTAATCAAACCATAATTGAATCTCATTCATTGATTGATTCATTGATTCATTGATTCATTGATTCATTGATTGATTGATTGATTCATTCATTCATTCATTCATTCATTCATTCATTCATTCATTCATTCATTCATTCATTCATTCATTCATTCATTCAATTATTCATCCATGCATTAATTAATTAATTAATTAATTAATTAATTAATTGATTAATTAATTAATTAATTAATTAATTAATTAATTAATTAATTAATTAATTAATTAATTAACGAGCGAGCGAAATAATTAATTAATTAATTAATTAATTAATTAATTAATTAATTAATTAATTAATTAATTAATTAATTAATTAATTAAATAATTATTTAATTAATTAATTATTTCGCTCGCTCGTTCGTTCGTTCGTTCGTTCGTTCGTTCGTTCGTTCGCTCGCTCGTTCGTTTGTTCTTTCGCTCGTTCGTTCGTTCGTTCGTTCGTTCGTTCGTTCGTTCGTTCGTTCGTTCACTCGCTCGTTCGTTCGTTCGTTCGTTCGTTCGTTCGTTCGTTTGTTCGTTTGTTCGTTCGTTCGTTCGTTCGTTCGTTCGTTCGTTCGTTCGCTCGCTCGTTCGTTCGTTCGTTCGTTCGTTCGTTCGTTCGTTCGTTCGTTCGTCTACTCATTCAATTATGCAATTCATTCATACTTTGCGTTCTTTCTTTCTTTCATTGATTCATTGATTCATGCATTCATTCATTCAATCATTCATTCATTCATTCATTCATTCATTCATTCATTCATTCATTCATTCATTCATTCATTCACTATTCTTTCATTTATTCATTTCTGGTTCCTATCTAGGTGACAGTACTTTGGTTAGAATGTCTCTCCTAGACTCAATCATCGCCTGGTATATTCTAGTGTTTACCTCATTTGTCTAGCGGGGGTGGGGGCCCTGGTGCAGTGGCTAAAGCTGACTGCTTGGAAAGTCGGAGATCGCGGGTTCGAACCCTTGCTTTCACGTTTCAAAGAAACAAAAATGTTTCTTCCGCGCTCACTCATGGTTCAATATTGTGGGGAACCTCCGTGACCGAGAGGTGTGTGTCAGCCTCAGATCGCCAGGGCTCGAACTTCGAATCCTGTGTCTGGAGGATATCCCAATCATCTCACCATCCTCAGGAGGTTCTCTTGGCCCAGTTCAGTCTATATGTGCACAAAGGTTGCCTAAAACCCCATTCATTTCATTTTGTCAGTCTAACGGACCCACCCCTTCCCCTGCATAAGTTCTGCATGTGTCTTGAATACTTCCATCGTCTTTTTAGGTAAATCCCCCTCCCATTAGGTGACAGTTCAGCTTACATCTCACAGTCAGGAAATCTTTCCCCAGACCCTGACAATCACCGCATGGTATTTGGAGGGGCGGATGCAGATTTTAAAAATGAGGGGGGTCCGACTGAAAAATATATAATATAGCTGTAAAAAAATGTGTAGTCATTTATTATATGGAGCTTGACACTCTAAATTTACTAGGGTAGTGCCTCAAATTGAGGCACTACCCTCGTAAATTTAGAGTGTTGAGCACCGATATTTTGTCGATTATGATCGATATTGAAGTGATTTGGTTTTGGCAAAGGGAGGGACGGGACCCCCCTGAACCCCCAATTTGAGGCACTACCCTCGTAAATTTAGAATGTTAAACACCGATATTTTGTCGATTTTGATCGATGTTGAAGTAATTTGGTTTTGGCAAAGGGAGGGTCGGGACCCCCCTGAACCCCCGCCCTCTGGATGCGCCCACACGTCGGCCCAACTGAAGCACAGACACAGCGTACTAATTCATGCAGGAAAATAGTTCCAGCCCCTGTCCACCCCCCCTACCCCAACTGAAGCACAGTACTATAGTTCATTCACAATGCCATCCCTCTCGCTCTCTCTCTCGCTCTCCCACACAAACATACACTCTCGCCCACCAAGTTCTTGCATTGATTTAATTTGCTTTTCAAATTAAAATCCTGTCAGATGGCACCAATGTAAACTGGTTTTATCCGTGACACAAATCCTGGTCACGGCACCAATGTAAACTGGTCTTATCCGTGATACGTTGACACGCTATCGTCGGGTGTCCAAATGTTCTGGCACGGCAAACACAACACTCGTGGATAAACTTAAATTAACTCTTGAATATATATAAAATATATATTAAGCAAAAAACATTCAATTTCTCAGTACACTGATGTTAGTACTTATATCTCGTTGTGTAATTTTTCTGTTGCTTCAGTGATCTACAAGATGTTAGATACCGAAGCAACTCCCACTAAACTTAGCCAAGGGTTCTCCTGGGGTTGTATGGTGATTGTACTGAATGATTCCTTCTAAAGAACCTATATTGTTTAGAGTGTATAGACGACAGATCCTGACGTCAAAAGTCCATCCCCGCCCTACAATAAGTAAA
>OZ024917.1:71359635-71361597 GCA_964017125.1 Flabesymbios commensalis
TACTACAGGTCTACAGGTCAACACGTCGTCAAAATCCTTAGAATCAATCCATTACTACAGGTCACCATGTCCACACATTGCCATATATCCCATTCTCTACTACTACCTACTACAGGTCTACAGGTCAACACGTCGTCAAAACCCCCAGAATCATGCCATTACTACAGGTCACCATGTCCCCACCTCACCATATCTCATTCTCTACTACCACCTACTACAGGTCTATAGGTCAACACGTCGTCAAAACCCTCAGAATCAATCCATTACTACAGGTCACCATGTCACCACCTCGCCATATCTCATCCTCTACTACTACCTACTACAGGTCCACAGGTCAACATGTTGTCAAAGCCCTAAGAATCATACTCTACTACAGGTCAACATGTCCCCACCTCGCCATATATCTCATTCTCTACTACTACCTACTACAGGTCTACAGGTCAACACGTCAAACCCTCAGAAGCATACCAATACCACAGGTCACCATGTCACCACCTCGCCATATATCTTATTCTCTACCACTACCAACTACAGGTCTACAGGTCAACACTTTGTCAAAACCCCAGAATCAATCCATTACTACAGGTCACCATGTCACCACCTCGCCATATATCTTATTCTCTACTACTACCTACTACAGGTCTACAGGTCAACACGTTGTCAAAATCCCCAGAATCATACCAATACCACAGGTCACCATGTCACCACCTCGCCATATATCTTATTCTCTACTACTACCTACTACAGGTCAACACGTCGTCAAACCCCTCAGAAGCACACCAGTACTACAGGTCACCATGTCACCACCTCACCATGTATCTCATTCTCTACTACTACCTACCACAGGTGTACACGTCGTCAAAACCCTCACAAACATACCATTACTACAGGTCACCATGTCACCACCTCACCATATATCCTTATCTCTTCTACCACCTACTACAGGTCTACAGGTCAACATGTCGTCAAAACCTTCGGAAGCATACCAATACTACAGGTCACCATGTCACCACCTCACCATGTATCTTATTCTCTACTACCACCTACTACAGGTTCACAGGTCAACACGTCTTCAAAACCCTCAGAAGCATACCATCACTACAGGTCACCATGTCACCACCTCGCCATATATCCCATTATTTACTACACGTCACCACCTAATCATATGTAGTGCAAACTGGCATACCTTACCACACAGTGAACGAATGAATCAATTAATAGATAGTAATGAAGTAATGAAGAAATAATTTGATGGATAAAGGACTTGATCAATGAATGAATGAAGGAAGGAATGAACGAAATAATGAATAACAGAATGTATGGGTCTATTAATACAACAATTCAAGAATGAATGAATGGACGAATGAAAGTACCTACAAATAAATGAATTAATCGACAAACAAGTAAATTCATGAACGAACGAATGGATGAATCAATAGATGGATGTATGGATGGAAGAATGAATTCATAGTGAAGGTATGTATTTATGAATACATAACAACAATTGAAAGAACGAATGAGATATTTAAAGAAAAAATGACCAAATATATGCACAAATAAATGCATCAATTGATGAACAAATGATTTCTTCCTTGGATAAATGGAATGAATTAATGAATGGATGAACAATGAAGACATAAATGAATAAACGAACGAATGGATGACCGCTTAATGGATGAATGAATCGATCACTGATGAATGCATGAATGAATGTTCGAAACAAACACATGAATTGACAAATACAAAAATGAATGACCGGACTGAATTGAAGCAATACGTGAATAAGCGAGTGAATAGACGAACGAATGAATAAATTAAAATTACACATATAAATAAAAAGAAATTATGAACGATGGAGAAATAAATAAATAAGTATACGAGTTATTTGATTATTTAATAAATAAATGAATGAACTTATAAATAATTTAATCCTTGAGCGAATAAAAGAAAGAATGAAGAAAG
>OZ024917.1:71361797-71556797 GCA_964017125.1 Flabesymbios commensalis
TGCATAGACTTTGAATTTGTTTCAAGGACCTGTTTAAAATCGTCGTATTTTCTCAGTGCAATATATAGACCTCCAGTATAGCCACTGACACGAATTAATGCAGATACAGCTGGAACTGAACAGTTTCGTTTTTACAAGATACTAAAACGTGTACATAAATGAAAATACGCAGCGAAGTTGCTTTAACAATGTCAAAGAACAACCAATATAAAAAAGAATATCTGATATATGCCTAACTAACTGATGAGCTGTAATATACCACTTGCATTACAAATATTCTGTCATAGGGGAGGTTGACGAGTTAATTAAGGTGGATGGAAAATAAATGTCTCAGGAATTTTAAGTGATCATTAGTGAACGTTGTAATGGTCCACACTTTTTTTCTATGACATGTTATCACTTTTATTGGGGGATCATTGCATACTTATTATTACAATGAGGGTGGTCCAACGTTTGTTTAAAATTAATGTTGGTCCACCGTCTGCGACGCTGGCCAACATTAACACAACATAGGATCAACAGCTGTTTACGTTCATCTAGCTCATTTAATATACCTCGTAGATCGCGCTCGCTATTAAATGATCAATGTTGACTATATTCATGTTTTTTGCATTGTGTTTTGTGTTTGCCTAAACAGTTGGACTATACTCAGTCTAAGTTTGAATACATCTGTCATTAGGTTCATTAAGAAACTGACATTTCAGTCAGCCAGACACCCATTTTATAGGTTTTTTTTCAAAATTTTCCAGAGGGCTTCCCCCCTTCCTAGGCCTCTACTGTTGAATAATTTCTTCTGGAAATCTGAGCACCCCCCTTAATTTATTCCTGAATACGCCACTGAGTAATGTCCTCACTATTTACGACCACCATGTGCCAGCTGAACAGATAACTGAGTGATATGTAGTAGTCATTATCATCATATTAACATCACATGATGAAGCATCCGTACAGTGGTATAGTGATCACTAACATGATGTAGACTGTTTGACGCTTTAGCAGGTGTTTAAAGCTACCTTTCCATGTACGGGTATTGCGTTATCCGTATTTCGGATTCCGTATTGCGTTTCAATCAAGTTTATAGTAAACTAGTGAAAGTCTTTCCATGTGTGCGTATTGCGTATTGCGTATACAGTACTGCGTAAACCATCCGTATACAAATCGCTCCTAGGAGCGATTTGTATACGGTATACGTAGGTATACGGAGGATAAAAAAATCCATTTCGTGACGTCATCAGAGGGTTGCTAGCTTCCGGGGACCCAGATTTGGGCGTCGTGTCGATTGTTTAGGAAGCTAATAAAATAAAATAAAATAACAATTAATGAAAAATAAAAATATAAAAAATGAATACGCATTACGGAGTACGGACTGAAAATGAACGCACACATGGAAAAAGGCAATACGCATTACGGAATACGGAATACGGTATACGGATTACTCAATACGCGTACATGGAAAGCTAGCTTAACGCTTTTTTACCAATGCTTACTATAACCATATGGCAGATAAGCATAGGCCTGGCATAGAGATGAGTGAGATGTAGTAGTCATGATCATGTTATCATCACATGTTTAATCATCCTTACAGTGGTATATACAGTGCTGATCAATGACACTGCGTTGTTTGCGTTTTGAACGCTTCATTAACTTCTACCATATGGCTGCATAACGCGGCAAAACACTGTATGTGGTCGATACATGCTGTCATACGTTATGCTGTCAAAAAGCTGTATCTGATAATGTGTCCCCGGACGCGCAAACACAATGCGTTTATCCAAGGTTAGTTCAAAGTTGGCCCAACGTCTGCGACGCTGGCCCAACATTGAACTAATTTTTGGTGAGCATTTCGTGATTGCTAGGAAGTGATCCAATGTTATTTCAACGACACAGACACGCTGGCCAAACATTGAATCATTTTGCCTCATCACATGTCGTTTTGCTCACTCACTCACTCGCTCGCTCGCTCGCTCACTCACTCACTCACTCACTCACTCACTCACTCACTCACTCACTCACTCACTCACTCACTCACTCACTCACTCACTCACTCACTCACTCACTCACTCGCTCGCTCGCTCGCTCGCTCGCTCGCTCACTCACTCACTCACTCACTCACTCACTCACTCACTCACTCACTCACTCGCTCACTCGCTCACTCACTCACTCACTCACTCACTCACTGGTTTAACGAGTGAATGCTAAATGGCAGACGATTATGGTGCTTACACGCGATTAGTGTTCACATCAAAAGCCTATTATAACGTCACTACACGACATAAATCAATAATTACTTTACACGCTTTGTACAAGTGCTTAACCCCTTAAACCCTCAGGATGCATAAAAGAATCATTTCGCATCTCTTATTTGCCTACGCCTGAGTGGCTTAGGGCAGAACAAATCACGAAAATGTTTTGATTGTGACATTTTTTTATCACCCACCTCAAACCACCTTAATTACTTTATCCATCACCAATCGAGAATTGCGACATCAATTGTAGTGGATAACGAGTTTATACTTTATATAGGATAAATGTGTGGCACTCAGTTTCTCTACTATAGTTTCCCTTTGTGTCGCCAGATTGTCATAATTGCGCAGAAAGCCACGTAAAGCATTGTTTACTCACTCATTCACAAGTTTCTCTGCGCATGACCAGTCCACTCGAGAGGTCGTCTCAATGCTGGTCCAATGATGTGCCAGCGTCGCAAGCGATGAAATGCTAAGTATAACCGTTTTGAATGCCAGCCTTGACGATGTTGTTTTTTACTTTTTATTTTTGTATGCGGTGCTTTCAGTCCGCTCTTTTTTCGCTATTGTCATCTTTATCCGGAATTTCAACACTGAATATTATATATGTGCACCAGAGAAAGACTATCGACCGCAGATGGATCGAACCCGGTAGCTTTGGGGTCTGATTCAACCACGATACCAACTATGCTAGCGCCATTACATAGCATACTGTATCGTATTGCATTTCATTGTATTGCATTTCGTTGCAATTACATGGAAGTCCCATTGCAGTTGTATTGTTTTGTATTGTGTTACATTGCATTGCAGCTGCATTGTAGTTGTATCGCAATTGCATCGAAGTTGCATTGTATTGGATTTATTAAAAATGCATTGTATTATATGGCATATTATATTGTATTTCATTGCATTGCATTGCAGTTGAAGTGCAGTTGCTTTTCAGTTGCATTTACGTTGCCTTGTATTGTATTATTATTACATTGCCTTACCATGCCTTCTCTTGCCTTCCTTTGCCTTGTATTGCATTGCCTTAATTGATTTTTATTACCTTGCATATTTTTGCATTGTATTGTGTTGCATTGCTGTGCATTGTGTTGCTTTGCATAACATTGCATTGTATTGCATGCATTGTGTTGCATTGCACTGCATTGCATTGCATTGGCTTCGCGTTGTATTGTATTGTATTGAAATGCATTGCATTGCATTGCATTGCATTGCATCGCATTGTATTGCATTGTATTGCATTGCATTGCATTGTATCGCATCACAGTGTATTGTATTGTATTGCATCGCATTACTTAGCATCGCATTGCATTGCATTGCATTGCATTGCATTGCATTGCATTGCATTGCATTGCATTGCATTGCATTGCATTGCATTGCATTGCATTACATCGCATTGCATCGCAATACATTGCATTACATTGCATTACATTGCATTACATTGCATTACATTGCATTGCATTGCATTGCATTGCATTGCATTGCATTGCATTGCATTGCATTGCATTGCATTGCAGTGCATTACATTGCATTGCATTGCATTGCATTACATTGCATTGCATTGCATTGCGTTTCATTGTATTGCATTGCATTGCATTGCATTGCACTGCATTACATAGCATTGCATCACATCGCATTGCATTGCCTTGCATTGCATTGCATTGCATTGCATTGCATTGCATTGCATTGCAATGCAATGCAATGCATTGCATTGCAATGCATTGCATTGAATTTAAGTCATGGCATTACATAGTGCAGCTTTGTATCAGATGTTTGTTTTTGATTAATCGTATCCCCTCAAGTTTTACACAATTTACGAGACACATCTTGATGACATTAACAACACAGACCCTGCCCATGCCACCCCTCCCTCCCCATGCCACCTCCCTCCCTCCTCAGCCACGCTGCACCTGTCCTCACAGTGTTTTATATTTCCTCTTATTTTTGCTTAAATGACAGGATGCTACAAAAAAAATCTCAGCCGTCTCCTAAATACTCAACCCTTGTAGCGCTAGGCCGTATATATATACGTTAACCCTTGTGCTGCTTGGCCCGTATATGACTTACTAGTCCAGCAAGTTTGAATCGAATAAAATCACACTGTAATTTATTATGTTATATAAGTGGGTGAATTTATCAAATCATTCAACATTGGAAATTATGCATATTTTAACAAAATCAATAGCTGGAAATTGCTTTGGCATTTCCAGTTTTCAATTAATGAAAAAAAGAAACAAACTATTACATCATAACTCCAATAAACCCTCACGATGCATAAAATTACTTCGCTAAAATCTGAAAACCGAATTATTTCCTTATAACGATTGCTGCAAGCCATTGGCAATCAGAGCGGTGGGCGATATAACGTGCATTCGGGAACAGCGATCAGTATACAAAGAAAGCCAGGTTTTGCAAGTTGAACATTAATTATAATTGGCGATCGCACACATTTTTCAATGGACGTAAAAACAAACTGAGCCAGCAAAACAAGTTTTAACCCTTTAACCGCCGGTGCCGCATATATTTGGGTTTTCATTTTTATTGGCACATTAAGTACCATATTTTAAACAAGTTAAAGATAAAATGTGACATCAATCAGCAAGATTTGAAAAGAGATGATTTCCATTTTGTCAAATCTGAATAATTTTCACTCACTTGAAGTTGTGGATCGCTTCAGCGAGACACAACTTCGAGTGGGTCAAAATTCAAAATGAATAATTTGAGGGTTAAAGGGTTAAATCACAAAACACGTGGATAACAATATCATCAGCTATATATTAATAGTCAGCTACATCGGAGAACAGGGATTCAGGTCACAGCGGTGAAGGTCACAGGGTGAAGGTCACCCCGTGTTAGAGTGTATAACTTTAAATCTGCCCGTGTATCAGTCGTCATAATAGCAGCCTCACCACATTTATATTTGTCTGTCTTTGTGTCTGTCTGTGCACACCACGTGACGTATTAGACCCTATATGCCATACAATTTATTCACGTGCCAGACCCATCTATAACAGAACAATTGTTTTACTAAAGTTTGAAATGTCATATCAGTAATTTTATTTTAACAATATATAATAATATACGTCTACAGATCCCCTTTAAAATGTTGGTCTTTTTTATTGCTATGCGGAGATGGGCGATTATTTTAGCAGATTTTGTATCTCACGTATTTGAGCAGTTGCCGTCACTCACATACGTAGATATTTGTGCTTATTTTAGAGTTATTACATGCCGGAAAGCTTGTACATATATATTATTCTTATTTTTATATCATGCTTATTTGCGTATTTAGGTCCATATCAGTGAAATAAATGATACCATGAAAATTATATAAATATATGTTTCTTTTCCTGTATTTATGTGGATAAATGATACACATGTGTGCATCAACAGTCGATACAATATACAATTTTTTAACCGAATAGCAGTACCTTATTCGTCCCTTTGCAGCATAGACAATGACAAACAGCAGTAACTGCTTACTTTACAAGTAGTTTGTAGTTGTAGTTGTAGTTTGAAGGAATATGAAATAATAATTATGGTGATAGTTGGGCCACGATTTTTGCAATGTTGAGCCAAATATAATTCTGTACTTACTGCCTTTGTAAATGATAGATAGATGAGGCCTAAATCGATTAGAAAATATCCACATATGTTTTAAATGGTACAGATCAGTGGCATGCCAAGGGTGGCTGCGTAAAATATGGTTTGTTATACTGTGAGGTTGTATCGACTGAAGATACACGCACGTGTTTCAAATGGTATGGATTGTATCGACTGTAGGCCTAGATAAATGCACAAGTTTTTCTTTAGTTGTTTTAATTTATTGAATTTAACCCTAACCCTGTTTACATCTAGAGGATAATAGAATATCCGTCTACACTTCACCGACTCCTGTGAATATGCGGCAGCTTGATTGATCCTAGAAAAAAACGATACATTGAGACATTGAAGCAATGCTGGCTTAATGTTGGGCCGAAGGCGGCCCAACATGAAATCGGCATTAGCTTAACGTGTCCAGCATGTAGATGTGTCGTGTTTGCTGGGATAATGTACAATATATAACTGAACATACAGCTGCCGATGTTTTATTGGCATTGGATTTCAACCACCAGGTAAAAACATGTATAACATATACATATCACATAAACATAGCGGTAAATATAGCCTGATATCTACCCTTCAAGCCTTGGGCTAGAAAATCAATAACCCTTACAGTGCGGTGATCAACTTTAGTCGTCAGAATCGGATGTCTGTAGACGTCAGATTCTGACGACTAAAGTCGATCCCCGCACTGTAAGAGTAAAAATATTTCAAATGACCGTAAACCCACAAAATAGGTATTCAAATGAATCAGAAAGAGCTGACTAAGACATTTATGTTGATTCTGAAATGATTAAACCCCTTTGGACTCCATGATTTTTACAAAATTAATTCAGCGCCGTGAATGTTGAGATCTCAGTTCACAGCGATGACAGCGACACCCGCGTTTTTCTGTTTTCTTTGTTTGTATTTTGCTGTCACTTGTCGTCCTTAGTTGGAGTTCCTTTTATGACGTCCTTGCCTTATCCATTGAATGTTTGGATCTACGCTAACGTAATTAGACTTATCACTGTGTCTAATTTAAATTTACACCCACCCGAATTTTTGGGTATCGCTACCGAGACCCAAAACTTCAAGTGGGTGAAAATCCCTCATTTACAATATAGTCCTATAGGCCAATCTGAACATACAGCTGTCGATATTTTATTGATTCTGGGAGTTTAAATATCAGATAACATCATATAATACATAAGCATAATGGGAAACATAACGTATGATATTTAATGATTCTATATCAATTTAAATGTGTACCCACTTGAAGCTTTGTCTCGCTATCGCGATTCACAACTCAAGTGCTTACATAATTATGTGTAACTTTGTTCAAAACATATCATTATGCCAGTCTATCAAATTCAACGCTCATTTCACCTTCAAATTCCCCCGTTTGTTAACGAACCAAACGGCTATATATATATGCTTAAGGTAACCTTTCCAGTTCGTGGATGGACTTTAGACGTCAGAATCGGACGTCTACACACTAAACGATATAGGTTCTTCAAAAACAACCATTCAGAACTAAGGGTTCTCTTGGGGTTGTATGGTGATAGTACTGAAGGGTTCCTTCTAAAGAACCTATATTGTTTAGAGTGTATAGACGACAGATTCTGACGTCAAAAGTCCATCCCCGCTCTACAAAAAGTAAACCATTTATAACGGCTGTATAGACACATAACATAGGTATTCAAATGAAGCAGAAAGAGCTGACTAAGACATTTATGATGATTTCAAATTGAAACAACCCTTTGGTCTTTATAGCTTGCATGATATATTTCAGCGCTTTAATAGTTTATTTATTAACCTTTTAACCTTTAACGCGCTGAAATTAATTATGCAAGTTAAACACTATATTACGTTGTCTTGCGTCGCAATGTCCCGCAAAACGACGGTCAAAAACAAACATTTGTTAACATTTTGAGTGTGAGTCGCGTCTCAATAATTAATTGGTATATGCCGGGCTTTAGCCCACATGTGTAAAAATGTCATCATAATAGTCTAGACTACTTCACTCTGTGTATTACAGACCCTACTGGGGAGGGGGGGGGGATTGTGCATGGGAAGGACAGCTATGACTAGCAAACACAAGACGTTGAGCCAATGTTGGTCTAATGTTGGGCCAGCGTTACAGACGGTGGCTCACATCAACCTTAGAGCGCTAGATATTTTTTATATAAACCATGGAGACCTAAGAATTTTAGTTCATTTGAAATCATTATAAATGTCTTAGTCAGCTCTTTCTCATTCAGTTGAATACCATGTTATGGGTCTACGGCCATATTTTTACTCTTACAGCGCGGGGATATACTTTAGTCGTCAGGATCTGACGTCTAAAGACGTCAGATTCTGACGTCTAAAGTTGATCTCCGCACTGTAAGGATTGATCAGGCATCGGTTGACCGTCTCGTACTGACTAAGAAGCAGATTGCCCTTTCTTTAGTTACCTAATTAATATCAAAGTCAAACGGTGATTACGGTGACGTCAATTGTAAGTCTAATTATGTAACTACCTAGTTGTGTGGGGAGTCTCCTTAACCGAGAGGTAGAGTGCTCGGCCTCAAAACGTCAGACCTCAAAATTCTGTCATCAGGGTAGTGTCAGCTATACACAGGACACTTTTTGTTGTCCTACGGCTGGCGGTGCATGTCAGCTAGTTCAAATCACAAACCTGACCCCGTTTAGTACTGTTTATAGCCTGTATGTGTACAAAAGTGGCCCTTTTTAATTTGTGTAGTAGTTGTTTTTAATCTTGGTTCTCCAGCTTGCGTCATTTAAATGTATTTACAGTTCATATTTTAACTTATAGTCTAGAGCACTGATGTCGACTACATTAGTATTCCCATTTCTTTATTAACACTTGTGTAATAAACTTTGTCAATAAGTTTTAAATATATCACAATAATATGTATAAGTGGTGACGCCTAACGATGAAAGGGTTAGTTGTAGTGTTGTTGATATTTCTGTGACATGTGATACATCAAGTCCTCTAAAATCAACAACCCCATTATTTGTCTGACTTCCTTACCCTAAATTCCTTACCCTAAATACTGTTAGGCGGTATTCATCCCATGCTAATTGTAGATAATTACAAAGGTACCAAAATCGAGCAGCACGCATTATTACTGATAATTTTGACTAGAATGTGAGTGGTATAAGCATTGTTGAAAATCTTGGTTGGTTTAATGTTTGTCAGCAGAGAGACTATTCACCGCTCTAACAGTTTATAAATCTCCTGCATGCTTGCAGCCGAGCTATATAGCGGACATCTTTTTACTTTATTCAGAAATATTGCAACCCACATAACAAGACAAATTATATTTACCAAAAGCTAACAAACACTGTTTCAAATGCAATACACTGGTGCTAATATATGTAATAATTTGCCAGATATGTGAAGAAATGACAATTCTTTCAATGCTTTTATCCAAACTTAAAGCTATTTTTAATTAACTCAAGTTAATGGGGCTTTTCCTTTTTAGCATGCTCACCACCGCAATATTATTATTTCTCTTTTACCATTGGACATGTATGTTACACAGTCAGTGTACGTTACATACTATCAGAAATACATAACCATGGTTAGGTATTTCTGATAGTATGTAATATAGTCAGGGCAATTATGTAAAATAGTGTTTTCACTAATGATTCTACCCTGAATAAATATATTTTATTACCCAACAATCTACGACGCTGGCCCAACTATCAAACCATTAATCAAACCATCATTAGATCTCATTCATTCATTCATTCATTCATTCATTCATTCATTCATTCATTCATTCATTCATTCATTCATTCATTCATTCATTCATTCATTCATTCATGCATTAATTATTTAATTAATTAATTAATTAATTAATTAATTAATTAATTCATTCATTCATTCATTCATTCATTCATTCATTCATTCATTCATTCATTTATTCATTCATTCATTCATTCATTCATTCATTCATTCATTCATTCATTCATTCATTCATTCATTCATTCATTCATTCATTCATTCATGCATTAATTGATTAATTAATTAATTAATTAATTAATTCATTCATTCATTCATTCATTCATTCATTCATTCATTCATTCATTCATTTATTCATTCATTCATTCATTCATTCATTCATTCATTCATTCATTAATTCATTCATTCATTCATTCATTCATTCATTCATTCATTCATTCATTCATTCATTCATTCATTTATTTATTCTTTGCGTTCTTTCATTCATTCATTCATTCATTCATTCATTCATTCATTCATTCATTCATTCATTCATTCATTCTGTCATTCATTCATTTCTTTCATTTATTCATTTCTGGTTCCTATCTAGGTGACAGTACTTTGGTCAGAATGTCTCTCCTAGACTCAATCATCGCCTGGTATATTCTAGGATTTACCTCATTTGTCCAGCGGGGGCGGGGGCCCTGGTGTAGTGGCTAAAGCTGCCTGCTTGGAAAGTCGGAGATCCCGGTTCGACCCCCACTCTGGCCTTCAAGTTTCAAAGAAACAAAAATGTTTCTTCTGCGCTCACTCATGATTAAATATTGTGGGGGACCTCCGTGACCGAGAGGTAGTGTGCTCAGCCTCAGATCGTCAGGGCTCGAATTTCGAATCCTGTGTCTGGAGGGCAGTGTCATCTTATTCATCTCACCATCCTCAGGAGGTTCTCTTGGCCCAGTTCAGTCTATATGTGCACAAAGGTGGCCTAAAGCCCCATTCATTTCATTTTGTCAGTCTAGCGGACCCATCCTTCCCCTGCATGTGTCTTGAATACTTCCATCGTCTTTTCAGGTAAATCTCCCTCCATTTCAGCTTACATCTCACAGTCAGGAAATCTTTCCCCAGACCCTGACAATCACCGTATGGTGTTTGCAGGGGCGGATGCAGATTTTGAAAAAGAGGGGGATCCGACTGAAAAATATATAATTAAGATGTAAAAAAATGTGTAGTCTTCTCAGCAAAAATATGGGAGGTTGACACTCGAAAATTAATTTGAGGCATCACCCTGGTTTCAATGTCAAATACCGATATTTTGGCACTTTTTCTCGATGTTGAAGTAATTTTGCATTATATGGGGCTTAACACTCTAAATTTACGAGGGTAGTGCCTCAATTTGAGGCACTACCCTCGTAAAATTAGAGTGTTAAATACCGATATTTTGTAGATTTTGATCGATGTTGAAGTGATTTTGTTTTGGCAAAGGGAGGGTCGGGACCCCCCTGGACCCCCGCCCTCTGGATGCGAACCCACGTCTGGTTGTTTTGTGGTTTCTGTCATTCTCTGACAGCTTGGTGTGGCATCCAGACACATGTCACATAGGAATCGCTGGCCCCGCCCTCTCGGTGCGCCCCTATATATATGTTTCCTGTCATTGTCTGACGGCTTGACATGGCATGTAGGGTTGCAACCAGCAGGCACATGTCACATAGGAATCCCTATGTACACCTGACAAATGGAAAAAACATCAGACGCCCAGAAGAACACGGACTGCCACGATAATGGCGTGTTGTATCCATACCCAGCGAACGCCAATATAATGTCATATTAATGTGGGCCAGCGACCGCGACGCTGGCCCAACATTAAAACAACATTGAGAATTTTTTTTGTGTTATCTATGTCCAGCAAACACGATGTGTTGAGTGGAACGCCAAAATTAAAGCAGGCTTCAGCTTTCGATAAATCACAGGTGTATTGTCGTGTATAGCGTGAATAAGGGTTCAATTAGACTTGATGATATGCTACAAGGTTGAAGGGTTCTGGGTGTTTTTTCTGGCAGATCGACCTCATGAAAAATAAGGCAAATCCAGAATTTCGAAAAAAGAGGGTTCCCCCCTTCTGGATCTGCCTCTGGTCCAGTAGCTTAGTCAGTATGGGGGTGGACTGGTTGCCTGATCACTCCTTTCAACTTAATTTTTTCCTGGCAGATAGAAATCCCAGAAAAGGACAGAAAGCCATATATTAACCCCCCACCCCGGATCACGTCACTTTCTGGTTACGTCAGTGATTGTGTCAACTACTGGCGTTATCTACACAGAGAAAAGACGTTACGTTGATGGATTGATGCGGGTCCAGCACCTATAACAGTGGGCCAGCATTGGCCCAGCATCAGATCAACGTCATGTGTTTTGTACTAAGGAGATGCAATCTAATGCTTGGCTATATACCTCAAGTTTTCTTGGAAGATAGAAATAATCTGAATGAATGAATGAATGAATGAATGAATGAATGAATGAATGAATGAATGAATGAATGAATGAATGAATGAATTGTGTTTTAGGCCACCTTTGTGCAAATATAGACTAAACTGGGCCAGGGAAACTTTTTGAAAATTGTGAGATAAGAAAAACAATTTACCTGAATTAGTCCGGAAAAAACACCGGACCTTAAACAAATGTTGATTTACGGCTGTTTCAGCGTTGTAGACGGCTCGACGTTCCGCCAACATTAAACCAACATTGGATCAACGTCTTTTGTCTGCTGTGCACCCAGCAAACACGTCGATCCAATGTTGGTTTAATGTTTGCCCAAACGCCTACGACGCAGGGCCAACATTAAACCTGAAACTTCAAGTGGGTGAAAATCCCTCATTTACAATATAGTCCTATAACTGAACATACAGCTGCCGATATTTTATTGATACTGGGAGTTTAAAGGGACTGGCACAGGCTAAAATCATCAAAAAATCGGTGATTTTATTTCGGGTTCCTAATATGACCATATGATGTAAACATGTACATAGACTAGAACTTCAAATTTTTATAATTTTTGTGCTGCGCATTCATCAGTTAGACTAGATATAGAGACGAAATTCCCGCATTTCCTATTTTTGACATGGTTGTCAATAATTAGAAGTTAGGAATTTCGTATATGCCGGGCTTTAGCCCACATGTGTACAAAATGTCATCATAATAGTCTCGACTACTTTACTCTGTGTATTACAGACCCTACTGGGGGGGGGGGATTGTGCGTGGGAGGGACAGCTACAACTAGCAAACACAGACGTTGAGCCAATGTTGGTTTAATGTTGGACCAGCGTCACAGACGGTGGCTAACATCAACCTTAAACCGCTGAATATTTTTAAAAAAAACCATGGAGACCTTACCCTGATGACATCGCAAGGCTCTGACACAGTGACCTCCATTTTTAAATTTAATAGTTCTAATACGATCAAAAGTTTACGCCTGCTGAAAATGGGCTAGTTATCGTAGACACTTGAAATATTTGTCTCGATTTCATGGCATCCGAGATTTTCGGTAGGCACCGCGAGTGTCGTTTTTACACAGCTGGCTGTGGAAACAAAATGGCGGTCAGTGTGACTGGGCCTCGCGCAGTAAATGAGTTAGGCGGCCCAGTCATACCGGGTAGGAGACCTAAGAATTTCATTTCATTTGAAATCATCATAAATGTCTTAGTCAGCTCTTTCTCATTCAGTTGAATGTTATGGGTCTACGGCCATTATACATATTTTTACTCTTGCAGCGCGGGGATAGACTTTAGACGTCAGAATCTGACGTCTACAGACGTCAGATTCTGACGTTTGAAGTCGATCCCCGCGCTGTAATTAGGGTTTATCAGGCATCGGTTGACCGTCTCGTACTGACTAAGAAGCAGATTGCCCTTTCTTTAGTTACTAGTTCAGATTGCCCTTTCTTTAGTTACCTAATTAATATCAAAGTCAAACGATGATTACGGTGACGTCAACTGTAAGTCTAATTATGAAACTACCTAGTGTGGGGAGTCTCCTTAACCGAGAGGTAGAGTGCTCGGCCCCAAAACGTCAGACCTCAAAATTCTGTCTGGAGGGTAGTGTCAGCTATACACATGGCACTTTTTGCTGTCTTACGGCTGGCGGTGCATGTCAGCTAGTGCATATCACAAACCTGACCCCGTTTAGCACTGTTTAACCTGTATGTGTACAAAAGTGGCCCTTTTTATTTTGTGTAGTGGTGGGGCAGCATCTGAAAAAGGTCAAGTTGTTTTTTTTCTTGGTTCTCCAGCTTGCGTCATTTAAATGTATTTACAGTTCATATTTTAACTTATAGTCTAGAGCACTGGCGTCGACTACATTAGTATTCCCATGTCTTTATTAGTACTTGTGTAATAAACTTTGTCAAATATGTTTTAAATATATACCAATAATATGTATAAGTGGTGACGCCTAACGATGAAAGGGTTAGTTGTAGTGTTTTTGATATTTCTGTGATATGTGATACATCAAGTCCTCTAAAATCAACAACCCCATTATTTGTCTGACTTCCTTACCCTAAAATCCTTACTCTAAATACTGTTTGGGGGTATTCATCCCATGATAATTGTAGATAATCACAAAGGCTCCAAAATCGAGCAGCACGCAATATTACTGATAATTTTGACTGTAATGTGAGTGGTATAACCATTGCTAAAGATCTTGGTTGGTTGAATGTTTTGCAGAGAGACTATTTGCTAATTGCAGCGGATCTTTTCACTTCATCTAGAGATATTGTAACCCGCATAACAAGATCATATTTTACTGACAAATTATATTTACCAAAAGCTATCAAAAGCTGTTTAAAATGTTCTTACATAATGTTTCTTAAATACACTGGTGATAATATATGAATAATTTGCCAGATATTTTAAGAAATGACTTTTTTTAATTAACTCAAGTTAGAGGGTTTTTCTTTTTTACCATGTTCACCGTAATATTATACTTTCACTTTTACAATTCGACCTGCATTTTACACAGTCAGTGTATGTTACATAGTATGTTATATAGTCAGGGCAATTATGTAAAATAGTGTTTTCACTAATGATTCTACCCTGTATAAATATATTTTATTACCCAACAATCTACGACGCTGGCCCAACTATCAAACCATTAATCAAACCATTCATTCATTCATTCATTCATTCATTCATTCATTCATTCATTCATTAATTCATTCATTCATTCATTCATTCATTCATTCATTCATTTATTCATTCATTCATTCATTCATTCATTCATTCATTCATTCATTAAATAATTCGTTCGCTCGTTCGTTCGTTCTTTCATTTATTCGTTCGTTCGTTCGTTCGTTCGTTCGTTCGTTCGTTTGTTCGTTCATTCGTTCGTTCGTTCGTTTAATTATTCAATTCATTCATTTTTTGCGTCCTTTCTTTCTTTCATTGATACATTCATTCGTTCGTTCGTTCGTTCGTTCGTTCGTTCGATCGTTCGTTCGTTCGCTCGTTCTTTCGTTCGCTCGTTCGTTCGTTCGTTCGTTCGTTCGTTCGTTCGTTTAATTATTCAACTCATTCATTTTTTGCGTCCTTTCTTTCTTTCATTGATACATTCATTCATTCATTCTATTCTTTCATTTATTCATTTCTGGTTCCTATCTAGGTGACAGTACTTGGGTCAGAATGTCTCTCCTAGACTCAATCATCGCCTGGTATATTCTAGGGTTTACCTCATTTGTCTAGCAGGGGCGGGGGCCCTGGTGCAGTGGCTAAAGCTGCCTGATTGGAAATTCGGGGTTCGCGGTTCGACCCCCACTCTGTGCTCAGCCTCAGATCGTCAGGGCTCGAATTTCGAATCCTGTGTCTGGAGGGCAGTGTCATCTTATTCATCTCACCATCCTCAAGACATTATCTTGGCTCAGTTCAGTCTATATGTGCACAAAGGTGGCCTAAAACCCCATTCATTTCATTTTGTCAGTCTGACGGACCCACCCCCTTCCCCTGCTTAAGTTCTGCATGTGTCTTGAATACTTCCATCGTCTTTTCAAGTAAATCTTCCTCTCATTAGGTGACAGTTCAGCTAACATCTCACAGTCAGGATGTCTTTCCCCAGACCCTGACAATCACCGTATGCTATTTGCAGGGGCGGATGCAGAATTTTGAAAAAGAGGGGGGTCCGACTGAAAAATAAATAATTTAGGTGTAAAACAATGTGTAGTCATCTCATCTATTATATGGAGCTTGACACTCTAAATTTACTAGGGCAGTGCCTCAAATTGAGGCACTACCCTCGTAAATTTAGAGTGTTAAACACCGATATTTTGTCGATTTTGATCGATGTTGAAGTAATTTGGTTTTGGCAAAGGGAGGGTCGGGACCCCCCTGGACCCCTGCCCTCTGGATGCGCCCCCACGTCTGGTTGTTTTGTGGTTTCTGTCATTCTCTGACAGCTTGGCATGGCATCCAGACACATGTCACATAGGAATCACTGGCCCCGCCCTCTGGGTGCGCCCCTATATATGTGGTTTCTGTCATTCTCTGACGGCTTGACATGGCATGTAGGGTGGCACCCAGCAGGCACATGTCACATAGGAATCCTTATGTACACCTGACAAATGGAAAAACATCAGACGCCCAGAAGACTGCCACGACAATAATGGCCTGCTGTATCCATACCCAGTGAATGTCGATACAATGTCGTATAAATGTTGGGACAGCGTCGCGGAAGCTGGCCCAACATTGAAACAACATTCTGAAAAAGAGGGTTCCGATTGGATAAAAGAAATATATAACAGATTTTTTCTCCTCAGCTGCATCTTAAAAAGGTGTAGTCAACTGTCAAAATTCGCGGGACAAGGGTCCCCCAGAAGGCAATAGTGCCCGTGGGTAGGCCAAGGCCCTATTCCATAATAATACTAAATATGCGTTTCATACCCAAAGCCTCATTAAGAGCAAGTTCTCAAATCACAGCAAGTTCATATATACTTGAGCGACATCTATGAGTAACAATTCCATCAATCTCTAAGCCCTTTGTCCTGGATCTTAGCTGGGCCTTGCTTTGCAAACAAACTGACTGTATTACTGTGGGTATTTCGAAACAGGTTGACCCCATGCGTGTACCGACACCCTGTGAACACAACACATTTGTATGACTTTGTACAATGTTAGACCAACGTCGAAGACGTTGGGCCGGCGTTGTATAAATGTTATACAAATGTTTTGTGTTTGCTGGGAAGGAGGACTTTCTCTCAAACATTGTAGATTTGTGCAATGTTGGTTCAATGTTGGGCCAGCGTCGCAAACGTTGGCTTAACATCAAAACAACGTTGGGTGAGTATTCGTTGGAGTAGTATCCAGTCTTATAATCAGGTTACTTCATCAACCACACTGTACTGTATACTGAAGGCTTACACGCATGCGAGTTTAGAACCTGACTCTATCTTTAACTGAAGTGTGACAAACGTCTGATTTTTCAGCATTTTGTATCGATGTTGAGGCAAAATTGACCCCCCTTCTGGATCTGCCCCTGGTCCACTGGCTTAGTCAGTATGGGGGTGGTCTGGTTGTCTGATCACCCCTTTCAACTTACCTTTTTCCTGGCAGATAGAAATCCGAGAAAAGGACAGAAAGCCATATATTAACCCCCCACCCCTGCTCACGTCACTTTCTGGTTACGTCAGTGATTGTGTCAACTACTGGCGTTTTCCAGAGGGCGTTTTCTACACAGAGAAAAGACGTTACGTTGATGGATTGATGCGGGTCCAGCACCTATAACAGTGGGCCAACATTGGCCCAGCATCAGATCAACGTCATGTGTTTTGTACTAAGGAGATGCAATCTAATGCTTGGCTATATACCCTCAAGTTTTCTTGGAAGATAGAAACAATCTGAATGAATGAATGAATGAATGAATAGATGAATGAATGAATGAATGAATAAATGAATTGTGTTTTAGGCCACCTTTGTGCAGAAACTTCTTGAAAATTGTGAGATAAGAGAAACAATTTACCTGAATTAGTCCGGAAAAAACACCGGACCTTGAGCAAATGTTGATTTACGGCTGTTTCAGCCTCGTAGACGGTTCGACGTTCGGCCAACATTAAACCAACATTGGATCAACGTCTTTTGTCTGCTGTGCACCCAGCAAACACGTCGATCCAATGTTGGTTTAATGTTGGCCCAAACGACGCTGGGACAACATTAAACCAACATTGTATCTAGACTTGTATCAGCTGAGCACAGAACGCCCCAAGACATTGGACCAATGCTGGCTTAATGTTAGCCAACATTAAACCAGCATTGGTCCAATGTCTTGTGTTTATCGAGTTAGCTAAAAAGCACTTACAGGAGATTCTGAGCCAATGTTGGCCTATATCGATGGCCCAGCATTAGCCCAGCATTGGGCCAACGTCTCGTGTTTTCCGAGCTGAAGCAATCTAGCGACACTAACCACAGAACCATATATTAGCTTTGTGCCAACACATCCAGTTATTCCGGTGATTGCCGGGAAATTTTCTACTGCCTCATTTTCAGTGTGACAGCCTCGCTTTCAGCTCACCCACGCATTTCCCGTTCATGCGCGTGCGCAAACAAACCGGAAATATGCCACTATTAATCAGTCTGACCACTGTGTTCCCATGACAACATCTATCTGCAGTCACATCACGTATCTACAGTGACCACCTAGCCTTGTTGTCATGGTTACCACGTGTAAATAGATTCTGTCCTCGTAGTGACACTCTGAACCCTGGGGTTGTATTACCAGCGACCTTCTGCTCTCCAGAGCAACATATTATTTAGTATGTGTCATGATTTTTGTTGGATTATATCCGGCGGAAAATTGTCGAATGAGAATTGACCGTGTAAGAAGAAAACATGAGGTGCGGGCCCGACGATGTTCTAATGCTGGCCCAGCGTCGTAGACGATGAGCCAGCATTAACCCTTTCAGTGCGGGGATCAACTTTAGATGTCAGGATCTGACGTCTACAAACGTCAGATTCTGACGACTAAGGTCGATCGCCGCACTGAAAAAGAGTAAAATATTTATAATGGCCGTAGGTCTAGGCCCATAGCATAGGTGTTCAAATGAAGCACAGAGAGCTAACTAAGACATTTATGGTGATGGTCCCCATGGTTTATTTAAAAATATTTTAGCGTTAAGCCAACGCTGGGTCAACATCTGATGTTATCACATTCAGAATCCATATTTTGCAGCTGCAAATTTCCCATTTGACAGAATCCCGTCAGTTTGAGACCGGCATTTTTATCGAGGGTACAGATACATGTATATTATGCAAGTACAAATGTGTAAAATCAATCAAACATTTAAAACATACACGCACCAACCCACGCAGTATAGCTCATCCGCCACGTGGCCATCAAATATAAATATAGAAAAAAAACATACATCAATGTTTTGCGTATCACATATATATATACAACCTCAAATTACGCTAACCTATAGGGCCTACTTGTACATACATTTTGCACAATAAGTAAAAAAAAAATAATAAAATACAATAAGGTAAAAAAAACCAATAATGGATATTATATTTAGTAATAATTAGGGTGATATTACTTATGGATGAGATCTTCACAACTCATATATACCTTCCTAACATATAGACCCCTTATAATATAAAAGCATGTATTTAGATTTGTTTGCATGATAAATCGGACGATCTGTTTGAATAATTCTACAAACCTCTTGAATAATACATACTTTTGAACTATTATAATTGATGTAAATGGATGTATATAATTGATAAAATAATCTTATATGTATATGGGAAATGTATATATTGAATATTGAAGTGTATTGTCAACCGAGATACATAAGGACTCAATTTCAATCCGGCGCGCTGAAAATTTAAATTTTTTTCACATGTTTACATAGAACAATTCTTGATTTAATCAGCTTGAAATTAAATTGATTGATTGATTGATTGATTGATTGATTGATTGATTGATTGATTGATTGATTGATTGATTGATTGATTGATTGATTGATTGGCTAGTTATCTTACACATCACGCAGGTATACGCGTTAGTAATGCTGCGTTACGCCAGCCGTTACGCAGGTATACGCCGTTACATGAGCAGCACGTGCACTTTAGAGATTAATCGCCCCGTGCACGCAAGGAGAGAAGTGGAAATCAATGGCTGCCTAATAGAGCCTGATAACCAGACGGAATTAGCTGCGTTTTGTTGACCTTTGACCCGCTAAGCGTTCTCAATCTGTTTTATTTGACACCCAAGTCACTGATATAGGGGATGAAAATAATGCTTAAATGTAAAGACTTACAATGTAAATCTTTACATTTAAGCATTATTTGCATCCCCTATATGAAAATCACTCATATTTTTTTTAATTTGAAACTATATGTCATATGGTTTCAAATTAAACAAACATGAGTGATTTTCAGCCCCTTAAAGTTGTGGGTCGCGGTAGCGAGACACAACTTCAAGTGGGTGAAAATCACTCATATTTTTTTAAATTTGAACCTATATGTCATATGGTTAAACAAATATGAGTGATTTTCAGCCCCTTAAAGTTGTGGGTCGCGGTAGCGAGACACAACTTCAAGTAGGTGAAAATCACTCATAATTTTTTAATTTGAAACTATGTCATATGGTTAAACAAATATGAGTGATTTTCAACCCCTTAAAGTTGTGGGTCGCGGTAGCGAGACACAACTTCAAGTGAGTGAAAATTTATATTATTTAATTTAGCGCTTTAAGGGGGGAAGCTTAGCCTGAGAATGAATCAATGAAACTTGAACCGCACCCCTCGCCCTCTCATGCACGCAATGACAAACCGCGCTGACCTAACATGTATCCTGACAGAACTACATTCTGTTTCACCAGATCCTGAGAGTAGCCTTTTTTCAATTTGCTCGGTCGCTGTTGGAATTTTTTAAACAATTTTTTTTCGGATCATCTTTCACCTTCCCCCAACATCCCTGAGAATTTAGTGGAATTTTGTTGTGTATTTTGTAAGTTCGACCATTTGGCATGTAATACAATTCTTGTTTCACGTTAATGGTGTTAAAGAGAGCTGTAATTTTGAAAATGTATTACATGCCAAGTAGTCGATCTTTGATAATACATAAAAAAAATCCACGAAATTTTCAGGGATGTTGGGGGGAAGATAAAAAAATGACCCGAGAACAAATTTGCTAAAAAAATATAAAGCGGTCCAGAAAATTGAAAAAAGGCTTCTCCCAGGATCTGGTGAAACAGACTGTAGTTGTGCTTGTGTGAACCCTTGGGATGCTGAGTGGTTTGTTTGTATTCTTTTATTAGTTGAATCTGGAATTGCTGACACAAATTCCTGCTTGAAATGATGGACAATAAATGGTTTAATCACTAAATATCTACCACAAAAAAATCTCAATTTCTGTGCCATTTGTTTGGGGCTCGAGACATTCTGGAAACCGAGTTAAGTTTGGGAATGAATGAATGGAACCTGAATGCCAGAGCGGGGGACGAACACGCGAGCCGAGGCTTGGTAGATCCACACTATTTCACAATTGTGGGTGTGTGGGTGTAAATAAAATGAAATGAATGGGGTTTTAGGCGATTTTTGTGCACATATAGGTTAAACTGGGCCAGGAGAACCTCCCGAGGATGAGATGAATGAGATGATACTGCCCTCCAGTCATAGGATTCGAAATTCGAGCCCTTGCGGCCTAGAGGCTATATAGGCTAATCTGGGTCAGGATAACCTCCTCCAAACACAGGATTCGAAATTCGAGCCCTGGCGGTCTGAGGTCGAGCACGCTACTTCTCGGCCACAGAGGCTTTCCACAATATTGAATCTTCACGAGTGAGCGGGGTAGAAACATTTCGTGCCTTTGAAACTTGAAGAACAGAGTGGGGTTCGAGGCCGCGATCTCCGACGTTCCAAGCAGGCAGCTTTAACCACTGCACTAGAGCCCCCGCCCCGGGTGTGGGTGTGAGCTGGTAAGCCCCCTACCCCACGCCCCATTCACGCAGTGAGAGCAGTAACAATCAATGTCTGACCTAATATAGCCTGACAAGAGCAGAATTAGCTGAGCCTGTGCTTAGTTTAGACGCCTGACAGGATTATTTGCACTTGACTTGTGTCTGGTCAGGATACAGCTTCCATCTCCATCTATTAGTTACGTGTGGGTGGTCCGTAAGTAAAAGGCCAGAGAGTGGAATGTGTTATAACCAAAATCAGCATTTTTATTTCGGCTCTTTAATGTATCTTTAGGTTTTCACAATGGCCTTATACTATAAATAAAATTTGGGTTGCGCATTTATCAGTTAAAAGAAAAATATACAACGAGATTTAATACTATTCCTGTATTTTTTATTTTGGACATTGATGTAAAATCCGAGTCTATTTATATTTTGAAAACCTAAAAACATATCAAGGGGTCGAGATAAAAATAATGATTTCAGCCTGAGCTGATTGAGTCGCTTTAAGTTTTAACTTAAAGTTGTGTCTCGCTACTGCGAACCACAACTTCAAGTGATGAATACATTACTTATATTTACGTAATTTAAATCAAAAAATATTTCAATCTAACCGTTTTAACCCTTTCAGTGCGGGGATCGACTTTGGACGTCTGACGTCTGTAGACGTCAGATTGTGACGTCAAAAGTCGATCTCCGTACTGAAATAATTAAAGCATTTATAACGACCGTAGACCCGTAACATGTGTCAGATGGCTCGTCTGACTGACTTAGAGCTGGACGTAAAAGAACCTCAATGGACATTGGCGCAGTTTTCATCCAACGAAACCCCAGAAAATTTACAATGTGTGAGTACTTGGCACATAAGGCAAATTTGCTTGGAATGAAAATAGTTTGATGCGCCTCAATGGCAGCTCAGCTGTATATCTCCCAGGAGACTGAAGTGGAATTTGAATGATAACAGGCCTTGCTAAGTTACTCTGTATGTTCAGCGCTCTGAACAGCCTCCGGCTGGATACATGCGCTATATAAGATTTCATTCATTCATTCATCCATTCATTCATTCATTCATTCTTTCATTCATTCATTCATTCATTCATTCATTCATTCATTCATTCATTCATTCATTCATTCATTCATTCATTCATTCATTCATAAAATAGGTATTCAAATGAATTAGAAAGAGCTAACTAAGACATTTATGATAATTTCAAATCTGGTCTCCATGATTTATGAAAAAATAATCAGCGCTTTGAGGGTTAATGTTCATTTGTCCTTCAAATTGTCCTGTTTGAAGGTCAAATAAAGAGGTTAATAACAGCTATAGACGCGGCTAGAAGGTACAGGGTTAGAGAACCAGCCACCAAGCTGTGTTGATGATTTAAATTTGTACTTATTTTTCAGGGATTACAAACAACACTTAGTGGCACGGGTTGTTTTCTCTCATTAGGATATGGCGGAGGCTATTGACAGGGTCACCCTGTCAATACTGCAGTTTCAACTGTTATTGACAAGGTCGCCCTGTCAATAACAGTTGAAAGTGCAGTATTGAGAGGGTGACCCTGTCAATACTGCAGTTTCAACTGTTATTGACAGGGTCACTCTGTCAATAGTGCATTTAGAACTACTGCTGACAAGGTAACGCTGTCAATAACAGGGTCACCCTGTCAATACTGCATTAATAAACACTGCTGACAAGGTCACCCTGTCAATAGTGAGTATTTATGTATAATTGACAGGGTGACCTTGTCAACAGTGCATCAGAATATGTTGTTGACAGGGTGAATGACAACCAATCAGGAGCTATGAAATGCAACCAATCAGAGGCTATCTCACTTCGGGTTTACCCTGCCAGCAGTGGACGTGATTGTGTTATTGACAAGGTGACCCTGTTAGCAGTGGGTGTTGATGTCTTATTGACAGGGTGACCCTGTCAGCAGTGGGTGTTGATGTCTTATTGACAGGGTGACCCTGTCAGCAGTGGGTGGTGATGTAGCCTATTATTGACAAGGTGACCTTGTCAGCAGTGGGTGTTGATGTTTTATTGACAGTGTCACCCTGTCAGCAGTGGTTGTTGATATATTTGAGGCTGAGCACGCTACCTCTCGGTCACAGAGGCTTGCCACAATATTGAATCATTACGATTGAGCGGGGAAGAAACATTTTGTTTTTTTTGAAACTTGAAGGCCAGAGTGGTGTTCGAGCCCGCGATGTCCGACTTTCTAAGCAGACAGCTTTATCCACTGCACCAGGGCCCCCGCCATAGTTTATGTAGGAAACAGGAACACAGCTCATCACCAGTATATGAATACAATTGTCCGTGCTCACTCCGCTGTGTGCTTGGGTGTGAGGGCTGCCACAACACCTTAATGACCTGAAAAGTCAGGAATTGTTATCAAAAACCTGAAGTACCAGGAAAACACCTTACTTTTAAAAAAAATAGACAGTCAGGATGTAAAAGTCCCCTAAGTTTAACCAAATTTACAAAAAAAATCCGCGACACTCCGCTTTCTTCAGATCCTGGATCCGCCACTGATTTGTGTCCACTTTGCTTTATGGATACTTTCCATTTTGTTCATTAAAAGTAAAAAAAAACAGTTTTTGCAATTGTGTAGCAAGCTTGAGGTGTTACATTTGCGTTAGGTGTTATGTCCAGTGAAGCTATTGAAAGACAATATGGCTATCCTAGTTTACACGAGACATTGACACAATGTTGTTTTAATGTTAGGCCACCGTCTACGACGCTGGCCTAACATTAAAACAACATTGACACAAAGTCTCATGTTTAGCTGGTGCAGGTGTCACCCTGGCCCCAGGCGGTTTGTCCAGCTAAGACATGAAAAGGCGAGCTAAGCCTCAAACCTCATCCCATGAGGTGTGAGGCGTGTCTGAACCTCATCCCATGAGGTGTGTGGTGTGTCTGAACCTCATCCCATGAGGTGTGAGGTGTGGCTGGAGGTCCACATTAACCCTTATAGCCCTGGAATATTTTATTATAAACCATGGGGACAATATGGTTATTTTCAATCATCATAAATGTCTTAGTTATCTCTTTCCGCTTTATTTGAATATATATGTTATGGGTCTACGGCCGTGATAAATTTTTAATTCTTTCGGTGCGGGGATTTAATTCAGACGTGAGAATCTGACGTCAATGGACGTCATATTCGCACGTTTAAAGTCAATCCCGGAATTGAAATGGTTAATATCAATAATCAAGGGGGAGGTCACACCGGCCAAGTAGCCCGGGGTCAGTGGAATATTGTCAGAATCGCAAAATGTCATGATAATTGTATGTTATATTATTATTATTAAAATATTAAAATGTCACTTACACAGCACGGCATTGTTCGTCGCTTCTATATGCTACTGAATAACGGCAAAACCATTATTTTTTTCTGTTTTTAAACTACAATACGCTATAATCGAACATTTTACACATTTTATCGGATATTCCTAGGGGAGCACGAGTCTTCCCTGATTTGTCGCTGACATAAAGCGATAAGCGGCGCATGGTTTATTGTTTATATTTTTATTTTACTTCCAGTTAAAAACATACAAAAAATGGTAAAATATCATTATTATTAATTGAATATTTTGTCTAACATGTTAATAACTTTGGTTGAGGGGAACAGGTCAAGACGACCTCTGCGAGGCATGTTAACCATATTAGTGAATTAAATTTAAAATTATATAATAAAATATTATAAGCCAGTATAATATAAAAATCTGTTCACCAGTTATAGGTGTTGTAAGACACCCACATATCCAGTGTTTGAAATAACAATTTTTTATGTCTAAAATGATAGACCCCTATGTTATTTTGGCAATGGCTTTTAAATTTTATTTTAAGTAGTAGTCATTTATATTATCGAAATACCCAGTTTTTATTATGGCAATGCCACTTAACATGATTTTAGTTATGTATGTCATACCATGTATATTGTCATATGATTTTAACAAATTAACATTCCTGTATATACATGTACATATCCTCTTTCAATTCTACGACAAATAAGTATGTAATGATTTTTTTATGTTAATAAAATATCTGTCTGTCTGTCTGTACAAGCTATTTTAAAAATGTAAAAATGTAGTCATTTATATTATCGAAATACCCAGTTTTTATTATGGCAACGCCACTTAACATGATTTCAGGTATGTATGTCATACCATGTATATTGTCATATGATTTTAACAAATTAACATTCCTGTATATACATGTACATATCTCTCTTTCATTTCTATGACAAATAAGTATGTAATGATTTTTTTATGTTAATAAAATATCTGTCTGTCTGTCTGTCCAAGCTATTTTAAAAATGTACAAAGTAGATTATAAATTTTGTGATATGCACACATAAAATAAAATAACAGACAATTGTCTGTCATCAGTTTCCCGCACCAGGGATAAAATAGCTACACTGTCCTGTACACCATGGAGCAAAAAATGCACTCTGGAGAGCGCAGAAACCTAGTGGTAACAGTTGTATATTCATCAGAGGCCTTTTAACTGTACGGACGACTATACTCGTTTTAAATCTTTTCATTTCATCCCCTTTTAGCGCTAAATGCGACTATTCTCATTTTAAATCATTTCATTTGAACCCTTTTAGTGCTACATGCGACTATACTCATTTTAAATCATTTCATTTGAACCCTTTTAGTGCTACATGCGACTATACTCGTTTTAAATCTTTTCATTTCATCCCCTTTTAGCGCTAAATGCGACTATACTCATTTTAAATCATTTCATTTGAACCCTTTCAGTGCTACATGCGACTATACTCATTTTAAATCATTTCATTTGAACCCTTTTAGTGCTACATGCGACTATAATCATTTTAAAGCATTTCATTTCAACCCTTTTAGTGCTACATGAGACTATACCCATTTTAAATCATTTCATTTCAACCCTTTTAGTGCTACATGCGACTATACTCATTTTAAATCATTTCATTTCAACCCTTTTAGTGCTACATGCGACTATACTCATTTTAAAGCATTTCATTTCAACCCTTTTAGTGCTACATGCGACTATACTCATTTTAAATAATTTCATTTCAACCCTTTTAGAGCTACATGCGACTATACTCATTTTAAATCATTTCATTTCAACCCTTTTAGTGCTACATGCGACTATACTCATTTTAAATCATTTCATTTCAACCCTTTTAGTGCTACATGCGACTATACTCATTTTAAAGCATTTAATTTCAACCCTTTTAGTGCTACATGCGACTATACTCATTTTAAATCATTTCATTTCAACCCTTTTAGTGCTACATGCGACTATACTCATTTTAAATCATTTCATTTCAACCCTTTTAGTGCTACATGCGACTATACTCATTTTAAATCATTTCATTTGAACCCTTTTAGTGCTACATGCGACTATACTCGTTTTAAATCTTTTCATTTCATCCCCTTTTAGCGTTAATTGCGACTATACTCATTTTAAATCATTTCATTTGAACCCTTTCAGTGCTACATGCGACTATACTCATTTTAAATCATTTCATTTGAACCCTTTTAGTGCTACATGCGACTATTATCATTTTAAAGCATTTCATTTCAACCCTTTTAGTGCTACATGAGACTATACTCATTTTAAATCATTTCATTTGAACCCTTTTAGTGCTACATGCGACTATACTCATTTTAAAGCATTTCATTTCAACCCTTTTAGTGCTACATGCGACTATACTCATTTTAAATCATTTTATTTGAACCCTTTTAGTGCTACATGCGACTATACCCATTTTAAATCATTTCATTTCAACCCTTTTAGTGCTACATGCGACTATACTCATTTTAAATCATTTCATTGCAACCCTTTTAGTGCTACATGCGACTATACTCATTTTAAAGCATTTCATTTCAACCCTTTTAGTGCTACATGCGACTATACTCATTTTAAATCATTTCATTTCAACCCTTTTAGTGCTACATGCGACTATACTCATTTTAAATCATTTCATTTCAACCCTTTTAGTGCTACATGCGACTATACTCATTTTAAATCATTTCATTTCAACCCTTTCAGTGCTACATGCGACTATGCTCATTTTAAAGCATTTAATTTCAACCCTTTTAGTGCTACATGCGACTATACTCATTTTAAATCATTTCATTTCAACCCTTTTAGTGCTACATGCGACTATACTCATTTTAAATCATTTCATTTCAACCCTTTTAGTGCTACATGCGACTATACTCATTTTAAAGCATTTCATTTCAACCCTTTTAGTGCTACATGCGACTATACTCATTTTAAATCATTTCATTTCAACCCTTTTAGTGCTACATGCGACTATACTCATTCTAAATCATTTCATTTCAACCCTTATAGTGCTACATGCGACTATACTCATTTTAAATAATTTTATTTAAACCCTTTTAACGCTACATGCGACTATACTTATTTAAAATCATTTCATTTCAACCTTTTTAGTGCTACATGCGACTATACTCTTTTTAAATCATTTCATTTAAACCCTTTTAACGCTACATGCGACTATACTCGTTTTAAACCTTTTCATTTCAACTCTTTTAACTCTACGTACGACTATACTCATTCTAAATCTTTTTATTTTAGCAGATTATTGAGACCTAAATTAGTGTTTAACATATATGGTATTTGGTTTCTCAAGATAAGGTCACGACAAGATCACTTTTTAATTACAGTGATGCCCAGTCTAATTAGGTGACTAAGTAAAGGCCAAATTAAATGTCAAGTTGGTTCATATATTAAGTTGACGTCAATATCTTCTGTTTAAGTGGGCCTCAGGTATAAATGATTTTGTCTTTCCGTTTTTTGTGCATTTGAATATGGAATTACCTTACCAACCCTTATCCTTTTGAGTAAATTTATTTAAATTTTCAACCACTTGAAGTTGTGTCTCGCTACCGCGATCCACAACCTCAAGTGGTTGAAAATTACTCATATTTGCCTAATTTGAGATCATATATTTACAAATCTTGATGTTTAAACAGTCATTTAATTCCTAATAGCAGTGATTTAATTGGCTAATAAAACGGATTAAAAACGACTATTGTCGTGATCAGCAGGCAAATGGTTATTATCATTGAAGTGTAGGCCTATGTGTCATGGTTGTCACAAGTGTCACTGTTTTGTCCAGTCTAAAATAAATGTCACGGAAATTGATAAAGATAACTCTTGGTAGATACACCAGCTGCTAACGCACCCGGTATTTTTACCATAAAGATATGAATTAATGGACTAATGTTTTTAGAAAGTAGAATTCGATGTTTGTTGATGTTCTTCGTTTTGAGTTTGTGACAACCATCACACATACACAACAGGATTCGAAAAACATTTCTTTTGGTAGTTTTCAGTCAGAGTAACTGGACGAATGTCGTTATAGTTGCAGTCAACTTCCACCAGCGTTGAGTGTTTTTTGTCGATTTCTCACTCAATTCTTGATCAATTTACATGAAATTTTGCAAGCACTCTTTGCAACTATTCCGGCGCCTACCCAGAACATTTCGTGAAATCAGTATTTCAAAAGCTGGACCATTTGACATGTAGTAGAATTTCGAGATTAAGCTGAATGAAATTAATGGGTTTATAGAGGAGCGTCATAATTCAAAATTACTACATGTGAAATGGTCTAACCTTCAAACTACATAATATTTTTCTTGAAATTTTCAGGGAAGTTGCCGTAAGACCAGAACATAATGCTTGCAAAATTTCATGACAATCGGATAAAAATTGCGTGAGTAATTAGCGAAAAGTATGCAACGCAAAAGTGACAAATTTAAAGTGACTTTTACTGTAGGGGCCTTTTGTGTGTATGTCGGCTAAACTAGGCCAAGAGGAAGCACCTGACGTTGGCTCAACATTAAGACATGATGTCAGCGGCGGCTTCAGAGGGGGGGGGGGGCAAGGCTCCTGACCCCTAACTTTTCTAAAACTAAATGATCAGAATTACTAAAATTTCGCTATATGAAAGTTGACACTACATTTGAGGCAATAGCCTATGACATTTAGTATGTCAAGCCCCCATATATTGTTTCAATCACACCCCCTTTCTTCAAATTGTGTTGATAAAATCGGAAACATCGTAGATATACCAATATCAATATATCATATGTCAACCCCACTCGTTGACCTGGTGTGGATAAGATTAATACTTTATATTTATGATTCATACCAGCATTTGGTTTGTCCATATGCTGACCATTGATATATAATGCATGATGACAGCATTGGGCCTGTCCATATGCTGCCATATTCTGGACATTGATTAAATGCATGATGCTAGCACTGGGTCTGTCCATAGGCTTCCATATGCTGGACAGTGATCAAATGGATTATGCCAGTACTGGGTTTGTCCATAGGCTGCCATATGCTGAGCATTGATAAAATGCATAATGCCAGCACTGGGTCTGTCTATATGCTGCCATATACTGGACATTGATAAAATGCATTATGCCAGCACTGGGCCTGTCCATATGCTGCCATATGCTAAACATTGATAAAAGGCATATGCTGCCATATGCTGCACTGGGCCTGTCCATAGGCTGCCATATACTGGACATTGATCAAATGCATTATGCCAGCACTGGGGCTGTCCAAATGCTGCCATATGCTGCACATTGATAAAAGGCATAATGCCAGCACTGGGTTTGTCCATAGGCTGCCATATGCTGAGCATTGATAAAATGCATAATGCCAGCACTGGGTCTGTCTATATGCTGCCATGTACTGGACCTTGATAAAATGCATTATGCCAGCACTGGGCCTGCCCATATGCTGCCATATGCTAAACATTGATAAAAGGCATATGCTGCCATATGCTGCACTGGGTCTGTCCATAGGCTGCCATATACTGGACATTGATCAAATGCATTATTCGTGCACTAGGTTTGTCCATATGCTGCCATATGCTGAACATTGATTAAATGCATAATGCCAGCACTGGGTCTGTCCATAGGCTGCCATATGCTGGACATTGATTAAATGCATAATGCCAGCACTGGGTCTGTCTATAGGCTGCCATATACTGGACATTGATCAAATGCATTATGCCAGCACTGGGTCTGTCCAAATGCTGCCATATGCTGCACATTGATAAAAGGCATAATGCCAGCACTGGGTTTGTCCATAGGCTGCCATATGCTGAGCATTGATAAAATGCATAATGCCAGCACTGGGTCTGTCTATAGGCTGCCATATACTGGACATTGATCAAAGGCATACTGCCAGCACTGGGTCTGTCCATAGGCTGCCATATACAGGACATTGATAAGTAATGATAAAACATTGATAAATAATGCATAGTGCCAGCACTGGGTCTGTCAAAATGCTGGCCATTGATATAATGACGGCACTGTGTCTTTCCATATGTTGGTCATTTCACGGATACTGAGATGCTATTATGAGCCGTATGTGGACAAAGTGCCTCCAAAGTATTGCTTCAGAAACAATCAATAATGTGACGGCCATCTCCCCAGACCACCAGCTGCAACAAACACGACATGGAACACGATGCTGGCTTACTGATGGGCCAGCGTCGAAGACGGTGGCCCAGCAGTGAGCCATAATTGTCTGAATGTCTAGTGTTTGCTGGGAGCTGCTTGCATGGCCATAGTGGGGGGGGGCATGGCGGGGGTGTAATTAGACTACTCTCCACTCTCCGCGTACAACCAGCACGCAGCCGCGGATACACAGAGTGAGAGAGGGGGCGGCGCACTGGTGGGCCCAGCAGGTGACTATTAGAGCCACGGGGCCATGTTAGGGGGGGGGGGGGTCATGTTGGGGTGTTATTAGACCTCAACTTTTCCAAAAATAAATTACATCAATATCGAACAAAATGGCCAAAATAACAGTGTTTGAATTCACTAGGGTAGTGCCTCAAGTCGATTTAGAGTGTCAAAACCCCGTATATAAGGAGAGAAAATTAAATAATCCTTGATTGACATCAATGATATTTTTTTTTTCAGTAGGACACCCCCTTTTTCATAATTCTGGGTGCACCCTGACTATGATTCTGTACGCTATAAATCCTCCAACTAGTATAGGGCAAAGTCCCGACTTCAGGATTCCTTCTGTCGCGATACTGCCACAATGCTGAGAATGCGACAATATTCACAACAACTTTTTTTTCAGGTGGTCGGCAAATGGTGGTGATGTCACAGCCTTAGCACAAGACATCGACCCTCTGTTGATTTAATGTTGGGCCACCATCTGCGATCTTAGCTCAACATTAAACCAAAACTGGCTGAACGTCTCGTGCTGATGACAAACAATGACAGAAATCACCATTATATCAGTGATTATTTACAGATTATCAGACGCGCTGCTTTAACACAGGCATGGATGAGCATGTACAATGCTCCAAACTATTCCAATGATATAAAAATAATTATTTTATAACATCATATCACTTTCATCAATCCGTCTCAGTGTGAATGAAAATAAGAATATCTGAGAAAATAGGAATATCTGAGGGTCAGAAGAGTAAACAAAATATTTAAAGCTATGTTCCCATATATACACGACAACAAAAACGGCAAGATACCTCTTATATTATGTTATGAATCTGACGTCTATAGACGTCAGATTCTGACGTCTATAGACGTCAGATTCTGACGTCTATAGACGGTCCCCGCGCTGAAAGGGTTTAGGTTGTGAAGTGCCACCTACTTTAACATAAAAATATTTTCAAATGCTTTACAAGCAACGTCTATCTAGTCAAAACCAGATACAAAGTGACTACTATCACAACTATTAGTATGAATAGTAGCAAAAAGTGATTTGGAGAGCAGAGAAACCTGCATAATACTGAATGTATGTTACTTATCTTACTCGACCTATATGTCTTTTAAGTCTGGTACATATATATGTACATATTGCTTCTACTAACTCGGCCTATATGTGTCTTTTGTGCGGTACATGATGTTGTTTCATCTAACGCCGCCTGTATGTGTCGTTTTAAGTCGTGTACATAATATATATGTTGCTTCCTCTAACTCGGCCCATATGTCTTTTGTCTGGTGTTTTCGGACTGTCTCGTCTTCACATCAGGTAATCAACCTGGACAATGGCTTTTTGTCTCGTTCCCATTTCACAAGGGGCCGAGATGAATTGGATGTGGCCTGGACGACACAGAAGAAGGTCCAATTCTCCAGCCCATTCCCCAGGGTACTTACCTATTCCCCTTGTCACAAACACGAGCGGGCAAACAATGCTGGTACGATGGCGGGCCAACATCTGCGGCGCTGGCACAATGGTATACCAACAGTAGAGTAACGTCTTAGGGTCCGCAAACACAATATGTTGAACCAATGCTGGTTTAATGCTGTCCAGCTTCGGTGGACCAGCATTAAGCTAGCATTGGTTCGATGTCTTGCGTGTCTGGCTCGTCGTAGAACGCGAGTTGTTGAACTAATGATGGTTCAATAATGGGCCAGTGTTGCAGACGGTTATTCCAACACTGTTTTAACAAGTGAGTGAGTGATTTAGTGAGCGAGTGAACGGGTGAGTGAGTGAGTGAGTGAGTGAGTGAGTGAGTGAGCGAGCGAGCGAGCGAGTGAGTGAGTGAGTGAGTGAGTGAGTGAGTGAGTGAGTGAGTGAGTGAGTGAGTGAGTGAGTGAGTGAGTGAGTGAGTGAGTGAGTGAGTGAGTGAGTGAGTGAGTGAGTGAGTGAGTGAGTGAGTGAGTGAGTGAGTGAGTAAGGTGAGTGAGTGTGTGAGAGAATGAGCGAGTGAATGAGTGAGTGACTGAGTAATGTGTGTGTGTGGATGAGCGCGTTAGGGGGTGGGTGAGTGAGTGAATGACTAAATGAGTGAGTGAGTGAATTTGCCATTTAAAATTCAAGAATTAGTATAATGGGGGTTATAGAGGGACGGCGTAATTTGAATTAACTGCATGTTAAGTGGTCTAACTTATGAAAATAGCCTTTGCAAAATTTCAAGGAAATCAGTTTGGAATTGACGGAGAAATCGCCGAAAATCATGCGATCCTGGTTGATCATTTTTAATGTGACTTTGGATGAAGACAATTCAGTTTTTGAAAGGGGGGTGTCCTGACCTTTAGACACTCTTCAAATATCGGTGCCCGCTATATTATTTATTGCCTTTACACTTACGATTTTATATATTTTTTCATAGATTATATTTTTTAAATAATAAAACTGGTAATAATAATATTATCGTCAGTCATGGAATATCAACATCTCTGATTTATTGTCGTTCTTGTTTATACTATATAATATGTTATATTAGTAATAATGAAAATGTATAAACCTGTGTTTTAAGCATAACCAGTATTTCTCTATGCTAGCTAATGTAGGCTATATATAACATTAGTTCAAATTTAATATTATATAATATATTACGACATTAAATTGTTCATTTTCCAAAGCTCATGTAATAGGCTATACATGTAATACCTAGTTTGTCACATCTGCTCCAAGACCGGATGTTAGTCTAATTTGGTGCATTAATTGTTGACGCCTGCATATAAACAGCATACTCCTATGAGCCATGAATCTCTAGCGTATCTTAAAAATGTATCTAAGGCGTCTTCAACATATGCCTATGGGTAAATTGTGTATACAGTATTACCCTGTCCTTATGTAATATAAGGGCTTGCATACAATATTGTCTTGTCCTTCCACCATATAAGAGCTTGGCGTGTATACAACATTGTCCTATCCATCCACCACTTAAGAGCTTCGTCTGTCCTTCTATAACATAATATACTGGTGTGTATACAACATTACCCTGTCCTTCCAGAATATAAGAGCTTGCCGTGTATACAGCATTGCCTGTCCTTCCACCATGTAAGAGGGCGGGGGGCCTAGGGTAGTGGTTAGCACCGCTGCCTTTCACGCCATAATTCGGGGTTCGGTTCCCGGTCTCGGTGATTTGAAAGAAACAAAAAATGTTTCTTCCCCATCCACGTGTGAAAGTCAGTATTGTGGGGAGCCTCCGTGACCGAGAGGTAGCGTGCTCGGCCTCAGACCGCCAGGGCTCAAATTTCGAATCCTGTGTCTGGAGGACAGTGTCATCTCAATCATCTCACCATCCTCAGGAGGTTCTCCTGACCCAGTTTAGCCTATATGTGCACAAAGGTGGCATAAAGCTCGATTCATTTCATTTTCCACCATGTAAGAACCTGGCGTGCATAAAGTATTGTCCTGTTGTTCCACAATATGCTCTTTCTCCGGTGATTTCGTAATTACTTGGATAAATGTGCTGGTGGATTAGGCCGCCTTCTAAATCGTCTCGGTCCTAGCCAATTTTTTCCCTGTCCCGTTCTGGCTGATGTAGGGGAGACACGGGTAAGTGGTCATTGTGGGTAGAGTGGTCAGAGTGATTACGTGGGGAGACACGGGTAAAGTGGCCAGAGTAATTACGTTCATGCAGAAAACACATTTACCAGGGCTTAATTTCTCGTCCACAGCTGTGTTAGCCCCTTGAGGCCTGAATTTACCAATGAAATCTTTATTCACTACAAGACGCACATTTCTGGCGCTATTCTCGACTTGTGGTGGCCAAAGGTCACTTGAAGAGGGTGATAAATTTAAAAAGATATATTCTTTAAAACGTCGTTGTCAAACCCCTGACTGTGAGAAATCTAGTCAGTTTTCTGGGATAAAAATAGATGCTTTAATGCATAATCGCCTCATTGTTCTCCCATTTTCTTTAGAAAGTTAATTTATCCCATATCCTGCTGGAACCGTATATAACATGTGACTGAAATCCACAAAATAGTTAGTGATAGATGATGAGTCAGGGTTAGGTTATCAAAGAATTACATTTTGCAGATGACCATTTTTTACAAATAGACATATTGTTCGTCATTTGAAGCTGGAAATTGCGTTAGCAATTCCAGCTTCAAATGAACGAAAACACGAATAAATTAGTGGGTTAACTTTTCTTATTAAAGGGAATGAGAAAACATCAAGATCAATAGTAAAATATTTTGTGGGATCCGCCCTTATTCGCATTGCTCAGATCTAGTTTGCTACAGGTGATGTGTTCATATTTCGGACCCATCCATCTGACTCAATATCTAAACCAATATTGGCGTAATATTGGGCCAGCGTTTTATCCCAACAAACATGGGTGCGTTGAGCCAATGCTGCTTGAATGTTGGAATTTAAATTGACATTTAATCAGGTCCCCTGTTTTCAGGGATTTTGCCGTATCGTATTTCCATAAAAAGATTAAGAGTGATCTGAACTGTTCTGAGATATTTTATAATTGATATTTTATAAATGTTGTTCTACATTTTGTTGCATAAATGTTGTTCTACATTTGGTCCATCAACAAATCAGCTTGTGTCCCGTCATGTTTATCACAGAGAAACAAAGGTGGAAATAGGCGTGTTCCTATGACAGAACCGTGAGGGACACCATTTTTCATTTATAGTTATCTCCTCCAAATTGGTTTCTATCATGTTTGAAACAGAGACAGAGGAGGAAAAGAAAGAAAAATCATAATAGCGAATATTGCATTAGTCATTTATAGGCAAATTGTCATCATAACGGTTATGTCTCTCATTTTAAGTGAAATGCTCATTCAGATTTATTTAGGTTTATCAAATAATTATTTGATAATAGTAATTTTCTTTTTTTGATATTAACCTTGCCAGTTTTTAATTGAATGAATATTTTTAATTTAAGCTGGCAATTCAAAATCAAAGTGTGGTTGATTTGGTGGAATACATGCAGTGCATTATTGTCTGGTCAATAACATAATGCCGAACCACCCTCTGTAAATGGAGAATGAACACAACAAAAATTAATGTATCTCTAGTCAGCTGATGCATTTGATTAATTGCAGATATATTGTATTTTCTCTGAACCGTATATATATATATAAGGGTCTAGCAGTATACAAATATTTAAAATAACACTATTTCTAGCCTCCTCTAATTCTTTTTCCCACGTTACCGCCTTAACAGGTTGAGAAGACGATTGAAGAAGTTATCATCATTTTTTTCTCTTCCCGTTAATGTATATTCCACACTTTGCCGTCGTTGCAGAAGATATATATTTTCCTCTTTGTGTGTTTATAGGTTGAGAACAAGAAAAAATCACGATGTCTTTCTGTTCACGCATGCTCACCACCATCAACCGGAAGAAGATACTTGATGATGACGTCATGGAAACCCCTCTCAAGCGATGCCTGAACACAGTAGATCTGACTCTGCTGGGAGTAGGGCATATGGTGGGCGCGGGTATCTTTGTGCTGACGGGTACTGTGGTGCATGACATAGCTGGTCCAGGGACTGTACTCAGTTATTTCATCGCTGGTGTGGCCGCTACACTCAGCTCTCTGTGTTATGCTGAGTTTGGTGCTCGTGTTCCTAAGGCGGGATCTGCTTACAGTTATAGCTACGTCACAATGGGGGAGCTGTGGGCCTTTATCATAGGATGGAACATCATCCTGGAACATCTACTGGGTGCGGCCTCCGTGGCACGGGCATGGAGTGGATCACTGGATGCGCTATTCAACGGAGCGATTCGTAACGGTACCATCACCCACCTGGGCCGAATGACTGGATGGGGACTTAGTGAATACCCGGACTTCATTGCCATGGGGATTGTAATGCTAATCCTATGTTGCGTGATGTATGGAGCTAAAGTATCTGCCAATTTTAACAACTTCTTCACGATCGTGATCATGCTGGTGATCGCGCTGATCATCTCCGTGGGATTCTCTCTCGCCGATACATCTAACTGGCAACATAACCCTGAAGGTCATAATGGCTTCCTACCATTTGGCTTCCAGGGGGTGTTTGCTGGAGCTGCCACCTGTTTCTATGCCTATATAGGGTTTGAGGGCATCGCCGTGGCTGGGGAGGAGACGAAACACCCAGAAAAGTCCATCCCCATAGCAACCGGCCTCTCCATGGCTATCGTCACTGTACTTTATGTCAGCTCATCATCGGCCTTGACCTTGATGGTACCATACAGCGAAGTAGATACTGCCGCACCCTTCCCAGCAGCCTTTGAGGCTAACGGGTACCACTGGGTGAAGGTGGCGGTCGCTATTGGAGCTCTGTTTGGAATCACTACCTCTCTGTTTGGTGGGTTATTCTCTCTCCCGCGGGCCGTCTACGCCATGTCATCTGATGGCCTGTTCTTCAAAGTGTTTGCCACCGTTCATCCTAAGACTCAGACCCCTGTACTGTCTATTCTGGTGTTTGGTCTGATCGCCTCCATCTTCGCCCTCCTGTTTGATATCACTACCCTGGTAGAGTTCCTATCTATTGGCACCCTTCTCAGCTTCACCTTCGTCGCGGCCTGCATCATCATACTTAGATACCAACCTGCTGATAAATGTCAGTTCAAACTAAAGCCAGAAGCTGAGGTTGATCCCGAGGACATGGATGAGATGTCAGACAAACAGGGAATGATTGGGAAGTCACAAAGTCACGCGGATATAGGGAAGCTGAAGCATGTGTTCACAGAGCTCCCGATCATGAGGGATGTGGAACCGGGGAAAGCTGCTGTTGTCGTGAGTATAAATATACACATATAAACGAACACACACGCACACAAGTAAACATAGACACCCGATCATGAGGGATGAAGAACCGGGGAAAGCCACTGTTGTCATGAGTATATCTACACACATAAACATACACACACATGCACAAGTAAATATAGATGCCCGCACATGAGGGACATAGAACGGGGAAAGCCACTGTTGTCGTAAGTATAAAATACCCATATCAACAAACAGACACGTGCACAAGTAGACATAGATTCCCGATCATGAGGGATGCAAAACCTGGAAAAGCTACTGTTGTCGTGAGTATATCTACACATCAACAAGCACACATACACAAGTAAAACAAAGACACTGGGACATAAGGCATGTAGAACTGCTGGTGTCGTGGGTATAAATACACACATCAACAAACACACACGCACACAAGTAAACATAGATACCCGATCATGAGGGATTTGGAACCCGGACAAAATGCTGTTGTCATGAGTAGAATACCCACATAAGCACACATAGTCGTAGACAGTAAAGCAACTGTCTCTCTACACCCTACAAATATTTTAAATATCATTAATGGTAGTGTTTTATTATTCAATGTGAGTTTGAGGTTATACATTTTCGTCAGATCCCAAAACATTCTTTGTTTTTGAAATATCTCAAACAAAACCGTATTTTGAGAGAAAAATATCTTCATTAAACGCACAATTTAAGCACATATTGAGTTTTGCTATTGTTTAAATAGACAAGACGCCGTAGGTTTTTTGTACCTTATTCTAGGGGCTCTTCAAAAGTTTGATGTTGTCTGGTCCAGTGATTACCATGTGGTTCCAGATCTAGTCGTGTGTATCTCTATGTTTAATGTTGTCTGGTCCAGTGATTACCATGTGGCTCCAGATCTAGTCGTGTGTATCTCTAAGTTTAATGTTGTCTGGTCCAGTGATTACCATGTGGTTCCAGATCTAGTCGTGTGTATCTCTAAGTTTAATGTTGTCTGGTCCAGTGATGACCATGTGGTTCCAGATCTAGTCATGTGTATCTCTAAGTTTAATGTTGTCTGGTCCAGTGATTACCATGTGGTTCCAGATCTAGTCGTGTGTATCTCTATGTTTAATGTTGTCTGGTCCAGTGATGACCATGTGGTTCCAGATCTAGTCATGTGTATCTCTAAGTTTAATGTTGTCTGGTCCAGTGATGACCATGTGGTTCCAGATCTAGTCGTGTGTATCTCTTAAGTTTGATGTTGTCTGGTCCAGTGATGACCATGTGGTTCCAGATCTAGTCGTGTGTATCTCTAAGCTTGATGTTGTCTGGTCTTGTTCAGTTAGAACTATGTGACTACACTTCTAACCATGCATATCTCTGTTTTTCCACAGGTTACCATCACCATGGCAATCCTCATGATAGCTTTCTGGTGTCTGGTGCTGTTTGGGTATGAGTATGTGGCGGCGGCTTCCTGGTGGGCTATCATCATACTCATAGTCATTTCACTGGGTATTATCGCCTGCATCGCTGTGCTCCTCGCTCATGAGCAAAACGTCAGCTTCCTCACCTTCCAGGTATGTTACAAAAACCTTACCATGCTGGTTTTAAATCAACCACTCACCTGCGAGAAATGCATAAAAACATCATCTAACGTATTATGAACAAATATATCCCAACAGAAAATTCCACTTTTCAATTAACCTTTCAATTGATAAATGAAATAATTTAAATTGTCACCCACTTGAAGTTTTGTGTCGCTACCGCGACCCACAACTTCAAGTAGGTGAAAAATACTCATATTTGTTTAATTTGAGACCAAACATTTGCAAATATTGATGCTCATTTCTTTCAAATAACAGTAAATTGGTTGGCTAATAAAATATGTGGAAAATACGAGCCAATCCATAGTCCATTTGATATATTACACGTTGTTATTTTGCATAGTTGTGTAATTGTTATTTAAATGACCGCCCGGTTTGAAAAGTGACTTTAAACCTTATCACTGTTTACTGTGAGGTGGGAATCACCACGGTGAAAACATGACAAAATAGAATTATGTTAGTTGACGAAATCACGACTCACAATAACAAAATTATATGTTAGTTAACGAGTTAAGCAAGCATATTACTACGTTATCATAGCATTTTAAAATAAAAGTACCCCAAATTGTTAAGATAAGAGTATGTTCGTGTAAATTATATTGTAATAATTCTCAACTCACATTATTTTCCGATGCACATAATAATTATACTACGATTACTTATTCAAGTCTGCGCAGAAGAAGTGTGGTATATCTTATAATATTATAAAGAGAGATCAAATCATTCTGAATAAATTGTAATGTATCTTGTAAAAAAATTCAATAATTACCAACCGGGTTTCGCTAGCATTTGGTTTAGAGTAATGTTTGGGGGCTTAATGTAAGCAACACTGATCTGTTTTCCATTGAGTGGAACTAATGTATTACTATATATGATTTATGTGATATGTCACCAGGTGCCGCTGGTGCCATTCCTGCCAGCCACCAGTATGTTTGTCAACATCTGTATGATGTTAAAGCTGAACCCCCTGACATGGATCAGACTGGCAATATGGATGGTAGTAGGTAAGTGGCAATATGGATGGTAGTCTGTAAGTGGCAATATGGATGGTAGTAGGTAAGTGACACTATGGATGGTAGTAGGTGAGTGGCAATATGGATGGTAGTAGGTAAGTGGCAATATGGATAGTAGTAGGTGAGTGGCAATATGGATGGTAGCAGGTGAGTGGCAATATGGATGGTAGTAGGTAAGTGGCAATATGGATGGTAGTAGGTGAGTGGCAATATGGATGGTAGTCTGTAAGTGGCAATATGGATGGTAGTAGGTAAGTGGCAATATGGATGGTAGTAGGTAAGTGACAATATGAGTGGTAGTAGGTGAGTGGCAATATGGATGGTAGTCTGTAAGTGGCAATATGGATGGTAGTAGGTAAGTGGCAATATGGATGGTAGTCTGTAAGTGGCAATATGAATGGTAGTAGGTAAGTGGCACTATGGATGGTAGTAGGTAAGTGGCAATATGGATGGTAGTAGGTAAGTGGCACTATGGATGGTAGTAGGTAAGTGGCAATATGGATGGAAGTAGGTGAGGCAATATGGATGGTAGTAGGTCAGTGGCAATATGGATGGTAGTAGGTAAGTGGCAATATGGATGGTAGTAGGTGAGTGGCAATATGGATGGTGGCAGGTAAGTGGCAAAATGGATGGTAGTAGGTGAGTGGCAATATGGATGGAAGTAGGTGAGTGGCAATATGGATGGTAGTCTGTAAGTGGCAATATGGATGGTAGTAGGTAAGTGGCAATATGGATGGTAGTAGGTAAGTGGCAATATGGATGGTAGTAGGTAAGTGGCAATATGGATGGTAGTAGGTAAGTGACACTATGGATGGTAGTAGGTGAGTGGCAATATGGATGGTAGTCTGTAAGTGGCAATATGGATGGTAGTAGGTAAGTGGCAATATGGATTGTAGATGGTAAGCGGCAATATGGGTGGTAGTAGGTAATTGGCAATATGGATGGTAGTAGGTAAGTGGCAATATGGATGATAGTAGGTGAGTGGCAACATGGATGGTAGTAGGTAAGTGGCAATATGGATGGTAGTAGGTAAGTGGCAATATGGATGATAGTAGGTGAGTGGCAACATGGATGGTAGTAGGTAAGAGGCAATATGGATGGTAGTAGGTAAGTGGCACTATGGATGGTAGTAGGTGAGTGGCAATATGGATGGTAGTAGGTAAGTGGCAATATGGATGGTAGTAGGTAAGTGGCAATATGGATGGTAGTAGGTAAGTGACACTATGGATGGTAGTAGGTGAGTGGCAATATGGATGGTAGTCTGTAAGTGGCAATATGGATGGTAGTAGGTAAGTGGCAATATGGATTGTAGATGGTAAGCGGCAATATGGGTGGTAGTAGGTAATTGGCAATATGGATGGTAGTAGGTAAGTGGCAATATGGATGATAGTAGGTGAGTGGCAACATGGATGGTAGTAGGTAAGTGGCAATATGGATGGTAGTAGGTAAGTGGCAACATGGATGGTAGTAGGTAAGTGGCAATATGGATGGTAGTAGGTAAGTGGCAATATGGATGATAGTAGGTGAGTGGCAACATGGATGGTAGTAGGTAAGCGGCAATATGGATGGTAGTAGGTAAGTGGCAATATGGATGATAGTAGGTGAGTGGCAACATGGATGGTAGTAGGTAAGTAGCAATATGGATGATAGTAGGTAAGTGGCAATATGGATGATAGTAGGTGAGTGGCAACATGGATGGTAGTGGGTAAGTGGCAATATGGATGGTAGTAGGTAAGTGGCAACATGGATGGTAGTAGGTAAGTGGCAATATGGATGGTAGTAGGTAAGTGGCAATATGGATGATAGTAGGTGAGTGGCAACATGGATGGTAGTAGGTAAGCGGCAATATGGATGGTAGTAGGTAAGTGGCAATATGGATGATAGTAGGTGAGTGGCAACATGGATGGTAGTAGGTAAGTAGCAATATGGATGGTAGTAGGTAAGTAGCAATATGGATGGTAGTAGGTAAGTAGCAACATAGGTATAGGTCGGTGAGTGGTAATATGTATGGTAGCAGGTAATTGGCAATATGAATGGTAGCAGGAGAGTGGCAATATGTATGGTAGTAGGTGAGTGGCAATATGGATGGTAGTAGGTGAGTTGCAATATGGATGGTAGTAGGTGAGTGGCAATATGGATGGTAGTAGGTAAGTGGCAATATGAATGGTAGTAGGTGAGTTGCAATATGGATGGTAGTAGGTAAGTGGCACTATGGATGGTAGTAGGTGAGTGGCAATATGGATGGTAGTAGGTAAGTAGCAATATGGATGGTAGTAGGTAAGTGGCAATATGGATGGTAGTAGGTGAGTGGCAATATGGATGATAGTAGGTGAGTGGCAATATGGATGGTAGTAGGTGAGTGGCAAATGAATGGTAGTAGGTGAGTGGCAAATGAATGGTAGTAGGTGAGTGGCAATATGGATGGTAGTAGGTATAGTTATGATGCTAAACTAATTGCCTTTAACATTCACAGTAGCTCCGTATATCTTGTTAATGAAGTTAGAATTGACTGGCTGTAATGTCAGGGTGTTGGGTGTATTGAAGAAACAACAAATTGGGTGCTTGTGTATGTTAGTCTGTCAGAATTATTGTGAAATCGGGTACCTGAATAAGCCTTTTCGTCATTCACTGCCCGAATATAAACGCATATCACCCAGACAATTACCACCAGCGGATGTCTGATATATGGTGCGTCTCGCGGAGTGAAAATCTTCCCCAGTCGTCAGAACTAACCAGCTGCGCATGTCCCACTGTAAACCCGGCCATTACACTAATTCTGGAATTTTATCACATGTCAAATTATCTAACTTTTGAAATATTCAACATATTTTTTGCCGATGTTAGGACATGACTTGAAAATGGCCTGTTCAAAATTTCAAGGAAATCAGTTCAGAATTGAAGGAGAAATCGACGAAAAACATTCGCTACAGTTATACCAAATAGTTGTGTCCTATACTATACATTATAGCATGTTGTGAAAATGTCATTATCATGTGTGAATATTTGGCAAACAAGAAATATGTTTTGTTGGTAAATGTTCAACAAAATTTTTTTTGTAAATAATAAATACCTTCAATGGTTTGATTGGGGACTATGTTTCACCGTAGAAATTCAGCATATATTGTTAAATTATATTGTAATCAACTGGTATTATTTTCTTGTAAAGATATTTTCCCTTTTTCAGGTTTACTGATATACCTTACATATGGAATGCGGAACAGTGTTGAGAATAAGCCGCTAGCAGCATACAATCAGATAGTCTCATATGCCAGTACACAAGGTGAAGGTCAAACACAGGAGAAAGGCACACCGTCACCAAAGATAGATAAATCCCTACATTATCAACAACCGAAAAGCAGCATGACACCACCTAGTGAACACTAGCTTAACAACATATAATCTACATGTAGCCTCCTAGTGAACATTAGCTGAACTAACCAGCATCACGCCACCAGGTGAACATCAGCTGAAATGTAAGCAAACTGAAAAGACTGTCGGTAGCTTGTGAATTCTAGTTGCATTATATACAGCATCACAATGTCAACTGGAGATGATCTAAAAACGAGAAATTTTCTGTTGAGCATCAAACTGTGTTATCCCATCATTAAACTATCTTGTCAAAAGAAATCTTATTTCTCAAATACAAAATATGTCGGAGTGATATTTGATAAAATTTTACTTATCAGATAGGGATATTGACATGTGCCATGTGTTTTACAAATGATTTCACTTACATAAATTTTAAATATGTAAATAACTGACCTCAACTTACTTAAGGATAATTTAAAAAGTCAGTTTTTAGTATTTTTTTCAAATAATACATTTAAATTTCTTCTATTCGTCACCTACTTCAAGTCATAATCGACTACAACTCGAGATTTGAGATAGCATTTCGTGGCGTGTAATGGCTCGAAAATGTTAAACTTATTGTATTCTAGGTTAGTTGACTGATGGCCTTAATGGTGGTGTTGTGCTGGTGGCCCGATAAAATGTAATATAGGCATTGTATCGTCACATAAACCGGAAATATGACTCTTTCCATATCGTGCAATCAAGTATTTACATTTTATCCTCATATAAACTATAATTATGACCCTTTCAATACACTACATTGAGTATTTACATTTCATCCTGACATGAACATGTATAATTGTGTACCCTCCCATATCCTATAACAGAATATTTACATTTATCGTCACGTAAACTATAAATGTGTCCCTTCCCATATCCTATAAATAAGACCATTTCTATATCCTACAATCAAGTCTTTACATTTATCGTCACATAAACCACAAATATGACCTTCCCATATACTACATCACTTATTTACATTTTATTCTGATATGAACAATGAATGTGTCCCCCCCTTATATCCTAATGTATTTACATTTTGCTGCTGACATGTTATTGTTATGTATTTATTGTTCAAATTGTTGTGTTTCACATCACAGTGATTATCTCAGCCTTAATGCTTTGATTTTAACTTTTAAATAGTTTTATTGATGAGTCATATACCATTTATCTTGAATCTTGACTTATCGCTCACAATATATTACATTTTGTGATGTATCCTAATTGTGTAATTGTGATAAATGTAGTATTATCTAGTCTGACAGTAGATTGTATAAGTCTTTATAAATGTCACAAAGTATATATATCTGTTGAACAAACGTATATATAAAGTTTTTAGTCTTTATTAGATGATATTTATATTACTCACATTTGCAGTTGAAATTGCTGATCTAGTTTTCAGCTTCAAACGGAATATATCATTTTGCAAACATTAAAAATCGAACTAATTATCCACCTAGATAGAAGTCATGGTATCATATGTAAAACCATAGGCACCCACTTTCCACACGTTGCACCCACCCTACCCCTCAGCTATAAAGTAGAGGGGGATGGGTGGGTGTGCAAAGGGGGTGCCTATGGTAAAAGTTACAAACAATACATTGGTTCGTATATAGGCTTATGGTTTATAAACTCATGGTTATTACAGGCAAATATTTAATACTGTATTCCCAGCCAGCATTTAGTTTAGTTCTTCGTTGTTTAAGAGCACATAGAGGAATAGGTTTACAACTTTTGTCCTTGATATTTATATTTTATCAAGTGCCTCAAATCGCAATCGATTATTTTTTTACTTGTAAAAACTGCTCACGCTGGGAATGGCTAGTAATGTCAAATAAAATATATTTAAATTAATGATACATGAAGCTATATGCCTATATCATGTATAAGTTATTTTAATTTACATCGGGCAGAAATCAAAACAAATAGTTTACTAAGACGCTGATAATATATGTATATGTACACTAGAACTAAATTAAATAGCCATATATATGGATAAAGGTATAGAGCATATAGATGGAGTCCTAGTGTGGATATTCTGTGAAACTCAATGACCTCGACCTCCTTTATTTTCCCCGAGCTGGCTAATACAATGAAGTATATGGGAGGGTTCTCACATAACCTTGTTTTCACCGAGTGACGTCACTGCGTTTCACAGAATGAAGTATGGGGGAGGGGGGTATATAGCCTTGTTTTCACCGAGTGACGTCACAGCGTTTCACAGAATGAAGTATGGGGGAGGGTTCTTATATAATATTCTTTTCACCGAGTGACGTCACTGCGTTTCACAGAATTGAAAACAATTTTTTATAAGGACTCAGAGCTGAGAGTGTGTGGATTGCCATCAGTATCTGCATTAGTCGCTGACATTATATGCCGATGCACATAATAAGACTACTGATCTAAAATCTGCACTGGTAAAGTGTGACATTACTGATCTAACATCTGTACAGGTAAAGTGTGACATTGTCTAATCAATCTGAATATACGATGTATCTTGCAAACTCTCAATAATCACCAACTGGATCTCGCTAGCAGTTGGTTAAGAAATGATATAATTTTTATGATTTGCATTTGACAAAAATATCGCGACCCACATCTGGGCAGCACTCCACATTTTGACCGATAATAACAGTTCAATAAAAATCACTAAGTACAATGGTAGTTGTGGATTGCGCTCACACTGCAGAGTGCAGTTAGAAAGTGTATATTCTCCTTTTAATATCGTGTATAAATACATCTATATTTCCCTGAGAGTTAAAGGGTCGTTTCTGACACATCATAAAATATAACAGTGCGACCCTTTGATCTTCAGGGAGTAATATAATAATGTTAAATCAAAATGTATAGTGACATATATTATTGCTGTTATTTGTTGAATATATACATATATACATATTTAAATATATAATTTATAAATATATCCAGATTTATATATATATTCTACACAGTCCATCATGCTGTTATTTATTCACGGCAACGATATAATGTCGATAACACTAAATAACTAGTATTCTACTGAGACTGTAGAGGTATGATAACATGTAACATCAAACTTACACACAAGCCATCTATACAAAGCTCACAGACTATACATATACTAGGGTAGTAAAAGTGTCCCGTTATTGACCCTTTAAGCTCTGATCATGACTATACCGTTTTTAAATCAATTGTATTAGTAGATTAAGTCACTGTTATTGGGAATAAAATGAGTGTTTAAACATCAAGATTCGCAAATGCTTGGTCTTAAATTATGACTAACTTAAAGCTGTGGGTCGCTGTGGCGAGACACAAGTGGCTGAAAAGTTAAATAAGATAACATAGCGGGGAAATAGTGAATATTAAAACGTTTTCGTCTGATTTCCCATGGAATCAATAGCGAAAAACTGATAAATTATGGCATTGACATTGTAACCACTGTAAGGGGTCTTGTCAAATTGAAAAAAATCCAAAAATCCTAGAAAAACTCGGATTATCCAGACTCCACCCACCCACTCGCCTATCCAATTTTTTTTTGTAAACATGTACAACGAGAAAAACAACACAAAAAAACACAATATTTCAAAAAAAAAAAAGAAATCCGAGTTGGTGCTTTTTTCTCGGATTTTTGGAATTTTTTTAACTTGACAAAACCCCTAAACTCAATATTGGATAAATTTAGGTGGTGATATTAAAACAAATGAGGGGACACGTCTGCCTTTCTTGTATACATACCAGGGGCGATACGAATTAACCCTTAGAGTACTGATGTCGGCTGTATTAACCCTTACAGTACTGATGTCGGCTGTATTAACCCTTACAGTACTGATGTCGGCTGTATTAACCCTTAGAGTACTGATGTCGGCTGTATTAACCCTTAGAGTACTGATGTCGGCTGTATTAACCCTTACAGTACTGATGTCGGCTGTATTAACCCTTAAGTACTGATGTCGGCTGTATTAACCCTTACAGTACTGATGTCGGCTGTATTAACCCTTAGAGTACTGATGTCGGCTGTATTAACCCTTATAGTACTGATGTCGGCTGTATTAACACTTACAGTACTGATGTCGGCTGTATTAACCCTTAGAGTACTGATGTCGGCTGTATTAACCCTTACAGTACTGATGTCGGCTGTATTAACCCTTACAGTACTGATGTCGGCTGTATTAACCCTTAGAGTACTGATGTCGGCTGTATTAACCCTTAGAGTACTGATGTCGGCTGTATTAACCCTTACAGTACTGATGTCGGCTGTATTAACCCTACAGTACTGATGTCGGCTGTATTAACCCTTAGAGTACTGATGTCGGCTGTATTAACCCTCACAGTACTGATGTCGGCTGTATTAACCCTTAGAGTACTGATGTCGGCTTTATTAACCCTTACAGTACTGATGTCGGCTGTATTAACCCTTACAGTACTGATGTCGGCTGTATTAACCCTTAGAGTACTGATGTCGGCTGTATTAACCCTTACAGTACTGATGTCGGCTGTATTAACCCTTACAGTACTGATGTCGGCTGTATTAACCCTTACAGTACTGATGTCGGCTGTAGTATTATTTTCCTATGTTTTAATGGCCTTATATAGCAATATGTTAAAAAATTAAATATCTCTAAAATCTGCGATAATCACAATACATTTCGACCTAAATTTAGCAAATGAAACAATTTTTTAGTCACTTGAAGTTGTGTATCGCGGTAGCAGGACACAACTTCAAGTGGGTAAAAAAAAAAAAATTAAATTTATCAGCTCAGATCTCTTATCATAACTGCTACAGAGGAGGCTGATCTCACATCAAGGCTGTATTATTATCTATATAATCTATATCTATATGATTGCTGTGAAATGATGGTGTAAACATACTTTCAATATCATGACGGGATCATGGTTATGTCATCAAAACTGTTGTAATTATTATATATATTTAACTAAGAAATTAAGAAGATGTGATATAATCATTGATTTTGATTGTTTAACAATTATATTATGAGTAGCTGTTGTATGTAATGTCAGTATGATCAATAATGTAGCCACTTGATTGTAGTTGTCGTATATTGTGTTCTGTCAGTATTAATAAGGTTCGAAATAAAGGGCAAGCTGTTCATAAATATATATACATTATATTCATATTGATGAACATTTGCTTTTTTGTTATATTGCAAGTCAACATAAAAACACATGTGTGTGTAATTCTATAAATCTGAGAATAAGCTATGGACTATATATTTACCCTGGACTATGGACTACTATATTTACCTTGATGATATCGCAAGGCTCTGACACACTGACCGCCATGTTTTAGCGGTATGGTTTTACTGTGATCACCAGAGTGCGCTAGCTGAATATGGACTTATACCCCTCTCGATCTTATCGCTAGGCGGAGTCAGTATCTGTTTTGCACAGTCAGCTGTGGAAAAATGGAGGTCATTGCGGTCGGGCTCCACCCAATGTGTATAGCCTGGCTTATCCGGGTATATTATATTACACTGGAGGTAACATTCAGATGTCAAACTTAAAATGACTCAAAATATACATGAACAGTGCAACTCTGAGATTACAGTTAGACACTTTAAAATCAGTATTGATACAAATGAGATATTTAAAAACTGTTGCACATGCAATGTTTAAATATATTTTTGGAATGGATATCATATTGGAAAAATAAATATATAAACACACATATAATTATAAATAATAGCAAAATAAATATGTTATTATATTTTTGTTGAACAAAATGTACAGCACAAGATTATAATGTGATATCATTCAAACGGTATTGCATATTATTAATACTGCACAATTAAGATATTTATTATTAAAATGCCTTTAAAATTAGTTAAAGGGTTGTTTGTTAGGATTATCAATGATATTATATGAAATACATATAATTATCACCTCTCTGTTGCTGCAGATATATTTGGTTAGAATTGGGGCTTGCCTAATCCTGGTATTTTCAAAGTGACCTACCCTGACTTTATACGTATGATTTGTCAACATGTTCATCTCGACCAACCACAAGCTTAAGATCTGGGTAGGTCTCTCTAGGTCTGTTTGAGAACTGAGGTTTTGTTTTAGTCATTGAACAACTGGTTAAAACTTCAACACAATATCAGTTCTTTGTTACAAAAATATTTCAGCATTGTAAGGGAAAGTGAAGTAAAATCGTGGAAGGGAAACGCCCAAATTGTTATACCTTTTATGAAAGTAATACTAATAAAACTTCAAGCCTGGTCAATTATATACATGGTCAAGTGCGAGTTTGTATTGACAATCCCATGTGAGCGGAATTATATTTTTAATTATCTTTCTCCATTAACTTTTCTGAGCACGCCAAAGTGAGCTAATTATACAATAGTTTTGCATAGCCAATTTTAAGATGTATTTAAATATTTACCGGTGATGAACAGTTCATGCGGGGAATGTTACAACTGTTCAGTGTATCACTGAGTCAATATATTGATATGCCCCACCCCAGGTTAACGATCGCGTGATGCTCACTGATTTCTCAGCAAATTCCAAACTGATTTCTTTGCAGAAGACATTTTCTCGTCAAATCCTAACAGCAGTAAAAAAATCGCGGAATTATATTGAATATTTCAAAAGTTGAAATGTGATGAACTTCTGGATTTAAAATTAGTTAGTTAGATAGAGGGACGTCATTATTTACGATTTGCTCCATCAAATGGTCTAGCTTTTGAAACACACCATATAATTTCACGAAAGTTTCAGAGATGTTGGGATTGTTTTGAAAAATGGTGTTTTTATATGTTATGAAAAATGTCATGAAAATCTGTTGAGAATTCACTGAAAAATCAGTGCAAATCGTACAATGCTGGTTAATCTGAAGAGGAGGATTGAGAAGGGAGACCAGATAAGATATTAGCCTCCGTCAATTGGTGTTCAACCACAGGGTTCTTATATATTATATCTCGTAAGTAAATTTAATCGATTTGGTGCATGTGTATGTCATGTTATGATAATGTAATGTTAAATATAAAACTGGAAGTGTGATAAATAAAACTATAATGACACATAAGGCTTTTACCTTATTTTTACATTCAAATAACCAAGGCAATATACTTATAATAATAAATTATATTTTTAGACGGTGAACATTACAAGGGGCTTCAAGAGATATTTACTTTGAACTAAGATGGTCAAATACACGAGTCTAATTATTCTTAGCCAATAAAATAAATGAGCTGGCTTGGGCTTTTGGACAATTATCAATAAAACTATTTGGTGGACTAATCCCCTTAATATTTTTTGCAATGTTTTGTTCCTACTTAAAAAAATCTGACTTTCACGAAAAATTCCACAAATACGTCATCAATTACTTCAGAATATAGTGTACCCTCACTACATCGCCCCCGGATATAACGCCAACCTTACCTACTGCCAATTCAAGTCATGGAACGGATTTCCGCCAATGTTAATCACCGCGGTACAATGCCAACCGCGGTGTCCGCCATATGCCAAAGATTTTGAAGTCCGAATTTCATTTCTGCCATGTATTTTCCCCCGCCCCGATCATATTGCCAACAGGCTTTTTTTACCTTCGACGGACATCATTGACTGTTAAACAAACACCTATGCCATGCGTCATCAGCGATCGCCACCTCTGCCCCGCCGGTTGATTGCACCCGCACTGCAGTAGGCCTATGCGTTCACAAGTTAAGGCAAGCTTGACTGTGATCATGGAGATCGTAGAGCCTCTATTATCTCCATGCTGTGATTGATCAATGGATTACCGGTACCAGTCAGACAAACGTTTTTTGTGCACTGACGTTGACCAAAGACTGAACCAGTGTTAATGACTCATATACATGATATATGCCCATATTTGAAACAAAAAGGATTAATGTCATATACAGAATTTCTCATCCTGTCATGAGACCTATCTAAGCTACTAATCAGTGATCAAGCGATATAATGGAATAATAACTCACCACCTGTGCACACACAGTAGACCTGTGTGCTTAGGCCTAAATATATGATTGGCATATTGTCCACGGTCGCTCACTGCTAATTTTACATTACATGGCCTAAACATGCTAAGTAAACTACTAAATTCTTTGCTCACATAATTTATTGTGGGAGAATATTAAAAACAATATTATATGACCCCGAGAGTTAGTAACGTTACAGGAAGTAGATCAATGTAAAGCACCACCTTTTTTATTTATCCTCAATGTGGACTCGTGAGTTTAAACCCAGCGAACACAAAACATTCGCATAGCATTTATACAATGTCGGCCCAACTTTTTATGTTTTGCGTTTATTGGAAATAAATCTAACATCAAACACATGTAGGTTACAAATGTCATCGATTTTCGTGAGTGTGACCCATTGAATTATACAATTATACATTGAATTATACAACTTCCTCAAAATAATTTACCGATTTTAGTGGCCTATATTTTGATTTGAATTCTCCTGAAACCATGTATGTATATGTGCGCGTGCGTGTGCGTGTGCGTGTGCGTGTGCGTGTGCGTGTGCGCGTGCGCGTGCGCGTGCGCGTGCGTGTGCGTGTGCGTGTGCGTGTGCGTGTGCGTGTGCGTGTGCGTGTGCGTGTGCGTGTGCGTGTGCGTGTGCGTGTGCGTGTGCGTGTGTAACCCTTTCAGCGCGGGGACCGTCTTTAGACGTCAGAATCTGACGTCTGTAGACGTCAGATTCTGACGCCTACAGACGTTTCCCGAACTGAAGGAAATAATATAGGCCTATGTCTTATGGTCGTAGACCCATAAGATAGGCATTCAAAAGAAGCGTAAAGACATTTTTGATGATTTTAAATTAAAAAAAAAACCCTTGAGTCGCCATAGTTTATACAAAAATATACAAGAAGGTTACTTAGCACATGACATTTGCAATATTTTTTTTGAAGTGAAAATCATGTAAACCACCAAAGAGAGGACTTTCTGAATTTTCATGTGATATGTTGCACCTGGGTGTTCAGCAAATCACTATAGAATATCTCACTATAAATCATGCAATTTCTTTTTTTTTCCATTGGAGAAGTTAACACTTTACTGCGCGGGCATCAACTATAGACGTCCATAAAGTAAAAGTCACTTTAAATTTGTCACTTTTGTGTTGCATGCTTTTCGCTAATTACTCACGCAATTTTCATCCGATTGTCATGAAATTTTGCAAGCATTATTTTCTATTCTCACGACAACTTCCCTGAAAATTTCAAGAAAAAATATTATGTAGTTTAAAAGTTAGACCATTTGTAGTAACTTTGAATTATGACGCTCTTCTATAAACCCATTGATTTCTTTCAGCTTTAATCCCGAAGTTCTACTACATGTCAAATGGTCTAACTTTTGAAATATTGACTCAAATTCCACGAAATTTTTCTAGGTAGGCGCCGGAATAGTTGCAAAGACTGCTTGCAAAATTTCGTGTAAATTGATCAAGAATTGAGTGAGAAATCGGCGCGAAAAACACCCAACGCTGGTGGAAGTTGACTGCAACTATAGTGCAGAGTCGATCCCGCACTGTATTTATAATGCCAAAGGCCCATATCATAGGTATTCGAATGAATCAGAAAGAGCTAACTAAGACATTTACGATGATTTCAAATTAAAACAAAATCCTTTGGTCTTCATAGTTGATACGAAAGTATTCTAGCGCTTTAGGAGTTAATACAAAATGATCTTATCTTAATTTTGTGTTATTTTCATATTTTTTTAAATAATCAAATAAATAAAAATAATAAAAATCTTATCGAAGCATTATTTTATTGGAAAAGGTGAGATAAACTTAATCTTATCAAATGTTTTTAGAAAAGTATCTTTTCTAATGCAAATAAGAGAAAGTGAGGATAATACCTATATTCAAAGATATGATTTTTCCCGCACCAAAACCAGATCAAATAGCTAACATGTACAACATACGAATGATATAGTAGCAAAAAAGACACTCTGGAGAGGGTAGAAGCCTAAATATATATAGACATGCGTAGTTATGTCACCGCAGTATGTGGTTAATGTAAAACAAATATGTGGTATTTTAGCAAACATATTCTCATAAAAGTTAAGTGAACATCATCTAACTCTAGCTATTATTAGAACCTAATGGTGATTGTTCTAGATAAAAGATCTAATAACTCAACACATACACAATATTGACCCATTAGACTAGACGATTTTTCAGGAAATGTGAATCCTAGAGGCATTTTTGTGTAGAATTTGGGAACCTGACTTTTAACATAATTAAGGAATGCTGAACAAGATTAGCCCGGTTCCCCCCCCCCAAAAAGAGTTTTTGATTATACAATTAGCAAAATGGCTACCAATCGCCATTTTGAAAAACTTAAAATTTGCTAACTCTGGAACTAAGCAAGCTATGAAGAAATATAATATGTCTAATTCTACTATTTTTGCGATGACAAATCCGATGAAATTGTCATTTTTTACATTTGAGATCATTTAGACCTTTAAATCCAATATGGCCGCCATCGCAATTTTGAAATATACGCATTAAGATGCAGATATAATATACTAATTTCCACTATTTTTGGCATGGCAAAACCAATGAAATGCTTTTTTTAGATTTTGAAACAGCTTGACATCTAAATTCAAGATGGCCGTCCATCTCCATTTTGAAAACATAAAATACGATAACTTTAGAACTAAGCAAGACATACACATGAAGATGCAGATATAATATACTAAATTCGATTATTTTTGGCGTGACAAAACAAATAAAATGATTATTTTTTGATTTTGAAACATGTTGACCTCTAAATCCAAGATGGCCGCCTATATCCATTTTGAAAATATGAAGTTTGGAGCTAAACACGTTATGACGATGCATAATATACCAAATTCTACTATTTTGGTGATGACAAATCCAATAAAATGGCTATTTTTCAGAACTGGGCCAAGATTGTCGCCAAACATTTTGAAAAGACTGAAATACGATAGCATAATATATCAAATTTCATATTTTTGGCATCCAAGGGAAGCTGTAGCCTTCACGTGTCTGGCTATAATCTTCGGGCGGATTGCCAGTGGCCCACTCTGATTCCTCCACTTAACAGCTTAAGCATGTTAGGTATCAGTGCAGGCACAGGTGTTGGCCGTGGTAATGTCTTAAACTACCAGCAATAGGGTTACTCTGGGGACTATCCGACCCGAGGATAGCAGAGCTGTGTTTTGTATGGCAAAATCCAAGTCTCTGAGCATCTGGGCATGTCCAGGGGTAAATTCCCAGAACCACTTATCAAGGTTCTTGGTGAGTGAAGGAGGAAATCACTCTCAATAATACATCATGCCCTTTCTCCCCACCCTCACGTCATCATCTTGACATCTCATCAATGGACTGCACTGTTTTATCATATTACAATATGTCACTTAAATGAACATTACTGCCAAAAGGAGTAGTCCACTGTGTACGAACTGTGGGACATATCTGTATCCATAAAGCACCAGGCTAATGACAGAGACAACTGGGGTACAACAGCGACCAAAAACATGCATAGAGTTGTCTATATCTTTAAGCAATATTCTAATGCTACTGTTATTTTTAGCGTGAAAAAAACCATGAAATAGTGTGCTAGATTTGACGATATATAATCTAAATATAAGACAGCTGTCATGACCATTTTCAAAAACATAAAATACTCATGAACTGAAGAAACTAAAAGGCTAAATGTTGCGCTCAAACCTTTTAGCATAGAAAGTCAGTGCAATAGATAATTTTAGACTATTCTGGCCTCTAAATCTATGACACGATCATTATTCAACCCATTCATCCCCTGGAGTGTGCAGTACTTTCTACGGTACTGCGCACTATAAAGAAGCCTTGAAGTCATTCGATAAGAGTAGGGCATAGTGCCGGCTTCGGGCTTCCCTCTGTCACGATACTGCCATGACTGTGCAGAAAGCGACGTAAAGTGATATTCACTCGCTCACTAACGCCTCCCTTATGCCCATTAATGCATATTTGTCTCCCTTTAATGCCTCCCCGTTGCTCTTCAACAGTTCCCCGTTCTGTTTAACAGTTCTCCATCGTCCTTCTCTGGCGCACTAGTAATTCCCAATGAGCTTGGCAGCTTGTACGTTTTTTTCATTGCACTTTGACACCTCCCCGTCTCCCTTTAGCGTATTTATGTTTTCTTTAAGCTCGTTTCAGTCGCCATATAAAGTTCCTCTTTTGCCGTTTAATGCCTCTCCATCGCGTTTAACGCCTCCTCACCCTTGCCATGTGTGAACTTGAATGTAACGTCTACCACTATATGGGAGAGATACCTGCATCAACAGGCGATAAAAACACGTTCATATATACAGGATATTGTTAAAGGTTGACGAAATATTGAAAAGTGATAGGGGGTCCTAAAATGCAAATAAGATGTGTTACAAAAAGGGGATAAATGTCACAGGAAAACAGGAGAATATTAAAGAGCGACTGGAATACTTTTGGTGACTGAGGGGCGTTGAACAGCAGAGCTGCGTTAAAAGATAGAGAGTCGTTGCTGGGATACTGTTTAAAGCTGTTTGAGAACCATTAATTGGTGGCTGAGAAGGCTAAAGAACGACGGAGGAACGTTAACGGACGACAGACAGGTGCTAATAGGCGACGGAGAAATGAAATGGCGACAAATGGGCGTTATAGTCAAGTCAACAAGGATACTATAAAGGGCGACAGAGAGGCACTAAATGATAACGAATAAGCAATAAAAATGCGATGGAGAGTCGTTAAACAGCAAATACAACACGTTAACAAAATATTGGGGTTAATGTTGGGCCAGCGTCGAAGACGATGACCCAACTTTTGGGTCAATATCGTGTTCTTTCTGAGTATGTGGCACAGAAAACTGTTGAAAAGCGACAGAGAGGACTTAAAAGTCGACAAGGATTAATTATTCAATGGGCGACAGGGTGACATTAGATGGCAGCGGGAGACGTTAAAAAGCGACAAAAAAAATTTAAAATATAGAGGGAACTGTTATTTCCACTGAATACGTCCAACAAATCGTCTCTGTTGTAAAATTACGATACGGGCGGTTGTGATGATTTTCACGTGAGCCACACGGCAACATACGTGAGAGTATGGTGAGCGACAGGTTATCTTGTCTCTATTTAGCATAATTGATAAAGTGTTTCAAATACAAAATAATTAGTCGTTTTTTTTACTATAAATCTATACCTGTGACATCTCCTTTTTTGTCATATTAATGTACGTAACAGCGAAGTCAAAGCCTGAACTAAATATTCTTGTGATCATAGTGATGGCGATTGCTAATTAGCATATACTAGTATATATATTATATATATATCAATAATATTGGTATTTTGTTTTACAAATTATATCTCTCTTTGATTTGTGTCTGTTCCCAGTGAAAGATAATAGATGAACATCATGTTTTTATAATTAAGACAAAGCATGCATCACATGTATAAATGAAATTTATGCTAATTTAATTTATGCTAATTAGATAACTTAAAAGTGAAATTGAGGAATGCTAATTTAATTTCACATACCTTAATGGTTTTAAAAACTCACTTTCTCAACATTTTTGATGGACATACGCAATAAAAGTCACTATTTTACGTGGTATGGTAATGTATTTCTTCACAAAATGCCTGAAATCGTCCATTTGGCGGCCATTTTGTATATGCTAATTAGACAACCTGAAACTCAAAATTCTGCTTGGGAACCGGGCTAATCGTGTTCGGCACACCTTAATTATACTAAAAAGTCAGGTTCCCAACTTTTACTCAAAAATGCTCCTAGAATTTTATAGGAGCTGCATTCCCAAGAAATCGTATAGTCTACATTGCTAAACCACCGTCTACGACGCTGACCAAACATTCAACCAACATTGGTTCAGTGTCTCTAGCCATCTGAGAAGCAGAATGAACGTTTCCCTGAGATAACTCTCAGTTATTACTTATCAAATCTCATGGTCTGATAGTATCACCTGACCAAATGTGAATGATCAACGCTGGCGCATCATCTACAAAGCTGGCCTAGGATTAACCCTTGAAGCGCTGAAATATTTTTATATAAACCATGGGAACCGAAGGGATTTTTCAATTTGAAATCATCTGGAATTTCTTAGTAACCTCTTTCCGCTTCATTTAAATACCTATGTTATGAGTCTACGGCCAATAGAAATACTTTATTTCTTACACTGCGGGGATCGACTTTAGACGTCTAAAGTCGATGCCCGCACTGTAAGGGGTTTTGTCAAATTAAAAAAATTCCAAAAATCCGAGAAAAACTCGGAAGTGGGTGGGTGGGTCAAGCCCCAACTCGAATTCTTTTTTTTCTAGGAAATGTTGTGTTTTTTTGTGTTGTTTTTGGTTGTTGTACATGTTTACAGAAAAAAGAAAAAAATGGATAGGGGGGTGGGTGTTTGGGGTCTGGTCAATCCGAGTTTTTCTCGGATTTTTGGATTTTTTTAGACCCCTAAGGGTAAGACTAGCATTGTTTCAGAGTCTCGTTGTAGATTTGATCTTCACCCTCAGATACCACTTATCACAGCCTGGTACTATCACCTCACCTGATGGCAGTACACATGGCAGTACACAGCTCAAACTCCCGTGTTTTTTCATATTTAAAGTACTATTTTGATGCGATTGCATGCATATAATAATAAATAATTCATATATGTAATATCATTGTTCTTTAGAAGGTGACGGTTTGGTAATAATACATATCTAAGGTATAGTAAGGTGGGGTCAGAGGCCCTTGATCTGATCGCTGATTAAGTCACATTGATTCATGACATTTGTTGATCGCTGAGCTCAGAGGAGAGATGTAAATACAAAGGGGCTCTCGTTATAATATGGATTATTACAAACAAAGAATTGCAACTCGTGGCAACAGTATACTGCGACCAACCTCCAATATCCATAAGGTTAGTGGAACATTTACTATAATAATAATAATAATAATAATAATATTAATAATAATAATAATAATAATAATAATAATAATAATAATAATAATAATAATAATAATAATAATAATAATAATAATAATAATAATAATAATAATAATAATAATAATAATAATAATAATAATAATAATAATAATAATAATAATAATAATAATAATAATAATAATAATAATAATAATAATAATAATAATAATTATAATAATAATAATAATAATAATAATAATAATAATAATAATAATAATAATAATAATAATAATAATAATAATAATAATAATAATAATAATAATAATAATAATAATAATAATAATAATAATAATAATAATAATAATAATAATAATAATAATAATAATAATAATAATAATAATAATAATGATAATGATAATGATAATGATAATGATAATAATAATAATAATAATAATAATAATAATAATAATAATAATAATAATAATAATAATAATAATAATAATAATAATAATAATAATAATAATAATAATAATAATAATAATAATAATAATAATAATAATAATAATAATAATAATAATAATAATAATAATAATAATAATAATAATAATAATAATAATAATAATAATAATAATAATAATAATAATAATAATAATAATAATAATAATAATAATAATAATAATAATAATAATAATAATAATAATAATAATACAACATATCGTGATGATTAACCCTTTCAGGATCGACTTCAGCCGTCATACTTCTGATGGCTAAAGCCGATCACGGTGCTATATAATATCTAAATAATAATTATTGTTCCAGTAATTTAAACTGCCCTACACCTTAGGGAAATCACCCTGTGTTGCGGAATAACGCAAAACGGGGCTTGGAGATATCTGGGTGGTAAACGAAGACAAAAATACGTTAAATAAACTAAACAATTTAAGCCACTTCACCATCCTATATTATGCATTGGTGTGTGGGATTAAAGGTGATCTATCACCCCTTATATGGTATGAATAATTATGTCCTTATATGGTGTGATTGGCTATCATGTGACCCTTTCAGAGGGTCACATGATAGCCAATCACCCCATATATGGTAGTCATTGGCTATCATGTGACCCTCTCAGAGGATCACATGATAGCCAATCACCCCATATAAGGAAACAATTGTGCCCCATCTTGTGGCAACTTTGATTTATTTGTCACAAATTTATTCATACTATATAAGGGGTGATAGATCACCTTTAAAATAAAGAATCCAATTTCACAATGTGGCTTCACTCCCACTCCTAGTGACGTTCTAGTGACAATGCCCATGATGTAGTTTTCCGCCAAAATCGCCACTGTCTGCGGCGTGTCGAGTGTAGCCACCAGTCAGCTCTCACAGCATATAAAAATGTCCTGGTCTGTGGCTGGTCTATTCCCACCATTACTTGCAACCCCAAGCAAATATATGGGTGCTTAAAGCTTGATTCCTTCAACCCCGCAGGCGTGCACTGATGAATTAGTTAAGAATGCAACATTCTTTATCTCAATCAATGGGGTTCAAATTTTAAGCCCACTACACAATCTCATATTGTGGATGGGCCTAATACTTTGATCCCAATTTAACATGGTGGATATAAGTGAACGTGAACTGAACTGAACATTACAGCAAAGTCTTCTATACAATTATGTCGGAATAAGATGGCTGGAGGCAATTTAATACCTCAGCGTATGCTGTATGTTGATCGGACATGGCTTCAGACAATTTTTCATGTTGTTCAAAGACATATTAGTGATATGGAGCGAACATTATTTCTAATGCTTAACCCATGTCCGGACGTATTGCCAATGATGTCCTTGGTTGAAGAGAAATCATTTATAAATATAAATGTTGCTTAATTGTTTGTTACCGTATATATATTAAGCTAATTTGAACGAAAAACAACATAATTATGTCTTTTTTTACTCAGGAATGCCAGTTCCTTTTACTCTTCCTGCGGATTGACATCACCCCAACGTTTAATTCCAGGTCCGCAGCCAGCATGTGGAAGACGAGTCTGTCTTTTTTTCTTAACACTAAAAATTTTGATCTGCCACGCACTCGTCTGGGCTGTTAGCGATCCTTATTTCCATTGGAAAAGTTAAGATAAATCCTAACTTTTCTAATGGAAATAAGGGAAAGTTAAGATCTTAATTTAGCGATTCCTAGTGGGATGGGACTCAGGGCCGGTATTCTCGTACAAATTACGATATATCGTAGGCTTCTGATTGGTCGAGATGGCCATCTCGACCAATCATAAGCCTACGATATATCGTAACTTGTACGAGAATACGGGCCCTGGCCCTCATCCTGTACATTACGTGTTACAGCATGGCAGAGGGTGGAGCCCCACACCAGACAGGTTTTGCTGATCACTAGATGGGAACAATGGACAGTGGATTCTCCAGCCTGATGTCTCTGTCACTACCATCAGGTAAACAAATATATGGACAGCTACATAAGCTGCTGAAAAAATAAATTCGCTTGTATTGAATACATGAAGAATAACAACAAATATTTAGATGCTACATTTGCTTGGTAAATATAAAAGTCTCCACCTTCCACAATTAAAAGATTGTCTATGCAGGGTCTACGATGGGGCTATATAATAGAAATGCCATGCCAGCCATCTTGGATATGCAAATTTGTAGATTTTTTAAATTTAACCAGGGTAATCCATCAGTATTAAAAAAAATTGTGGAATCGGATGAATATTGGCGACTGGAGAGCGTTTACATCACCGAATCGAATGAAGAGCGTTTACATCGCCGAATCGAATGGAGAGCGTTTACATCACCGAATCGAATGGAGAGCGTTTACATCACCGAATCGAATGGAGAGCATTTACATCGCCGAATCGTTGAATAATAATAATAATAATAATAACAACAACAGTGACAGAGCTAAAGCAATAATTCTCCACCATATAGTGTGTGGAGCCTTAATTAGTATTTGTTCCAAATTAGACGTGTTATTATTTGAGATACATAAAAGGCTTTAATACTAAGATTTGCCATATCCTTAACTTTAAGTGGCTACGTCACCTTAGGAGGTGCATTTCTGTTAGACATTGGATAGCGATTTAAAAGTCAATTGTATCACTACCACAGACATTCATAATCAAGACAATAAAAGCATCACTCTACTTCGCATGGCCAAATACACAATGGTGCAAGATTTTATTGTATGTGTATGTAAATTCATGATGTATGTGTATGTATGTCATTAACCCTTTCACCGCGGAATTATGGCGTCATAAATTGCCTGAGCACTGAATTAATTAATTTTTTAACGAAAAAACAGTCATTAATGATGTCGCTAAAACGCGACATCCGCGGTCTGCCAGGAGGTCGCCTTTTGGCGACATCCGCGGTGAAAGGGTTTTAAATGACAGAATTATTAAGAATGCTAAAATTTAGCCTTTTCAGAAGTTAAATAGAGCAATTTGTTTATGCTGTTGAAAAGATGTAGATGATACTCGCTGAACATAATTTGTCCTTTTTTACTCCAGTTGATGAACAAACACTGATCACAAACACTGAGAAATCACCCCCAGGTGAGACAGCAGATGCTCGTGATCAATGTATTCCTGATCAGCAGCTGACACAACCTCTTACAACTGATGAAGATTCAACTCCAAGTAAGCGTAGACGCGGCAATGACCCATCCGTTGTTCATCATCGGCAACCAAACCTTTTGACTGAAGGTGAGATACTAACTACAATTGTGCAAATTGACTGCTCTACTTTAAATATTAATACATGTAAACTGGTTAGACATGAAATATAGATTTAAAACAGCGTTTTAGGGAAATCACACTATTTTGATTCAGACGATGACAAAGAAGTTTGTATGTCTCCAGCGGCATATGTACAGGATGATCCAGTCCATGAATGTCAAGGTGAAGGGGTCAGGGAAGGTCAAGATGGGAGTGATGTCCACAGCGGTGCGAAACATCAGGGAAATGTAGTTCTAGCCTGTCCCGATGTCAGTGGGATGTCACGACAAAGACCACAGATTCGTCCATTGGTTGATGTTCACACTATATATGACACCAATCATGTTGGTGCTGATGCGCATTATATACAGCTGATCACAAAGTTAGAGGAAAAACTGCATGAACAAAAATATAAATATACAAACTGTGGCAGAGACTGCCTGCTTGGGAAATCCACCATACAACAGCAGGTGGACCATATAACCCAGGCTGATTTCATCTTCTGTCTTATATCCTTTGATCAACAAACAGGACAGGTGTCCACTGGACTGATAGACCATATAAAGAGGGCACTAACCAAAAAACAGCAGACAGGACACACCAATAGGATCATCCCTGTCTTCTGCAGTATGTCAGAGGAACAGGTCAGGGAAATACGTGATACTCACCTTCTTCAGATGATGCTGGTCAACCATATAATAGCCAGGCACGGGGACTTGACATACATAGAGAAAGTGGTGGCGGCGTTGGCAGCGACACCATCAGGTAAAAACAGCAGTTGAAATAAATCATATAAAGACACACTCATATAATCAACATTTCATAGCTAAATCTAAATATGTACAGCCATCTAGTACATTATTTTGTTCAATTAGATTCTATGTTAATATATTTAAGCTGACTTGTTAGGTTGAGCATTGCTCTGTAACGTACAATATGTATTTAAACACAAACTGAAGCTGAAGGTGATTATTCATCTACATTCTTTCCATATGTTTATTTCGCAGTATATAGTAAGCTACTCACAAATTCAGGTATAGTTCAATTGACTAGACGATTTGAGCAGAGCTCCCTGGTACTGGCATGATAATATTTTTTTTACATTCTTGATTCCATCTACACATATTATCTAATAAATAATAATAGCACAACCATAACAATATTTTATTCCGTACATCCATCAACATTAATTAGATATTAAATGTACATGCATAGTTCTATCAATCATATAGCCAGGTTTACAATACCTTGTTTCGAAAATGATAGCACAACTTTCAGACCAACTCCCTTTTAAATATATATTTATACAAACTAGGTATGCAATTATGTTAATTCTGTAAAGTTACACATTTATATAAATAAAATATTCAGTGCACTGATTATGAATCATTATCGCAACTTGGGAAAGTAATAATCATTCCCTCTAGTCAATTGAATTCTACCTGAGGCTGTTAGAGCTCTGCAAAGTGACCATCTCACATTTCTGTGGACAAATTATAACCTTCCCGAGGGTGTACATAGTTGCAGATAGTACAGTAACGTAGCATATAAATTCACCCTCTGACTTAATTTTTAAGAATCAATCTATTAGTGAATTGGATAGAGGCGCAGCCGGCACGCTCCCCCTCCCCCTTTTCAGGGTCCCAAAAACAAAAAACGACCATATTTTGGACGAAATATAGTCTAGAATGCGTCATTTGAGGCCTTAGAAAATCGGCGCCCCCCCCCCGTCTATCAATTCCTGAATCCACCATTGAAAATAGTTTACTTATTTCACATATATCTGTTTTTCACATATTTGTGTTTAGTATTATCACTTTACTTTCGTTTGTTACAGAGATTCATCTGGTGAAAGTCTACCAGAAGGACTTACGTGATAAATGCTGCCCTCTGTTTCGATTAGAAGAAGATCTGTTTGTTTCTCGGGAGATGATAGATCTTTATCTGCAGCCCAAGATTATGGTACAAGTATACAGGGAAGGTCAAGTGATCAAGTCACCTTTATCTGGTTTGACCTCTATCGTAGAGGTCACAGAGCAGGCTGAGGCAGGCATGAGGATTATTGTGAGCGCCTCAGCCGGGATGGGGAAATCTTCTTTCTCATCTCACTCTACACGACTGTGGTGTAAAGGTCAAGCCCTGGATAATACTGGACTACTATACTTACTGTTACCAAGATATATTCATAGGCATTCATGTCCAATAGAAAATATAATCTGTACTGATCTAAAGTTACACAACGCATCAGCAGAAGCGAAGCTGAGAAGAGCCATCAAGTCAAATGCTGGCAATAAGTCATTCATCATTGATGGTTATGATGAGGTGATGGAGAGAGATAAGAAGGGCTCTAGCCTTAATAAGGTCATCTGTGGTGACGTGGCTGAACAGTCCAAGGTTGTGATCACCACGAGGCCACACTGTGTGAGTCGCCTGAGATATGTGAGGGCAACTATGTACTGGTGAGGTTACAAGGCCTCACTGCAGCAGCATCGGCAGAGTATGCACAGAAAATGTGTGCAGCTGACAGTGAAACGGAAGCTCATCAGATACTGGAACAAATTCCAGAGGAAGCCAGACATGTTCCTCTTCTGCTGAACATGGCTGTCATCATCAATAGGTGGAACAGAGAACACCCCACGGAAGCTAAGCAATTCCCTCTGATTAGAGCTGTAAGTGATGTGATCGGGCGAGTCATTGCCATGTTCCTTTCTCTATAAGTAGAGAAAGATGAAGCTCGGGATACACTGCCTGTGTAGGCATCTCCAACAGATGAAAATATACCAAATCACCACACCATAATGAGATTTGCTCAGATGGCTTTTGAATCAATCAAAACCAAAGAGTTTGAATTTGGATCTAAAATGTTGCATCGTTTTCGATTCCGTGAAGGTAAAGCCCTGAGTCAGCTTGGGTTTCTTGAGATCACCCATGATGACGAAGGGAATGTGCAGACGGCGAGATGTCTGCATAATCAGCTCTTAGAGTACTGCGCTGCACTACATGTGGCAGAGAACCCAACTGATCTACAATATATCATCGACACATTCTCTTCTGCAGATTATGATGTTGTCATGGCAGAGGGTCTTGGCTTTTGGCGGGATACTCTGCTATTTTCTGTTGGGATTAACCCCGAAGTTCTCTCTACTCTCTCCAGAAGTAGGTTCGCATTGAGAGTGCCATATGACACAGAAGTTCAGCATCGCCGTCTGGACCTGAGTTATGAGGCTGGACTGATACACGAGACAGAATCCGCAGAGGCGATGGAACAGTTCTGTGAAGCTCTGATGAACGCTCCTCTGCAACGTACACATACAACTGAGGTAATAAACAATTGATCAATAAATTATCACATGTATTTAATCAAAAAAAAATGACAGATAACAACAATGAAGCATACGCTTTAACAATTTTTATAATTTTTGACACAAAATAAGAATTATTTTAATATTTTGTTTTTGTAACTTTAAATGGGCATCACAATTTAATTTGTATCCGACTTTGAACTGCTTCTAAATATATTCTTCTTTTATTTTTATTGTGTTTTAGCCATATTTACCAACACTCTGTTCCGTCAATAGTTTACTGGAGTCACTTGGACCCAAACGTTATCTGACGCTTCTGAAGAAAATATAGGGCAATTACCTTCTGGTTAACAAAGATAATGAGGAGAGGGGACAGCTGAAGGGAATAGATGGGAAGAGGATCCTGACAGGATCTATGCCTCTTCTCACCTATTTATCTTTTCTATCCTTGACGGATACATCCCATCTGGTGGTAAAAGGGACAAACTTGAAAATCATCAATGGCGTCAAACAGGTGAATTATTTGCTTAAATATTTCAAATCATAAATGACAGCATGTATTCTTCTTAGAGTCCACTGAAATGTACAGACTGAGTTGATGTCAAATTAACTGCAATGAGCCGATACTCCCCGATATATGACACATTATGCTCTTATTTTGTTCCAATTTTGAGATGAGCTAAGCATATTAAGAGACAAGATATATGCCTTCAAATCTACTTGCCATCACGATGTGTTTATTTTATTGTATTATTTTATTTTTTAAGATCAATGATGGAACCCATTTCAGAGAGTTTATTCTGCTATATACGATTGAACTCTAAAAAATAATAAAATCTGCATAAATGTGGAATATTAAGAAAAAGCATGCCTTATGAAAAGAAACGTTATTTTTAAAGTTATTTTTAAATATTCACCTTAAGTTCTTGCTTCACATAATACCCTTCCCATGGTCTTACATGTTCTATGACAGATGCACTGAGAAATCCAACCACTCTTAAAGCTGAGAAATGTAATAAACCTATATATTATCTGACTGATTATGTTAACCATACAGCATTAATCTTTTAATATAAAAAATGGGTCTGAAACTGTTCAATTTTTTTGTTTCCCTAGATTGAAAATTTGCGCCATCCTGTCCTAAGTAGTCCCAGATCACGACATCTTGTGACTGTGTTTTATGCCAGTAAATCAAACAACAATGACTGTTCTCATTGTTATCCATAACACTGCTTCATCATAGAGTTAAATTTAAGATTATTTGTCTCACATTGAGTGAAATAATTATGTAATAGTAGATTCTACATGTTTCTCTAGCAGGATGTATCACATGGACATTATGGTGTACATAACATTGAGCTGTATATGTTATAATAATAAAAATTAATAATAATGCACTTCCATAACGCCTAAATCGTCTGTGATCCGCGGTCAGAGGCATGACAAACATAATCGTAATCTGACCCATAGATCCAAAACCGTTTGCGTTTGTCGTTATGACATATTTAAATGTTTTCTGTATTTGTCTCATTCACATTGAGCGGTATATGTTATGACATATCACTGTATTTGTCTCACATTGAGCTTTATATGTTATGACATATTACTGTATTTGTCTCACATTGAGCTTTATATGTTATGACATATTACTGTATTAGTCTCATCTCACATTGAGCTGTATATGTCATGACATATTACTGTATTTGTCTCATTTCACATTGAGCTGTATATGTTATGACATATTACTGTATTTGTCTCATCTCACATTGAGCTGTATATGTTATGACATATTAATGTATTTGTCTCATCTCACATTGAGCGGTATATATGTTATGACATATTACTGTATTTGACTCATTTCACATGGAGCTGTATATGTTATGACATATTACTGTATTTGTCTCATCTCACATTGAGCTGTATATGTTATGAAATATTACTGTATTTGTCTCATCTCACATTGAGCTGTATATGTTATGACATATTACTGTATTTGACTCATTTCACATGGAGCTGTATATGTTATGACATATTACTGTATTTGTCTCACATTGAGCTGTATATGTTATGACATATTACTGTATTTGTCTCACATTAAGCTTTATATATTATGACATATTACTGTATTTGTCTCACACTGAGCTGTATATGTTATGACATATTATTGTATTTGTATCATCTCACATTGAACTGTATATGTTATGACATATTATTGTATTTGTCTCATCTCACATTGAGCTGTATATGTTATGACAATTTTCTGTATTTGTCACACATTGAGCTGTATATGTTATGACATATTATTGTATTTTTCTCACATGAAGCTGTATATGTTATGACATATTACTGTATTTGGCTCACATTGAGTTGTATAGGTTATGACATATTACTGTATTTGTCTCATATCACATTGAGCTGTATATGTTATGACATATTACTGTATTTGTCTCATCTCACATTGAGCTGTATATGTTATGACATATTACTGTATTTGTCTCATCTCACATTGAGCAGTATATATGTTATGACATATTACTGTATTTGTCTCACATTGAGCTGTATATGTCATGACATATTATTGTATTTGTCTCATCTCACATTGAGCTGTATATGTTATGATATATTACTGTATTTGTCTCATCTCACATTGAGCAGTATATATGTTATGACATATTACTGTATTTGTCTCACATTGAGCTGTATATGTCATGACATATTATTGTATTTGTCTCATCTCACATTGAGCTGTATATGTTATGACATATTACTGTATTTGACTCATTTCACATGGAGCTGTATATGTTATGACATATTACTGTATTTGTCTCACATTGAGCTGTATATGTTATGACATATTACTGTATTTGTCTCACATTGAGCTATATATGTTATGACATATTACTGTATTTGTCTCACATTGCGCTTTATATGTTATGATATATTACTGTATTAGTCTCATCTCACATTGAGCTGTATATGTTATGACATATTACTGTATTTGTCTCATTTCACATTGAGCTGTATATGTTATGACATATTACTGTATTTGTCTCATCTCACATTGAGCTGTATATGTTATGACATATTACTGTATTTGACTCATTTCACATGGAGCTGTATATGTTAAGACATATTACTGTATTTGTCTCATCTCACATTGAGCTGCATATGTTATGACATATTACTGTATTTGTCTCATCTCACATTGAGCTGTATATGTTATGACATATTACTGTATTTGACTCATTTCACATGGAGCTGTATATGTTATGACATATTACTGTATTTGGCTCACATTGAGCTGTATATGTTATGACATATTACTGTATTTGGCTCACATTGAGCTTTATATGTTATGACATATTACTGTATTTGTCTCACACTGAGCTGTATATGTTATGACATATTATTGTATTTGTATCATCTCACATTGAACTGTATATGTTATGACATATTATTGTATTTGTCTCATCTCACATTGAGCAGTATATATGTTATGACATATTACTGTATTTGTCTCACATTGAGATGTATATGTCATGACATATTATTGTATTTGTCTCATCTCTCATTGAGCTGTATATGTTATGACATATTACTGTATTTGACTCATTTCACATGGAGCTGTATATGTTATGACATATTACTGTATTTGTCTCACATTGAGCTGTATATGTTATGACATATTACCGTATTTGTCTCACATTGAGCTGTATATGTTATGACATATTACTGTATTTGTCTCATTTCACATTGAGCTGTATATGTTATGACATATTACTGTATTTGACTCATTTCACATGGAGCTGTATATGTTATGACATATTACTGTATTTGTCTCATCTCACATTGAGCTGCATATGTTATGACATATTATTGTATTTGTCTCATCTCACATTGAGCTGTATATCTTATGACATATTACTGAATTTGACTCATTTCACATGAAGCTGTATATGTTATGACATATTACTGTATTTGTCTCACATTGAGCTGTATATGTTATGACATATTACTGTATTTGTCTCACATTGAGCTTTATATGTTATGACATATTACTGTATTTGTCTCACACTGAGCTGTATATGTTATAACATATTATTGTATTTGTCTCATCTCACATTGAGCTGTATATGTTATGACAATTTACTGTATTTGTCACACATTGAGCTGTATATGTTATGACATATTATTGTATTTGTCTCACATTAAGCTGTATATGTTATGACATATTACTGTATTTGGCTCACATTGAGTTGCATAGGTTATGACATATTACTGTATTTGTCTCATATCACATTGAGCTGTATATGTTATGACATATTACTGTATTTGTCTCATCTCACATTGAGCTGTATATGTTATGACATATTACTGTATTTGTCTCATCTCACATTGAGCTGTATATGTTATGACATATTACTGTATTTGTCTCATCTCACATTGAGCAGTATATATGTTATGACATATTACTGTATTTGTCTCACATTGAGCTGTATATGTCATGACATATTATTGTATTTGTCTCATCTCACATTGAGCTGTATATGTTATGACATATTACTGTATTTGACTCATTTCATATGGGGCTGTATATGTTATGACATATTACTGTATTTGTCTCACATTGAGCTGTATATGTTATGACATATTACTGTATTTGTTTCACATTGAGTTTTATATGTTATGACATATTACTGTATTAGTCTCATCTCACATTGAGCTGTATATGTTATGACATATTACTGTATTTGTCTCATTTCACATTGAGCTGTATATGTTATGACATATTACTGTATTTGTCTCATCTCACATTGAGCTGTATATGTTATGACATATTACTGTATTTGTCTCATCTCACATTGAGCGGTATATGTTATGACATATTACTGTATTTGTCTCACATTGAGCTGTATATGTTATGACATATTACTGTATTTGTCTCACATTGAGCTTTATATGTTATGACATATTACTGTATTTGTCTCACACTGAGCTGTATATGTTATGACATATTATTGTATTTGTATCATCTCACATTGAACTGTATATGTTACGACATATTATTGTATTTGTCTCATCTCACATTGAGCTGTATATGTTATGACATATTATTGTATTTGTCTCATTTCACATGGAGCTGTATATGTTATGACAATTTACTGTATTTGTCACACATTGAGCTGTATATGTTATGACATATTATTGTATTTGTCTCACATTAAGCTGTATATGTTATGACATATTACTGTATTTGGCTCACATTGAGTTGTATAGGTTATGACATATTACTGTATTTGTCTCATATCACATTGAGCTGTATATATTATGGCATATTACTGTATTTGTCTCATCTCACATTGAGCTGTATATGTTATGACATATTACTGTATTTGTCTCATCTCACATTGAGCAGTATATATGTTATGACATATTACTGTATTTGTCTCACATTGAGCTGTATATGTCATGACATATTATTGTATTTGTCTCATCTCACATTGAGCTGTATATGTTATGACATATTACTGTATTTGACTCATTTCACATGGTGCTGTATATGTTATGACATATTACTGTACTTGTCTCACATTGAGCTGTATATGTTATGACATATTACTGTATTTGTCTCACATTGAGCTGTATATGTTATGACATATAACTGTATTAGTCTCATCTCACATTGAGCTGTATATGTTATGACATATTACTGTATTTGTCTCATTTCACAACGAGCTGTATATGTTATGACATATCACTGTATTTGTCTCATCTCACATTGAGCTGTATATGTTATGACATATTACTGTATTTGTCTCATCTCACATTGAGCTGTATATGTTATGACATATTACTGTATTTGTCTCATCTCACATTGAGCGGTATATGTTATGACATATTACTGTATTTGTCTCACATTGAGCTGTATATGTTATGACATATTACTGTATTTGTCTCACATTGAGCTTTATATGTTATGACATATTACTGTATTTGTCTCACACTGAGCTGTATATGTTATGACATATTATTGTATTTGCCTCATCTCACATTTAGCTGTATATGTTATGACAATTTACTGTATTTGTCACGCATTGAGCTGTATATGTTATGACATATTATTGTATTTGATCTCACATTAAGCTGTATATGTTATGACATATTACTGTATTTGTCTCATCTCACATTGAGCAGTATATATGTATATATGTTATGACATATTACTGTATTTGTCTCACATTGAGCTGTATATGTCATGACATATTATTGTATTTGTCTCATCTCACATTGAGCTGTATATGTTATGACATATTACTGTATTTGACTCATTTCGCATGGAGCTGTATATGTTATGACATATTACTGTATTTGTCTCACATTGAGCTGTATATGTTATGACATATTACTGTATTTGTCTCACATTGAGCTGTATATGTCATGACATATTACTGTATTTGACTCATTTCACATGGAGCTGTATATGTTATGACATATTACTGTATTTGTCTCACATTGAGCTGTATATGTTATGACATATTACTGTATTTGTCTCACATTGAGCTGTATATGTCATGACATATTACTGTATTTGTCTCACCTTACATTGAGCTGTATGTGTTGTGACATATTACTGTATTAGTCTCACATTGAGCTGTATATGTTATGACATATTACTGTATTTGACTCATTTCACATGGAGCTGTATATGTTATGACATATTACTGTATTTGTCTCACCTCACATTGAGTTCCCCATATGTTTTTCTTTCTAACAGACTGTGACACATGGTGTACGTCATATTGAGCTGGATGATGATGTCAAATTCACCCTTGAGCAGCTGACACATTTTATCTACTCAGTGGCGCCATCTGGTGAACTAGAAACCCTGACGCTACACTGCCTACCAAAGATGCGAACCCTGAACGCATGGATGACTAACACAACAACATACACCCATAAAGTGAACAAGCTGGTGACTAAATAGGGTGATGTGAACATGGCTGCCATCGCTAGCCTGACGCGCCACCTGAACGTAGATAACATAGAAATAGAACACATCAGAGTTGATGGCGAAGTGAGAAGGCTTCTCATAATATCATGTACATAAACTACAGATTACCGGTATTGCATTTATCAACTGATGAACAAATGATCTGATAAGAAGAAGAAGAATTGTTTATTTACCCATGAAAATAAGTAAATATAATAGTACAAAATAATTTTTAGAAGCTGTTTGGGAGATTTCCACTATGACAACTAGGTCGCTAGCATGGATGCCACACATGTGTTTTTTATAAAAATATTGTCAGATTATTTCAAAAGCTTTGAGCTGATGTTCATTTAATATAAGTAGTATTACACCATTGTGTTGAATTGCTATGGCGAGGTGAGCAGGGGGTCTGGTAATATCAGGCTGATAGGTGTCAGATTATTGTAAACATGTCTACTCCCTTAATCTACTTCATCTGATTATCACATATATGGTACATTAGACATGTTATGTTACTGACAGGGTGGAAAGAGTTATGTGTTCTCGGCCCTCAGTGTGGGATATGATGTGTTGGTCGGGCTGATCATTTGTCCTCATCCCCAGATGACAGGGGAGTTTCCAGAGCCGTCACCACAGAACACGGCAGTGGGAGTGCTAGGAGAGTGATGGTGATGAACAGCAGTGTGTGTAAGCTGAGACGACTTATATCTGTAATAGAGATAGAGGAACTCTGAGTGATGACAGGGGTCAGCATGGGTCAACTTATGACGTCACCGAGGTCAGTCAACCAGTCGTAACAAAACATCCCAGCAAACACGACACATTTACCCAATGTTTTATCAATATTGGCCCACCGTCTACGACGTTGGCCCAATATTGATAAAACATTGGGTAGATGTGTTGTGTTTCCTGGGTTTCTATCCAGTGACCTATATACAATCTAGACTGAGAACTGCCTGCGCAATGCGCAGTATGTCACGGCCGCTACGTTGCCCTAACCCTTCGTGGGCAGTCTGGACGTCATGTATTCTATCAATCAATACAATTACCATAATATAGCGCTTAAATTATCAGAGGAACGAGCTCAGAGACGCACACATCGTTAGCATGAGCATAGAGCCGGACTCACATACCCTAACAATAGAAAACCTTCAAATTACTTTTTTTTTTATTATGCCTTTATTTTCGTTGTGGAGCATGATGGATATGACACACATATGTTTCATTAGCCAATGTCACTTTTTTAGTAGTTAACAATTTACTAAAATGAAATTTGTCTCAAGTACATTACACACTAAGGCTGTTTGAGCCACTCATTTGGCTAAAAGATGTTTTCTTCCTGTCATAGCTAAATAGTAAATACTTTAAGAAAAGTGGGTTGGGTCTTTACTTTTGCCACTTCCTGCTCTGAGTTATATTCTTTCAAAAGTCAAGTAAACTGATGGTTGTGTTTTTAATTGCCACAAGTATCATCGTATTATGCTCAATTGTCATGCATGTTGGGTCTTTTTATTTGCGAGTTTTTTCCCCATATTGCACACAAACATTCCTCGATTGTAGTGTTTTATTACTCTAACTAAGTGTGAAGTCTTACATTTTGGAGATACCAAAACATTCTTTGTTTTTAAAGGATCTCAAATAAAATCATTTTTGACAGATAAAAATATCTTTGTTGAATGAATTAGGCAAAAATGCGTTAGGCTAACCTTTAGTTTTGGTTTCGTCACAAATTTGATTTGATCGTAATTATAAATATGTTTTATATTCATTGTTAAAAAATCGTAATTTCGACCAAAATGTTGGGTAGTATATGTATATAAATATATACAGACATATTTATATATCTAGCAGATAATTGTAATTACTTAGAAATTATGGTGTAAGTTTAAAAAGCAGTTAGAGTAAAACGTTCAACAAAACGGGTTTTCCATATTCTACAGTAGTAACTTCCGCCATTCCTTTACCTGGATCACTGAAATTAACATGAAAAAAAATATATCACTTTTTAATGAATGAACATAACTCCCGTTATCTCATTTTTTGTGAACTCGTCGTTTTAGAAATATTGTATCAATATATTCACATCTTCCTCCGCAAGGCTGGCTACTCCTGACGTCGTAGACCGACCTTGCTGTAACAGTGTTGAATCCGCCTATTGGAGTGGGGACTTTCTAAAAAGATTTTTTCTGTTTGACCCAAGTTTGACCTTTGGCATGAGTGTTGTTTGAATGTGGGGCCACTGTCTACGACACCGGCCCCACAATAAACAACACATGTCTGCTGACGGAGTAGCTCACCGGAAACGTCGCAGACACAGACCTAACTGCATGTATTATGTCCAGTCAGTAGCTCATAGATTTTTTATTTTCTGGTGCATTCACCAAATGTACAGTGCCACAATTGCACAGGCATCATCAAAATATTGTAGGCCCTACTACTTGTTTAGTAGTTTATTTCCAATTTCATGCTTCTTGGTAAGTCTGTGCTGTGCGTAACATTCTGTCCTATGTCTTTTATAAAATTATTTCCTAAGTGGAAACCACCAAGATATAATTGATACAGAGATTTATGTCCTCTGAGGGCCAATGAGATCCCACGACTTGTTTCAAAGATAAGCTTTGAAGACTGATGTGCTTCTAATTGGCCAAGGTGGTGTTGCTGCTTTCTGAGGTGGTGCTGCGGCGAGGTTTTCAGAGCCACTTTTCTGTGTGGGCTGCCCTGGTAGGCCCACAAGTGCGATGTGTCTGAAGTGTAACTGCTGGGGTGAATGAATAAACGTCGTTGACAGGATGCATAAGAGTCTTGTAGCACTTACTGCCTGAAACATCGTTTAATATCACCCGTCATCTACCATCACTGTACGTCTGGTATTAATCCTGGTACCAACAGCAGGGCAATGTGTTTCACTCCATTCGCCCTCACAGGATTTTCACTACTACTGACTGCCCAGGGTTTATTTCTTGCATAATTTTCATGCATCTCAATAGAACTGTCGCCAATGTGAAATGTGTTTAAGTATTTTGTTTGCATTACAACACAAAAAGTAAGAAATTATTACACAAGTTTAATAATATGATGTGCCATTTCGTCATTTACAGTGTTTTTATCGTATAATCAGTTGAATTTAATCGGGTAGCTTTCACAAAATAGGCCATAGTTATTAGAAATTAAATATAACAAGGATCATTTGGGCTGTGAATGCCCAGAATAGGCCATAGTACAATACTTGAATGTTTGACAGCATGTATGACATCTCTCTAAGGAGAGGTTTTAAGGTTTCTTTACCAGTAGCATTCAGAAAATTACACATTTTTGTATTTTACTGTGATTTTTTGTCTTTTACAACATCAAAAAGAATTGAATAATAAATTGTAATAATATGTGACTCATTAATGTGCACATTTTGAGACCTTTATGAAGACTGTAGCTAATCTGGATGAAAAATTACTAAAGATTTTGTTGTTTTCATATAATCGGCTTGAGTCCATTTACTCAGATTTACAAAATAGGTCATATTTATGCGAAAAATCAAGATATCAAGAGTCATATGGGCTCATAAAATTTGGTTCATTAATCTGAACGTTTTGATACTTTTATGAAGGCTCTAGTAAGTCTGGATTCATTTTTATTTTCAATTTTGTGTTTTTTCATATATTCATGATAATTGGCTAATTCGTATTGACCGTCTTTCACTTTCACAGAATAGGTCATAATTATGAGTAAAATCAAAATAGCAAGTGGCACATGGGCTTAAATTGACCAGGAAAGACCCTGGAACAACATAAAAATAAGTGATAGCTTGTAACATCCAGTTCCTCCTGATATGATTTTAAAGCCCCTTTTGGGATTAAATTCCTGGTCTAATCAGCATGATCAGAGACAATTCGTACCACAAAATTTAAGTCTTTAAGCCCTAAAAAATTGTTTAACTTCTGTTGTGGAGTCCCTCGCGTTGTTGTAAAAGTTTGGCCCTTTGGGTGTAGCTGCGGAGGTAATGTGGCAGGATACCTTGTGGATATGGAGGTAGGACTTGGGAAAGTATATGTTTAAGTTGACCATGGGGCTTTACTTTATAACTGTACAACCAAAATATGGGAAGAATACAGATAAAATTAAATTTTGAAAAATGAGGCCGTGTGAGCCTAACAAAATATATATGACCCCTAGCATTAGAATAGTGTGTTTTATTACAGGTGTGTCGTGTGGAGAACCTGATTGTGGAGATCAGACAAAGTCTAGTCCAACTGAACACTATGCTGAGGCTGATACATGTGGACAAGCTGTGCCTGATAGGAAAATTATGGTGTGAAGTGACGTATGAGGCAGATGACGTCACATCTTTATCAGGAATCAGCACACTGGTCAGTTACACATCATAATCACAAATGACACCCTCTTTCATGTGAAATAGAATAATATAAAAAAAGCCTGAATTTAAATAGTCAACGAATAAATCATATCCGCACAGCTATAGTTGATTAGGCAGCACTGACATGATTGGAACAGACGCTTGAAAAATAACATCAATAGACCTATCGACATGAATCATTCGTAAGCCTAATAAAAAGGACTGTGTTAGGATGTATGATATCAGCCTAAAATGTTTTATTTGGGACTATTATTACAATTATTGCAAGTCAACGTTATCTTTATGTTGGGTCACTGTTCACGACGATCTCTAAACATGAAACCAGCATTGTGTTTAAAAGTAGGCCTATATACATAAATGTAGACAGAAACACAAAATGATGACCCAATACTGAGTTTAAGTTTAGACAGCGCCGGTGACAGTGTCGCAAAAACGTCAACAACGGTGGGCCAACCTTAAGCCAGCACTGGGTCAAAGCGTCATGCTGGCCTATCACTAGCATAGCATCCTGCACGGTATGAGACGATGCAGCGAACCGGTGTGGGTTAGGAGTTGGTCCATCGTTTATTACACTGACCCAGGATTGAGGGGCCATTGAATGGGTGTAGAGTATCGTTGTTGGGGTACGATGTACAAATGGAGCTATACCGCGCTGCATACAGAACTAACGTTAGTTCTGCAAAGTACTGTGAGACAGTAGAACTGACTTGGCGTCTAGTGGTGGATTGCTGTACAGAATCAAAATGGTGTCTAAAAATTGAAGGTGTGTCCGCATTTAGTTAAAAAACGACACTAGTGACGCTACATTTGGGAAAAGAAACATGTTGCACACAAAGCCACATAGCAGTAGATGAGAATGCAGGTATGAAAATGTGTCCAGTGATGTTGTAGCAGGAGGAGTAACGCACAGAACGGCGACAGCTACGTGCATTAATATAGATACATCAACAAAAGTGTCTTCATTCATGACCGAACATAACTGGGTGCATCCAACTCTCTGCCAGAGAAAACTTGATGCCGCGCAAGAAAAACAAATTACTTCAGTAAATTAAAAGCAATACATCATGACATCATGATAGATAAATACATCAAGTCATCTTGAATCAAGCTAGCGATTGGGAGAGCAGAGCAGTTCCATATCATGCTCCCCTCGTTTCTAGGGCCATTATGTGCACTGCCTTGATCAAACAAGAAAAAAGAGAGAGGAAAGGCAGAAAGAAGTGACGACACATAAATGCTGAATCCGATCTGAATCTCTTCGAACGTCACAGAAGATAGTATGTCAGATGGTGGATGCTGGATACTGCCAAAGCCGCTCATTCTCAAATAACAATTGCAATCAGTAGACAAGACTTAAAATCAAGTGTTTTAGCAATTTAGAAAAGTTGAATTAGAGCGACTATCACTGAGTGAGTCATACATCATATAGAACTCCGAAAAGATTGACTAGATTGTAACTAGCTTCTGGGGATGAAATTACTCCACGTCTTATTGTGAAATTACCAGCGAAATCATGTGGTCTAGACCCAATGTCATGATACATTTAGAATACAAATACTTTTTCCCTTGTACCAGTAATAATATATCTGGTGAAGTTCTTCACGCCCCCCCCCCCCCTGAGCCGCTCATAGAAGGCCAAAAACACCCAGTCATTTGGACACCCCAATGGACAGTTTTTCTGTGTATTCCTGTAACCAATATATATCTCGTGATGTATTGTTTATCTCTGTATTGATGTCCCTCTGTTGTATGTCCTTCTCTGGTGTCTTTGTCGTGTGTTTTTGTTGATTTTACTTGTATTTTTCAATGCTTGTGTCTGGGTGATTAAAATCTCGGGTGTCTGTTATTGTATTTGTTTTGCATTATTAAGCATCCCCGATGAATATTGAGATGCTTATAGTGTTTAGGATTTTTTCGTCTCTGCGGGCGTATCCTCAATTTTGCTCTTACTAAAAGTTAACTAATACATTTTGTTTATTTTTCATATATGACCTATGTTACAGGACACTTCTTCCCATATATTTTCCAAGATGGCCGCCCAAAAAGCTTGTGGGCATGATAACTTACGAGCTGCTGGTTGAACTGCATTCAAATTTGGTGGGGTTGTTCTATAGGTATTTCTGATGATCTGAAAAACTTATGGGATGAATCGATTTAAAACAAAATGGCTGCTACAGCCATTCCAAAAAAATACATGATGGGGTTGGGAGTCATTTTTTCTCAACTTTTTTTAACTAATGAATTTTTTTACACATTTATTTTCTGCATATGACCTATGTAGCCGGGCTATTCTTCCAATATAGGTCAGTGGTAGTTCCCCTTCTACCAGGCCCATGGGGGGGTTTCAGAATTTTTCAGATGCTGCCGGAACTGGTCGCTGAGTGGACCTGGCAACCTGCCAACACCTCGAGTTGGCAAGCCTCCATTATCCACAGGAGACCCTGACATTCCCAGTCCTTGAGCTGAAAGAGAGGGCTGGTTTCAAGTCTAAAAAATAGGCCTAACGGGGATGCCGAAAACAGTCATATCTAGTTTATACTGTTATATACATCTCAATTTTTATACTCATTATACTATTCTGTAGCGCAAACGCTGCAACATGTCATCAACCTCTGGCATCATCATATCAACATCAAACGCTTTTAACTGAATAACTTATTGCGATACTGCTATTAGATTGGGCTTTCTACTCTACCACTTTTATACAAAAAAGGTGATTGTTATACTCTGAATTGTCACTTAAAACTATTCACATATAAATTTTGGATTCAATATTACACCTGAAGGTATATTGTCGTAATATTGGGAGCTAGATAAAACACTCTCATCACCTGAAATCTATACAATATGATTTTAAAAGGTCACACTTTAAAAGGGCGACATTCTTAGCTGACTTTAGCTGACTGACTTGACATCTTTTACCAATCTTCTTTATGGATTTACAGGCCTATGCACAGGACAGATTTATTTATTGTAAGTGGTGCTAATCTAGAATATATAGTAGAGAAAAATACTTATAAAATTGCATAGTGAATTATGCTGTATTGGAGTATATATATATTAAAAAATCAGAAATTACACACAAAACCCAATGAAATATATTCAAATTATTATTTATTTCTTAGGTGTAAAACTTTGTAAATTTAATGTTCTTCACAACCCATCTACCTCCCAGCATTATGATAGTTCCCACTATAGCTTAAGGTGTAATATTGAATCCAAACATTTTATTTGAGAAAATACCGTTAAATGGCCATAAAGTACGACCATAAAGTACGACCATAAAGTGATGTAAAACTTACTTACTTGCTATTATAAGAATCTGGAATTGCGTCATCGCATCATACAAGAAAGAATTAGTGACCCCTTAATTGATGAAAAATATATCACTGGGTCGATCTGAAAAACGTGTCTGACTGGTTCTTCTTGACTTGTCAGCGGCCTTCGATCATGTCATGCCACTTGACAGATGGTCCCAGATGGGAATTAAAGGTTCTGCCCTGGAGTGGATCTCTTTTTATTAAGAAGACTGTTCCCATTCTATCAAAGTAAAAGACTAATGTTTGGTATACTGCAAGGATCTGTGCTGGGACCTTTTACGCAGCACGAAAAGCAAATATAGTGCTCCCTCACTATATCGCCCCCGGATATAATACCAACCTCACCTACTGCCAAGTAAAGTCTTGGAACGGATTTCCACAAATGTTGATCACTGTGGTACAATGCCAACCACAGTATCTGCCATCCGCCAATGATTTTGAAGTCCCAATGTCATTTTTGCCATATATTTCCCCCCGATCATATTGCCAACTGGCTTATGTTTCCTTCAGCAGACATTGCTGGATGTTAAATAAATACTAATTGGAGTATAGAGCTTATCGTGTCTATCTGTGCAAACAAACGCTTATGCCAGCAAACAAACACAGTCAGCCCAACGTTTATTGTGTACTAGCATCGACCAAACACTGAACCAGTGTTAATGTCTCACATATATGATTTATGCCTATGTCTGACACAAAACGATTTATTTCATATAAAATTGTTCTTATCATCTCATAAGAACTATCAAAGTTACTAATAAGTGATCGTGCAATATAATGGGATAATAACTCATGCGTGATCAGTGCGATCGCCACCTATTCACACTCACAGCAGTAGACCTGTGCGTTTTGGCCTATATTATTGGCATATTAATAGTCCACGGACGCTCACTGCAAATTTTACATGACCTAGGCATGCTAAGTAAACAACTGAATTCTTTATCAACACGATTTATTGTTTGATAATATTTAAAACAATATTTTATAAGCCTGATAGTTAGTGCAGGCACTAGATAAATGTAAAGTGCCAACTTTTACCTCAATAAGTTGGAACCCAGCGAGCACAAAACATTTGCATAGCATTTATACAACATTGGCTCAAGGTCATCGACGTTGGCCAATACTGTATAAATGGTTGTAAGCGGAATGTCACACCTTCAAATGCCAAGCAATCAATACTAACAGTGTAAGTGAGCTTTTTGTGTGTTTTTTTACAAACGTATATATGTATATATGTTTTTTTACAAATAGTGCTCTAAATGAAACATTACTCTTTAATTATATTCATACCAAAAATGGTAGAGTCCCAATGTTGGCATTATATCGAGATAGCACTGTATTGTGATCTGTAGACATCATGGTGTCATGTACCACCTTATGACACTCAAGTCTAAGTTTTTTGTGTAAACAGTGACCGGCCTTGATGTCTCATTTAGTCCTGTTGTGGCTCGAAACTCGAAGAGATACCAGGTTCGAATACCAGCTGGGTGGGTTGTTTATCATCGGGGTTGTGCATATCCAGTGCTCACAGCTTTTTAAAGGCCCTGTCTGGGCAGTGTTATCTAGCAAACTGTGTACTATAAAAAAACCTGGAAGTCATTCAATAAAAATAAGGCAAAGTCCCGACCTCTGCGTGCTTTTTTCTGTGACGTAAAGCAATATTCTCTCACTCAGATTACAATAGATTACAAGGTTGTATTGCGGAGCTACGAGCCTGGATGGTCATCAATAAGTTCAAACTCAATGACAACAAAACTGAATCTGTAGTCTTCAACTTCCCATTTAACACCATCGATGTGCTGAAAATACATGGGACTCCAGTATTCCTCCAGCCTCTACTGCCAGGTATATCGGAGTCTTTCTAGACATCTCAATGAACATTGAACAGCATGTAAAGAAGAAACATGCCATGACACATGTCAATCCTGTCATTTATGGGTGATGAAGATTTTCCATCTGTCGCTGTGGTACGCGATTGTGCTACACCGTGGTTTTTTAACTGTGGAACTTTAATGCCTCTGAATGTCATTCATTGTGTACTTGAGAAATATAGGTTTCTTATAGTAGTTAAATACGACAGTAATTCTCTATCATAATATATATACATTTTTCATAGGTGTAGCATAACTAATTATAAACAACGTCTTTTTTGGATGTATTGTACCGAATCGTAATTAAGTGTGGACATGAATTGTTTTCGAGGCAGTGAATTATCATAATCTAATGTGAAACGGTAGTAACCCAGATTTATATGTGAGTCATGTTTACTGTAACATTTGTGTGGTCCCATTTGGTAATTTAGTGCTACCGAAATTTGATATTATGATTTTATGCTTAAGAATAGCCAGCATGGAATTTCCGGATGCCTAAAAGTCAAAATGTCCGCGAGGGTGTATAAAACATTAATTCATATTGATTTACCATATAGTTGAGGCTATATATAATTTATTGTTTTTTTGCGATTCTTTTCTAGAAATTGTTTGATTGTGTTTCTTTTAGATATGTGTAATTTATGGTTTCTAGATAAGTTGGGATCGAAAAAATATTGTTTGTGTATTTTACTTGGACCGTTGACCTATAAATACGAACATTCAAGATGGTCGCCCTTTTTGGTATTAATAAAAAAATAATATTATTTGTTAGTAAATTAAAAATGTATTCCAAAAAAATGTAAACATTTGAGATCAAAAATATCTAACTTAAACTTTTAGTTTTTAGGTAGGCAAAATTGGAGATTGTCACCATTGTTAGGAAGAAGAAGTAGCATATGTTGATCTACCATATCTTCCTTAGTGTCATATAATACATCGATTTACATGATATTTTGAACCAGTAAGCTAACTGTGTCCTGTCCGGCTTACATTATCTACATGAGATAGCCTTACGCTAAGACTAGAAGAGCCACCAAAGGAGTTGTGACAGCCAATGTTGGACATTAGTCATTTCAAGTTACAGGTATATCGGGAATGAATTAAGTGGCCAATAGTATGTAAAAGTAACCAATAAGGGTTTAATTTATGATTCCTTTCAATATAATCTTAGATATTTTGTTTCAATTTTTTATGGTTGTTCTATAAACTAAATAAATTAATGTGGAATTGATTACATCACGTGAACATTGCATAAATTATTAAAAATAATATAAAATATCATCTGCTGAGAAAATGCAATGAAAATATACAATTAAAATAAAATGAGTATTTCAGTGATATTTGCATTATAACCATGATTTTAATTTATTATTCACAAAAGACAATATTATTATATATGTCCTTTACTAGGGCTATCATAGATGAGAAGTAAAACACAAAAAGAAAAAGTACGATTTTACATGATATTGACTAAGGGCCTAATTTCCTTTCATTTCTGGTAAACTTGCAGTTTAAAATTATTAATGCCCAACAACAGTTGTGACAACCCGTATGGTGGCTGGTCAAGGCTTTGTTTTGGGATAGCCCATGTTGTCGGCCATGACAGCAATAGCTACATTGCATCATTCAAGTTGACAATCTCCAAATATCGTTTTTAATAGTAATGAGAATATGGACAATGTTAGTTTTTCCATATCATTTCAAACAAGAAAGATACTCCTTCGACAAGCCCCCTGGGAAATAACAATTAAACGTTCTGTTCAATTCATATTTATTTTTCAAACAATAATACTTGTCATTTTTTAATGTTAAAGTAACGAGGCTTTTTGAGGCCCTTTTGGGGGTCGGGAGTGGGAGAGAGTCTCCACCTCGCTATTTGGTCACTGCCCCTCCCCAAAAAATGTAAGGTCTTTCAAAAGGGAAACAATCTATTTGAACACTGTGAGCAAAATGTTAAAATTCATCACGTTGACACACATCTTACCTAAAAGATGACGTATCTTATAATGGCACAATACACTGAGAAGCAAATTATTCAAGGATGAAGAAAAATCGTTTCGGTAATATGAATAAATAATTCAGGCATACATTAGCGGCATTATTAAAAAAACACGTCCATTGAATTTCAGGCTTGTCTAACTATTTATCTACTATTATACTGGCTCCAAATATATTATATGTGTGCTATATCACATATTGTCTCTTGAACCTAAACGGCTATATTATAATACATGGAAGTGACATGTGCGACTCTTTAGCATCAATATTATCAATTTAATATCCTCCAACTACACAGGTTAATTCTAACTGATATTTATATATTAGATAAAAAAAAATTATCTGATTTTATGAAATTCTGGTGCAATATCATAAATTGAAGATAACGTCCTTATAAAATAAATTTATCAATTTAAACTAAAATGATCGTCATTATGTTTGTATTTGTAAACTGGAGGCAAAATCTGGTCATGTATCTGTAATTTGGTAGCAAAATCTAGTTTTCATTTGTAAATTATAGACTAAGTCTGGTCACGTAATTTTGGCTTACACATATATTGGAAGTCATATCTGGTAATACTATTGCAACGAAATATGTGAAAATGATTTTCTAAAATAAATGATGATACTCAATTAAGAAATTGTTATACTTTCATTTTCTCATAACATATATTATGTGATGTCAATTAACTGTTATTAATGTTACTTGTGCTGCTTGTCTTCTTAGATTTGTGGCTGAACTAGTGGACAAACTCGACGTATTGATCACAGACGTATTGATGCAGCTACATTGTTAATGTAATTTGACACTGGGGGTAACATAATTCTGAAACAATGAAATTATACACAGATACATGTGGTGAAATGAAGTTGTAGTAAATTTACATGAAATAGAAAGAGAAAGTTGAATGAGGTAGAAATATATAACATTAAAATATAGAACTTAGGACAAATTTGATTTAATAAATTCCAAAATTTGTAGAACTATAATGTTGAAAAGTGGGGTTACAGATACAATACAAACATAGACATGTGACGTTAGAATACCGAAACGTATGATCACACGACAAACAGGAACATGTGATGGCTAGTAATGGTCTTTTAATCGAATGCAGTTGTATACAACATCCCAACACAACAAACATGATAAAAAGTGGAGAATGTTTCTGCGAGCGATAAAAAGAGAAACAATCAAAGTGGCAATATGGTATTATATATTGCATAGCTTGTCTAATTACTTGATGATTTCCTGCTTCAAATATTAATATATTATTGTTACATTGCCGCATTGTCTGACAAAGGTCCACGATTATCACATATAATCGTTCTTTCAGCATAAACAGATAACAGATAACAATGAAGGCAACGTCTGTTCACTGGTAGTTTATTCAACAGAAAGAAAGATTGATTCAATAACGAATATCCACTCCACCTACCACTGGAGAGGCGTCTCTAGTGATAGGTGGAGCAGATTATTAATGTACAATGTAATTGGCTGATTCTGTTTGGGTGCTATTCCAACAGCCGAATAGCACACGGACAGAGCATGGAACAGCCCATAGAATAATGTCAAACTATATCTAACTGATGCCACACAGTCATAAGAGTCATTTTAAACACACATTTATGGCTGATGTATTTTCCACTTTTTATCTGCACCTCTTGCTTATAAGTCATAATGAAAAGTGAAATGTATATTATGCCACTGATAAACGTGGTGATATATATTTCACTAATTCAAGTATTTTGGTCACTGGAAGACACAAATTCCTTTAATCAGCCATCCGAAATTAACATGTTCTGAACTTTGAGATAAGTATGCGCTGATCAGGACGTATTATTTGAGAAGGAAAAGAGAAGTACACATCTGTGTGGCCGTGTGTCCTGTATAAGCGCAATACACAATTAAAAAACACTCACCTTAATATCAAACCGATGGCCTAGTCATATTCATTTTATTGTTTAGGTTTTGTTACCATTCCTGCAACTGCATGCTATTTCGGGCAAGCTCGAAGAAGAGGGAAGTTAATAGAGGGGGGGGGGGGTGGATGCACACGAAATTATTGCAGTAGCCATCCAGCTTTTTCTGAATGGATTATCTGGGTTATATCAATCGGGCGTGCTTTACATTTTTTACTAGCGAAAACAGTAACATCTAGTGTATTTTCTATTTGAGACTGGTTATTGTATCGGTATTTTTAGCTTTAAATCAATGACATATATAAAAGAAATGCATATTTAAATATTAATTTGTTGACCGACAAATATATACAGGTATTATTGTATGTTATCTAATGTGTAGTAACGCTGATTGTTTATTTTTCATCTATGTCAAAATAGGCTATACCTATGTATTTACCAGCTTACAAATTATTAAATTTAGCTTGAACTGTTTTCTTTTGTTGTGTTCTTTTAGTTATATATCAACATGGTCAGGTGATATTCTCGTTTATGGCTCTGCAGCTCGTTATAAAAATATTTCACCGTTCTGATTAAAGTTTGTTATTTTCTTCGTCTGCATATCCGACTAGTTAGAACTGTAATCATGATTGACACGTAGTTGCTAATCTCATAGTTTTACCTGGCTGTTTCCCTGTTAATTCTGGTAAAACTGGTAGGTATCAGTTTCGCTGTTTGGTTATTAATTATGTTTTGTTTTCTCTATTAGGAATATAAGGTTCGCCTTATTGGTATGCACATCAAAAGTCTTCCTCAGGTCAACCATGACTGAACCTTGATTGATTTCACATTTCATCATCTTTTTTTAAATTCAAATTACATGACAAGCGAAATAATGACTAATCTGTATTAAACATACATGTGTATAGGTTTGAGAGTATCCCCATATAAGCGGTCAGAATATAAAGTTTGTCCCTATTTTTTTACTTTTAACACCCCATTTCATGTTTTGGACATGCGAAGGTTATCTGCATTTTTTAGTATAAATGTTCTTTTTGTCTTGATAGTAGTTGGTGGTCATATAAAGCATCTAAGATAAAAACACAAGCTGATGCTGTATTTTTTCCACCTAATTTGCTTAAATCCAAGATGGCGGCCATGTGACCCTATTTGCACCATATGTCTTTATATTACGGCATATAGCGAGTTCATTTTACGACGTTGGGTCCAAATATGCGCTGTAGTTGCTAATCAACTGCTAATGGTCATAAAAAATGCTTAATATAAGGTGAAAAGTTGAAGCGCTGCATTTTTATGCTCAATTGCATAAATTCAAGATGGCCGCCATTTGACCCTACTTCTCACTATATTTTATCATTTCTCGGTATGGAGTGAGTCAATGTTAACATATTTTCTTCGATTATGTGCTGTAAATGCTAATGGTCATACAACAGGTTTAATATAAGAAGACAACTTAAAGATTCACATTTCTATGCTCATTTCACCTTATTTGGCAACATATTTCATCATGTGTTGATTTGCAGTGAATTCGTTTTAACATAATTGGCCCCGATTATACATGTTCATGCGTTGTAGTTGGCAATGATCATACACAAGGTTTAATATAAGAACAAACTTTAAAACTACATATTTTTATCCTTTTTTGCATAAATCCAAGATGGCCGCCGTTTGGTTCTGTTTGACAGCTTATAGCATAGAGGCATACATGTACCTATGTCAATTTGCTTCAAAGTTATCGCGAGAAGACCAATTTCCGACAAAGGTCGTCTAATTAGCATTATAATTATTCGTTTTTCACATATTATGATTTTATTTATATCCTATCTTGATCCTTGACCATGAAAATGTGGGAATAGACACTATATAAATATGTCTATGACAATTATTTTTAAAGTTATTGAAGATATCTTGTTATTGGCCAATGCCTGCCTAATTTGCATAATAAATAATTAAACAGCAACTTCTCGGCGATGGAAACCACACTTTTTCGAGTCCATGAGTATTGGTGTTTCTTAAAAAAAAAGATTTCTGTGTGGTAACAAAAAGTACCGCCCAGAAGTAGGCCACCACATATAAAAATGTAGAAATTTGGAATAAGAGTCTGGACGACAGATTGAAGGGAACATGGATAAATGCCATAGCATGGTTACTAAGTGACACACATAAAACAAACAAGCTATTGGTATGCAAGACACCATCATTAAACGTTCAAAATATTCTGAACTTGCAGGTTAAGTTTCTTTATTCAAAATTTCAATTTAAATATCTTGCCAAACCTTTTATATGGAAATCATCTCTGATGGCCTTCACTTTCAGAATTCTGTCAGCTACAACACGGTGGGAAATCTGATTTGGTGCAGAAATTAGATAAATATATTGAGGACCTACACACATCGCAGGCACCTGATGTAGATGATACATGAATCCCTCAGAATTTGTTATCTTTATATATAAATAAAAAATACAATGTCAAACACATTGATGTAGTTTAAGATACCTTAATCACTTTCCATCCCACCCACAGTATCCTTGGTAGGTAGGGTAAGCTATCACCACTATTTTATGAAAACTATTTTGATCCATTTCCACCTATGCCAATCTATTTTGAAGCGACGCCGCAATGAATGTGGTGAAACTATTAGACAATTTAGTGCACCGTATATATTATAGAAAACTTAGTACGCATGTATGTCATGTAACACATGCATGTAAGGCCTAAGTGTCCACCCGTCTTACCACAATTATTTCCTCATCTTTTCCTAGACTATTACAACATAATAAAACCCTCGTTGGTGGATTGACAGTTAATATACTGAAAAGCAAGATATATATAGAAAGATTCTGCAGAAATGTCACAGTCCTAGCGTAATTAATTATTTATGAAACACTTAATGCTAAATGTCTAATAGCTGATGAATATTGGGCCTGGATACACTGTAGGTCTGATACTGCGTTTAAATGGAAATTAGTTATCTAGCTGTTGCCACAGTCTACAATTCTCAGAAATCTAGTCATAGACCTCCAACTTTATAACTTTATTAGGTAGTAATATATTTAACATCTCTAGGTTGGTATGGATCTCTTTTGAATATAATTGAAAAAGTTTCACATGCATAAATAAGTAGCAGACCAAAATATCCTACTAGTACGTATACAACTGTGGCACTTCACAAAATATCTAACAAAAATAACAGACATGCCACTATATTCAGTGAACACAGATAAATTCAGCTCTTGTGCTCATCAAATTCGTTGACTTTTCTGTGGTTTGGGGCGTTTTTTTTCTCAAATTCCCTGACGTTTCCCTGACTTTGAAATGTGATAATAATTCCAAGGTTTTCCCTGATTTTTAGGTATAGTGGGAACTCTGAAATATTGTTTGTGTGAAGACGACTACTAGATGACACATCTATACCACTAACTGGGATTTGTGTCGATGCTAACAAAAATGACCTATTCAGGTAGGCTTCCACATATCCACAGGGGATGAATACGGACATGGAAGTCAGTAACCTGAGGTATTGCAATTATTGATCTATGTGTGCTGGTTTGTGTTAAGAGAGTCCCTACAACAAGAAGTTAACACAAATATGTATTTTATTCACACTTTTCGACAAAATTGCTCTTGAAGAAATAAGGATTGCTTTCGACACCAAGAAACAGTACTGTTGCATCCAAGTTCATGATATTGTTAAATATATATATTCTCTGCTGCCTCGAAATATTAGGCAGTGACATTACATCATTAATGTTTGTAGGCATTAAATCAGTGTGGGAAATTCAGGGACTCTACCCAGCAGCCAATGATGTTTTCTGACTGTGCAATACATGATTGTGTATTGGTAAACCGTTAACGATTTGTATTATTATTACAACCTGGAATTATGATACAAAGCCAAAACCTGCTATATTACTTTAATCATGTATTTATTGGTATAATTTCGCATAGTGTAAATAATTTCAAGATATGATCCTATGACGTTCGTCAGTTTATAAATTATTGTAAAATTACTAAGGTATCATTTATATGGGTGTACAGTAGTATTATATTTAAATCTGTCAGTGCAGCTGTCATTTTTTACTGTTTTTTTTTAATTTAAAATTGCATCCTAGCATATCCTTACTCCTTTCTGTTATATTTCATGTGTGTACCGTATATAACTTAATGATTTTGACAACGAAATCATTATAACAGGGTTTCCACTACAGGGGTCCGGAGGATCTGGACCCCTCCACGCTGTACTAAGTGGAAAATTTCACCCCTCCCCCCCCCTTTGTTGGCAAAGAAAATGAAAAATAATTTGCATTTGTGGATGTCATTGTAATTAAAATAACGAGTTCTAATCGCTAAACTACAAAACTTGGGGAAAAAATTGAAAGAGGATCCCTACATCACAAGCTTATCTCACATCAAGACCCTTTTGGACCCCCAACTCAAATATTCCTGGTGGAATTTTGTTAAAAACTATTTTGTGGAGTTGTTAAAATTACTAGCCAAGTGTTCTGAATTGGTGTAATTAGAACGTACATTTGTCATGTATGCTGAAGAGATGGGATCGATATGGCTTTTAATAGCTGCACTATATATACATTTATCAGTGATTTTCAAAAATATTACGTTCAGACACCCATTATTTCTTAAAAGACACATATTCACACCGATGGATTACAATGATTTTGTAGATCTAAGCTATATTAAATATATAAGCTTGCCATTTTAGAATATGGCAAAAATATGTAATTGACCAAACCTTCAATTTAAAAAACAAGATTGATAGTATGGGAAATTGATCCCATGACATTTATGAACGTATTAGGTCTATCTTGCCAATTAGTTGACTAAGCCTCGATTGATTACACTTTTCACATATTTTTCAATCCTCAGTTTTTCTTGGTAATACATTTTCAGAGTAACTCTCTAAAATGCATACCACATGTGTATTTCTTTGATTGCTCGAATACGTGGATTCTGGGAGGAATTTGGACAAAACGGATTTCTTGGGTTAGGGCTGTGGTTATGTAATATCCCAATATTTGGCATGTGTGTTCATGTTGTGAATTGTATTGTGAACGTGTTCAAAATGGCTCACAATGGCCACGCGTCACTATTATTGCCACCAATCTTCCTTTTTCGTGAAAAAATAATATTGCCCTGCTGACGTTCTTGAGCAGCCTGTTGCCATTCGTGATCGACATGATACTCTTCTAATATTCAGATGGCTACTTGTTGTGGTTATTACGAGCGATGTTTACATACTGATTATGCGTTGCTGTGATTAGGCATACTTGAGGAGCTTGCATGCAAACTATAGGTCGTACGCCCAATATCGCGAACCACGTTTTTCGCCATTAAAACATATTTACTGGCTGAATTTTATTTTTTTTATTTGTATTCAACTCACTAACATGTCCGGCGATCTCCAGGTATAATTTTTTATTGAAAATTATTTCTTTGTTATGTATAACGATTTTCCCGAATTTCACTTAATATCGCCCACCGCTCTAATGATGAATGACTTGCACCTGTCATCATACATGACAAAGAAATGTAAACGGGTTTTATCCGTGACACAAATCCTGGTCACGGCACCAATGTAAAAAGGTCTATGCGTCGACACAATCCTGGTCATACGCACCAATGTAAACGGGTCTTATATACGTTGACACGCTATCGTTGTCCCAATGTTCTGGCACGGCAAACACAACACTCGTGGATAAAATAATAAAGTCTTGAATATATATAAAATATATATTAAGCGTAAAACATTCAATTTCTCAGTACACGATGTTAGTACTTATATCTCGTTGTGTGCTTTGTTGATAATTTTGCTGTTGCTTCAGTGATCTACAAGGTGTTAGATACCGAAGCAACTCCCACTAAACTTGTCCAAACCCGAAACGTCTCTGTTAGAATTCTCCCTAATTTCTCTCTCAATTTCCTCTGAATTTCCTTGAATTTCCTCACGAAGGCTGTGGGCGCCTTCCTTTATAGCGGATCCCGACGGGTGCGGCCACTTCCTCTGATGAAATGCCGTCTACACCAATCAGGATCCTTACTTTGGTATACACAGACATTCCTGGGCTGTTTCCCAGAACCGACTCACACAGGCCACCAGAACTAGGGGACGTCCTGTATGACAATTAGTACTTGTCGCAGTACCGTCTCCACCAGGTGGTTCTCATGTAAACAGCCCAGGACAGAATGTTTATTCCACCCCTTAATTACAGAAACCCCCAATTTAGACACCTGTTACTTAACATTGTTACATACCTCCCCCTATGGAATCCAACTTGTTTACACGCTTGATTTCCATATTTCAAATCCCTTAAAATCCCTATGATTAGTAAAATCATATATAAAATAAAAATATAAGTTTTGGAGGTCAACCATCTTCCACCTATATTTTTCTTTTGTCACATAACATTATTGTTTCTCTACTTCATCAAAATATAATGTATAATCTCCTCTTCTCTCTCTGGAACAATGTCTTGAGTGGAAAACACTCTCAAAAATACACGATGATTACTTACAATTTACATTTTAACTACACCACTTCTCAGCATCCACTGCCTCTGGAACATAGTGTTTATTTACAGTCATTATCATCTCAAAATTATTAACTGTGTCTCGTAGGACGTCTCCTACACACGTTAACCATACACTCTATCTATAATATCCAGTCATCAGGAAGACAGTCTGATTGGACTTCTGACTGTCGCAGACAGAGCCACCAGGGCAGTGTTCTCACCACTTGATGTTTGTGACTTGCAGGTGTTATAAAGTCTAGGCTGCGTATTTTTCTCAATTTTTTTTTTTTTTTTTTAACAATTTATTAATTATCTCCAGTATACTATGCCCACTGCACCTACCCAGCTATTACCAAAATCATTAACCCTCCCAGTGTGAAGGTACCAAACCTGTGGCGTTTCTCTACTGGTGTCATAGTTACGATCATAGATCGATGTAACTTCTTTATCAATTGACTTAAGGGAATGTCATCTATGTCATTTAATTTTGGTAATCTATTTATTTCATCTATTATATCTATGTCGTCACCTAATTCGTCGAGCGGTCCCCACACAATGTCACCCGTAAATTTATTCAAATGAGTCAGTCAGCTTGCCTATATATTTTAAATGATATTCTGATTCGTGATAGTAATAACATGCTAAAGTCATTTGGTCAGCGAAAGCATGGCATGACATGTTTAGTTTACCATACGAAACAGCTGAACGAACTGTAGTCTATTAGCGTTTATTGCCAACAACATATAACCGTTAAAACAATGGGTTCTACTGTAATCACTACCCATATCCATTGCAGCCACCAATGTTATTATGCCTCCAGCCGCCATGAGTTAGCAAAGCTCTGGCACTGTAACACAATAACATTTTTTCTTACCTGATGCTCGTACGTGGGTTTACTTTTTTTCTCTCTTAAAATTAAACCCATTTATACTATCTCATGTGTTGATAACTTCTTCTCCTGAAGTTATCAACTTCAGTCACATATCAGCGTAACTTTCTACTGATATCCCCCCGATGATGGTATACTTGTGATAATTTGTATTTCTCTTTACTATTATCACCACCTCATCTTACACATGTACCAACTTACACATAAGCTGATATCTTCCCCTCAACAAGGGGTAAACTCCGCTACATCAGCAACTGCTTATTGATAAATTCTTGTCCATAAATTTATCACGCTTATGCTCCTTGATAAATTCTACTCTTGAATTTTATCAAGCGTTAATATCAGCGTGCACATCTACTGATATCTGTACCATATCCTCAAACCCCGGGCGATCTCTGTTACCGCATTGATAATTTCTTCTCTTGAAATTTATCAACTTTTTAACTCCTCTAATATCCTCCTTGTTACCGCATTGATAATTTCTTTCTCTTGAAATTTATCAAATTTAATCCCATATCAGCGTTAAACCTACTACTGATATTTGCATCTCCCTGATCAGGAGAGAGCACCGTTCCTTCCTTGATAAATTCTTCTCATGAATATTATCAACATTTAATCCCATATCAGTGTTAAACCTACTACTGATGTCTGCATTATCTACCTCTCATTATTCGCTGTCGCGTTGTTGTTTACGTTTATCTACTTTTTTTTAAAAACACATTTTCTCCCTTTATGAACCTCTGTTCTTTAGCAATTCGCGTTTTCCCAATTTTTAATTGTGCTTACATAATTCTCAATAATCATTCATATTCACCTTTCATCTCCGCTATATCTGAAATGTAACATTCAGATAATCTTAGCTCAACATGAGCACGGGGAGATTGTCTTCAGATTTACCGTCAGACAAGTTACAAATTTTGCCCTGCGTCTTATCACGCGTTACAGCTACTTTGAGCTGAACATACTTAGGTATATTTTCACTAACTTGTGATGCAGGCCACTGTCTAACCATGTCTGCACTGTGTCTGCTTACATTTCTTATACGCACTAATATCATGTAATAATCCTTAACCTCAAATTAAATTTTGATTGTATTTTTTTCTACCATTAATACTGTATTTTAGAGTTAAAAAAAATCCGAAAAATGCTTTTAGCCCCTTGCAATAATTATTTATTTTCTGAAAATCAATACAAATCCTTGCGAATATTTATTTAATTTCGAAAATCAACACAAAATCATTTTTGATTAACCAATCTGATTTCTCAGTTACACCACCGGAAACGACCATTCTGAGTGACTTGTCCTAATAATGTTATTTCTCAACATTATTTACGTCCTCGTTCAATGGATCGTCTCTGATTTATGGCTGTGAGATACTGGCGGATTATCCCCAGAATCTCCTCCATATTCACCTCTTCAGTTCGCCTTATATGTTTCCACATAATTTCTGAACTGTCTAATCAATCCTTTGATTGATGCTTATTTTCTGGGGCGCAGTTATTTGACCCGCTTATCCTAGGCCTACTGCCTTATCACCTCCCCCCGTCACTGTATATTCAATAGTAAACAGTCTCTGTACACACAAGTACCTCCCCCAGCTTGTTTGCGTCTTTTTATGTCCGACCGTAAGTCCCACAGTACACTGGACCCTAATGAGTATTGTCTTCTTATTATTCTCAGCTGTAATATTTGTCACTAGTAGTCCCGATTATCTTCCCATTTTAACCCTGTCTTGATTACAATGCTGTTGTATAGAACTTTAGTCCCCCCTTTTCAATTTTTTGGATTGCATTGTCAAAATGTGTTTTCCCCGGGAGACCAGAGATACCAGTTAACTGGAATAATTCTATTTTTGTTTTTCCAATGGATCAGCCAAAAGCTTCTCAAAAATATAAAGATCAATGAACATTAACTACAGCAGCCTAGAAAATAACTGACCTCCGACTACATGTATGTGTGTAGCCAGCTATCCCAACGTTATGTAGCTTCTGTCTAGATTCTGTCGATCCTTCTCCGTCTGTCTGTTGTCCTCTAGGTCCCGTCTGTCCTGGCAAACGCCCAACTCCGTGTCTGTCCTGTGCATTCCCGTCAGTCCTGGCAAACGCCCAACTCCGTCTGGATACTGATTCCTTCTGGATCCCGTTTATTTATCCCCGTCTTGATAACAGTAGCGGCTTCTGATAGCAACCACTACATTAACTAGTACTTTTCCACTGATCTTTGTTTTGCCGTGCCACTGTCCAGTCACTTTTGTAACTTTACAAGTTGTTCAACCAGGTTCTTGAATTGATTTAATTTGCTTTTCAAATTAAAATCCTGTCAGATGGCACCAATGTAAACGTGTTTTATCCGTGACACAAATCCTGGTCACGGCACCAATGTAAAAAGGTCTATGCGTCGACACAATCCTGGTCATACGCACCAATGTAAACGGGTCTTATATACGTTGACACGCTATCGTTGTCCCAATGTTCTGGCACGGCAAACACAACACTCGTGGATAAAATAATAAAGTCTTGAATATATATAAAATATATATTAAGCGTAAAACATTCAATTTCTCAGTACACGATGTTAGTACTTATATCTCGTTGTGTGCTTTGTTGATAATTTTGCTGTTGCTTCAGTGATCTACAAGGTGTTAGATACCGAAGCAACTCCCACTAAACTTGTCCAAACCCGAAACGTCTCTGTTAGAATTCTCCCTAATTTCTCTTTCAATTTCCTCTGAATTTCCTTGAATTTCCTCACGAAGGCTGTGGGCGCCTTCCTTTATAGCGGATCCCGACGGGTGCGGCCACTTCCTCTGATGAAATGCCGTCTACACCAATCAGGATCCTTACTTTGGTATACACAGACATTCCTGGGCTGTTTCCCAGAACCGACTCACACAGGCCACCAGAACTAGGGGACGTCCTGTATGACAATTAGTACTTGTCGCAGTACCGTCTCCACCAGGTGGTTCTCATGTAAACAGCCCAGGACAGAATGTTTATTCCACCCCTCAATTACAGAAACCCCCAATTTAGACACCTGTTACTTAACATTGTTACAGAAAGGATCGGACGATGTAAAGTATTTTCGCCGAAAAAACGGCAGAAATAAGCGCCGTATAACTTAGCAAGCTGAATGGAGTTGAACAAATTTATATTTATTCACCAAATATTTCTTAAATGGCAAAAAACGTGGTTCGCGATATTGGCCATATGACTTATAGCAGCCAATCTAGGTGTCTATTGGATGACTGAATGGGGTTTAAGGCCGCCAGTGTGCACATATATGCTAAACTAGGTCAGGAAAATATCCTGAGGATGGTGAGCTAAATGAGATGACACTACCCTCCTGACACAGGATTCGAAATTCAAACCCAGGCGGTCTGAGGCCGAGCTCGCTACTTCCGGGTCACGGAAGCTCCCCACAATATTGAATATTTACGAGTAAACAGGGACGAAACATTTTGTTTCTTTAAAACTTGAATGCCATACCAGAGTTCAAACCTGCGATCTCCGACTTTCCAAGCAGGCAGCTTTAACCACTGCACTACGGAAGTGAAAAAGGTGGCTTGCAAAAATGTAAAAATATATTTTCAATAAATCTATAGAATCGACCTAATCCAACTGTGGCGCAATGTATAACACTGTTTGAAATAACGACTTGAAACACATGTATGTCGCCAAATTAGATATCTTGGAAAGAAAGACGTACAAATTATGTCAGAAACTCAATTTTGTCATATCTGCATTTTTTTGTATCTCGCCAGAGGGCTGCTTATTATACGCCACACTGTCCACCAGTTATTTGTATTATAAATAGCAAGAAAGCTAGGAGGTCTTTTTTTACTTTTATTCCACGGCGTCATTACTTACCAATGGGAATTGTGTTTTGTCTCAGTGCAGGAAGAATCCATAAAAAATGGCTGACGGTAGCTATCTTGAAGAAAATGATATGGCAGAGGGGTCATTAATTTCTAAGATTCGCTTTATTATTATTGGAGTAGTCCCTCACCTGTTTTTTTTTGTGTGTGGGGGGGGGGGGAGGGGGGAGGAGGGGACTTGGTTGACAATTTTTATACATATCTTCTTACAGATATGACATATGACCTGGTAAATGCTTAACATATGTTTTCGTCACAGAGCCATAAAATAACATTTTTGAGAACAATCTATTGAAAACAAAGTGTAGGTGGGTAATTTGTTTTAAGGTTTATTTTTAATTATTTAATTACCGAACAAATTTAATCGAGTTTTAAAAGGCGACACTTTTTTGGTCTGGGTGGGGTAGGGGCGTCAATTTTCGGTAATTAGTGATCTTGCCTTATGCGAATATGAAATGCTTCCCATATATATTTTTGGCATCGAACCATAAAGGATCTTTACTAAGATGGTCAAATGAGATTGTTCAAATGAGATTATGAACGCGATACCTTATGATCCGTTGTCTGGATCATATTCAAATTTGATGCGGTGGTTCTCTTGCTATTACTGGTGATCAGATATGCAAGAATTCCTTAAAAACAGCTGGCGGCAGTCATCGCGAGTTAATTCCGTGGACCGGGATTGCCCCCCCCCCCCCCCCCGAGATATATCTATTTCAAAAAATAGTGCCGAAAACAGTCACATCCAGAATATTTGAAGTTACGCAAGGTACGCAACTGTGAGCCCGCGTAGTAGACATGACCACTTGTTTCATTTTCTTCTCTAGACGTCAGAATCTGACGTCTACAGACGCCAGATTCTGACGTCTAAAGTCGATATCAGCACGCTGAAAAAGTGAAATATTTCTATTGGCCGTAGACCCATAACATAGAAAGAGCCAACTAAGACATATATGCAGATTTCAAATTGAAAAAAAAACCCATTTGTCTCCATGGTTTATACAAAGTAGTTTAGGGTTGTAAGGGTTAACCCTTTGACGGCAAACCACGGTTTGTAAATGTTTTAATCTGTTTATTAGCACTTCCAACAACAGGTGTTGTGGATGTGACTTAGCTGGTGAAATAATATGGCAACGTTTAGGTTTCAGTTTTACAAATACAAGTACTTTTCAAGTAGTTTCAACACATAGTGTGTTTCCGTAGTGAGAGACAAGTTTATAAAAAATACCTACGTACAAGTTTTTATTTTTTAATAAGGAGTTGACAGGTTAAATAGCCAGGGGAAGTTTCAAATGAATGACATAATCAACCCTTCCAGTGCGGGGACCGACTTTAGATGTCAGAATCAGACTCAACTAGACGTCAGATTTTGACGTCTAATGTTGATTCACGCACTGAAAGATTAAACTATTTACAATGGCCGTTAATCCATAACATATAGGTATTCAAATAAAGCGGAACGAGCCAACTATGACATTTATGACGATTTTAAAATAAAACTATTGGGTTTTTTGGTTTATACAAAACATATTTCAACGCTCAAAGGGTTCGTTTATCATGCTTACTATCCCACCAGACAGATTGACATAACACGGAATGAAGAAATAATAGATTTTGTTAAAATTGTGTCAAGGTTCAAATATGGGTTACAGAGCCATAAACGGAAAGATCACTTGATCATGTTGAACACAACAAAGCCTTTCATAAACGCAGTTCAAACAAATTGTATTATTTTACAAGGTGGTATTTACATAAGTAAATCTGTACATGGATAAACAAAAAACAATCAACCTAACTAAGCACACGTGTTTTGCGTTACTGGTATGTTGTACATTAAACTTCCTATTCAGGCCAACTTTCCTATGAACTTGTTTATCCACAAATTATTGTTCTTGTTAACATCCAAAAGTGTTGCATTGATTGCCACACGTAGTGGGCGGGGGCCCTAGGGTAGTGGTTAGCACCGCTGCCTTTCACGCCAGAGTTCGGGGTTCGATTCCCGGTCTCGGCGGTTTGAAAGAAACAAAAATGTTTCTTCCTCATCCACGTGTGAAAGTCAGTATTGTGGGGAGCCTCCGTGACCGAGAGGTATCGTGCTCGGCCTCAGACCGCCAGGGCGCGAATTTCGAATCCTGTGTCTGGAGGACAGTGTCATCTCAATCATCTCACCATCCTCAGGAGGTTCTCCTGGCCCAGTTTAGCCTATATGTGCACAAAGGTGGCCTAAAGCCCGATTCATTTCATTTTTTTTTTGCGACGATGAACCAACATTGTTGTAGCCCTGAATACAAGGCTATTCCGCCCGAACTCTGCAGCTCGGGCGGAATAGCCTTGTATTCAGGGCTAACATTGTTGGACAACCATATGCGTTGCTAAACCGACATTAAAACAATATTGAGTCACTGCCTCGTATTTATAGATAAGCTTACCGTACATTGAGCCGGTCATCCGCGTATGCACCAAGCAAGACGTTGTGACAGATGACAGTAAAACATAAGTCAAGCTGTCTTGTGCTTATTTCATTTAGGAGATGACGAATAGGCCTACATCTGTCATTCGATGTCATAATAATAGAAATTGACCAGAATTTGAGTAATTGAAATATCTGCGATGTGCTAGTAACGCCAAATCGCAGTTTTAGCCAACTAAAAGAGGATTTCTCAACACACATTAATAATTAATAAAAAAAACTAGGTCCCATATCGACAAAATGATATGAGGGATCCATAAAGTTAGGACTAATAACGATGACTATGATGTTAAACGCCGACATTTGCGTGTGTGTTATTTCCTGGTGAATAAATATAAATTCACATTTCATTGCCGTCAAACTGTATGATTTTTACAACGCTTACACATTTATCAAAATAATAGATTTCTAGTTATGCTCTAGAGAATATTTTCAACTTCAAACGCCATTAGGCCTTCTACAATAGTGCTGCGATTCCAAATTACTACGTTTGGTTATGAGCCATTTAAACCACATCCTCAGCAGTCGCAAATTTACGGCTCATTTGAGACCCAAATACGACACGTGTGTGCTTCCGACCATCTGGGGCACACGTCCAATATTTTCGATACAGTAGTTGCACATGACGTTTAATTTACGATCCATTCACGAGAAACGTCTCGTTCTCGACTGTGTGGTGCACGCTGCCCCTGGACAGGATGGTGTATCATAGATTTGGCCAACGCTGTGTCGAAACCACATGTGATTCATCACCACAGCCAGAAGAGCCACCTGGTGATTACAAATGCATTGTTAATACATCGTCAAATGTTAGATGAATAAACACGTACAAGGTTTCGCAGCAATTGCTGGCTTTATGTTATCCCAGCAAACACAAGACTTTCAACCAATGTTGGTTTAATGTTGGCCCACCGTCTACGACGCTGCATTTGTTGAGAGTCTTGTGTTTGCTGGGATGCCAACTTCTGCGATGCTGGCACAACATCAAGCCCCAGATAATAAGAAATGTTTACAAAATGACTACAGTCACAGCAAACACATCCAGCCACGGTTGACAATTTGTTTCAATGTTGGCCCACTGTCTACGACGCTCGCCAAACATTCCACCATCATTGGTTCAATGTGTTTTGTTTACCGAGGTTGATGGAATAGTATTAATATTATTGTTTATTAAATTGTTCTGTGCTACAATAATACTCAAAGAGAGATAAAAAACAATAAATTGAATGTACACTCAGTCCTGAAATGGGCTTATGAATGGAGTAACAATATTAAGTAATTGATCCCAGCAGACACGATAATTTAGCCGATGTTGTCTTAACGTTGTACCAACATTTTAGATGGTGGCCCAACATTAAACCAGCATTAGGTGAATGCTGTGTGGTTGCTGTGGAGCAACCCCCCCCCCCCTGTTTTACGACACCAGTGGGATTGTTTAATGCAGGTAACATTTCACTTATATTTGCTTACCTGTGGGAGTCGCCGCCACATACGAAATGAAAGAAATGGGGTTTTAGGCCAGGACAACCTCCTGTGGATGGTGAGATGAATAAAATGACACTGCTGTCCAGACACACGATTCGCAATTAGAACCCTGGCGGTCTGAGGCTGATCTCGCTACCTCTTGGTCACGGAGGCTCCTCACAATATTGAATCCTTAGGAGTGAGCAGAGATGAAACGTTTTGTTTCTTTGAAACGTGAATGCCAGAGCAAGTTTCGAACCCACGATCACCGACTTTTCAAGCAAGCAGCTTTAACCACTGCAACAGGGCCCCCTCCCTGCCACACGAATATTTAGCAATATATTGATTATACCGTTTCGTGCGTAGCTTTACAAAAAAAAATGGTTTGAAGGACTGAAAGTTGTGTTTTTAAGTCAATTACATATGTACTGCACCTAAAACCGCATGTCTAATATTAGGGTTTTAAAAGTCGTATTAACAGTAAATTAGCGTAAACGAATATTATAGCTGTATCTACTAATTTTTATTATTAGAAATTGTAAGTATATAAGTAAGAGTTTATTTAACGTCACTTTTCGGCCAGCATTGCCACCTAAGTGACTTTCCAATTTACAACATAGAATACGTCATGTTAAAAACCTGAGACGGCGCCAGGGTGCCAGACGGCAGACGGTGCCGATATATGATATACAATATCACAAATATCAATTGTATGAACAATGAACAATCAAAATAGAAACCAGAAAAAAGTGTCTGTGTTGAGACAAGAATCGTACCATGCAGTGCTAGCCATATGTGCCCGGGGGAATCCACTTGGAGGTGACACCCTTCCCCCTACTTCACGAAATATCAAATTCAAAACTCCTTATCAACAAATTAAATCAATGTAAGACCATGTTTACAAATGTAGCCCCAGAACAATGCCCTCATATATTTTTAATGGTGTTTAGCCCTGAGCTGCCTCTACTAAACAGCTTGAAATTTATCATTCCATTAACGATCGAGGCAATATAATTAACCCGTACAGCGCGGGGATAGACTTTAGTTGTCACAATCTAACGTCTGTACACGTCAGATTCTGACGACTAAAGTCTATCCCGCACTGTAAGAGTACAACTATTTCTAATGGTCGTACCCCGTAACCCGTACCATAGGTATTCAAATGAATCAGAGCGAATTAGCCAAGACAATTATGATGATTTCAAATTGAATAAAAACCCTTTAGACTCTATGGTTTAACCCTTTAACCGCCAATTTATTCAATCCGAATTTTCACCCACTTGAAGTTGTGTCTCGCTGACGCGATCCACAACTTCAAGTGAGTGACAATTATTCAGATTTGACAAAATGGAGGTCAACTGTTTTCAAATCTTGCTGATTGATGTCATATTTTATCTTTAACATGTTTAAAAGGTGGTACTTAATGTGCTAATAAATAATGAAAACCCGAATATATGCGGCACCGGCGGTTAAAGGGTTAAGCACAAATAATTAAGCGCTTTAAGGGTTAATTGCGCTACATTTTAAGTTCTGATTTGTTTTGATTTCAAGAATCGGTTGAATTGCACAGGTCATTGTGATTGATTTCTTTTTCGAATTAAAACTATTCAACAGTTTTTCAGCAAAGAACATTATAATTTTCACTCTTTCTAAACCAACAGCAATGTAGTAGTGTAGTAGTTATGTTAGCCGACGATTATGTAGATCATTAATTTGCAACCGGTTAACCCTTAAAGCGCTGAATTATTTTATGGAAACCTCGGAGACCAAAGGTTTTTTTTCAATTTGAAAATATCATAAATGTCTTAGTTAGCTCTTTCCGCTTCATTTGAATACCTATGTTATGGGTCTACGGCCATTAGAAATATGTTGATTCGTACAGTGCCGGGATCGACTTTAGTCGTCAGAATCTGACGTCTACAGACGTCAGATTCTGACGACTAAAGTCTATCCCCGCGCTGTAAGAGTTAATAATCCCATTGCATTCTTCCATGCCAAAGGTTGCTCTGTGTCCGGCTCTGTGCAGCTGATGGATCTGTGTATGGAGCCATGTTTGTGATGTAGCCAGATGTGTGCATTACACATGTCATAATTGGTGTTAAAGGATAATAATTCATGGTTTATTGAACAACGATCATCCAATTTCTCCAACATTTAAGACCGTTTTATCCTAAACATTGATGTATGTAACAATAATCAACCGTTTTCACGTACATTTTACACAACATTTCAGACCTAAAAAACGTTTTGTCTTAAATGTTGGTGAAACTTGATTCTTTGTGTTGGTCCACTAGAAAAATTTAGTTAACATTGGATAATTACTGAAATTCCTATATCCCATTTATTTGGAAAAAACATCAAAATCTTATATGCTTAGATTTTTCAAGTTTTTAAACAGATGACTTTCTTGACGAAACATTTGCTATGTTTCACATCCTATTTTTGCATGGATTAAACATGGCGGCCACTCTGAATTTGTAGGTTGCAAATAGTTCTTTTTTTATTGTCGGCCATTTTGAAGATGCTCAGCGTTTTTTTTAAACATTGCTCAACGAGACCATAGTTTATTAAAGAAAATAACAACAGGTTGAAGAAAAACCTTACCTTATAACCCAATTAAAATTATTTTAGTTGAAAAGGCAGCCATCTCGGATTGATACAAATTATTTAAGATGCTCAGGTATTCGAATTACTAGAAATAGGTGTAATGTATGAAGTCTATGAAGCAGGCCACTGACAAAGCCCTGCGTGAATAACAATATATACATGATGCTTACAATGGATATGACCTTGAACTTGACATAAAGTTTTTTTATCTGAGCTTCTAGCAAAAATATCCAGTAACTTCAATGGTGTTTTAGTATCAAATAAAATGCGCAAATGTTGTTATCAGTGGTAGTTTGTTTTAAATATTTATTAAAATATATTTCTACAGGGTATATACATATTACATATGCTTTTTTTAAAATATGTGCCCTGTCATACATTTATTAATACAATACATTTCTAATAGATTTGATATTGTAAAATCAATTAAAATCAATTTAATTAACACTGCCATATGAAGCTTTTTAAAAGCACATGGTATTATGTGGATATCGATTACACTTAACAAATCAATTTAATGTTGAAAGTGGCATTGTCATGATAGAAGTGTAAATACCAGTTTCTCACATCAACAACCTAAGATAAAAAAACACATTTTTGTAGGTGGTAACAAAATCACTCTGGAAAAGCGTCGAAACTTCAGTAAAATTAGGACATCTTGACATATACACAGGATGATAATACATATATGTAAACACAAGCTTTTTATAAACAAAATAAGTTACGCCAAAGTTATAAAAAATATGCCATAGAAAGAAACATACTTTAAAGTGCACAATATTTGTAAGACGCCATCATATAAGCACAAAAATAGAAGATATGAAATATAGGTTCATTTATAGTGCCACAAAAGTATGAATGTATTATTAATCAAAATAATACTGTCGCACATAAAACATAATACATACATTGATAGGTGCGTAAAATATTCCAATTTACGTATCTGTATCACGCTATTTCAATCACGACAACAGATAAGTACCACATGTGCAATAATAGACTGCAAGAAAAACAATCCTGAACTCAGGGAAATAATAAGTTGAATCAAGATCTTTGAAATTAAGCGTAAGGAGCTACCTCGTCTGAAAAAGAAATTGTCTGAAAAATCACTGAACATAAAAATAAAATAGGAAGAACGTAAAATAATTTTGAGGAAAACAGCCATTCATACCATGTGGTAATATCCTATGTCAGATCATAAAAAGTGTGATCATGTAGAATAATGTCGAACAGTATCAGAGACTGTCTCCGGCCTGAATACGAGCCATGCAGACAACACTCCACAATGCAACATTTATAGGTTAATATTTCGATCTCTTGAGGTGCCATTTGTGTTTGTAAGTAGCTGGATAAATGCTTGGGATCTGTTTCCAGACTAAAGGTAGGCTGTGCTCAAGTGAAGATATATAAATAGCTTCGTTGGCTTTAGGAAAAAATAGCTTATTGTCTGAAGTGGATCTGGTGGAATGACACACAATCTCACAGGTCAAGGTGAACTTATCAGTAATATAATCAGGCAATAAGTTATCAAGTGATTTAAAAACAAGCAGACCTACAAAGTAATGTCTACGTTGTTTTATATTTAACCACCCTAAGTATTTTACATTATTCGCACCTCTAATGTCCCAGTTAAAATTATTTGTGATTTTGATACTTTTGTATTAAAGTCTATTAAAGTTTATATTAGAAGTAAATCTCCAAACGGTCAAACAATAATCAATGTGAGATTTTAGGGCCTACTGTGGCCATATAGTATTTAGTTAAAAATGTGGCTGGAACAATCTGTCCAAGGCGCCTCAGTAATCCGATTTTGGGTGAAATAGTTCTGCAAAGCCTGTCAATATGTTTATTCCAATTAAATTTTGAATCAATATCAATGCCAAGGTACTTCATAGTACTAGTTTTAGTATTAGCTTGCGAAATTGTTTCGCCATTAATAGATATATTCAGTTTAGCATTTGTTAAAGGGACTGGCCTAGGCTAAAATCATCAAAAAATCGGTGATTTTATTTTGGCTTCTTAATATGACCATATGATGTAAACATGTCCATAGACTAGAACTGCAAAAGTTTACTAGTTTATGGGATGCCGTAAGAGTTGAGTGCAGGTGTTTACAAGAGGCAGATTGGTTACAGGTGAGTAGTTCATGATTTGAGAAGTAATCCAACAATTGTGAGTTGATACATTTCTCTAAAAAAAATTGAATGTGGGACATGACAGATACAGGTCTGTAATTACATGGATCGTTAATGTAGCCTGTGCCTTTGAATATGGGAGTGACTCGGGCAGATTTCCAATTAGCTGGTAAATGGTGGTTCAGGATTGACTTGTTAAATAAAGACGTGAGGCTAGTCAGTACGGCATGTGACCCATCTTTAATCAGTTTTGAGTCAAGCCCTAGAAAGTCTTTTGATTCGGTTGATAATTTTGTAATATAAGATTGACCCCCATTGGTCTTAATTTGAAGGTGCTAATAGATTCAGGTAGGGACCAGTGAAGTATAGGATCCCCAGGAAATGTCTTGTTGAAGGCGCTGATTTGTTTATTTTGATCCAAGACCTTATCACTTCCCACATCTCTTTAGCGGATTTAGATTGATTGTACACTAGCCAAAGTATGATCAGATTTGGCTTTGCGTAAGTCATTTATAACTTTATTTCTTGCTTGCTTAAATTACGCATACAGTGTATTATTGCTAGTCTTTTTAGTTTTTTTTACACAAATAAGCACGTTTATACATTAGAAGTAAGATATCATGGTTCATCCAGGGGTTGTTCCTTGCCTTGACTCAATGTTTTGAGAGAAGCCTGCTTATTAATAATATTAGTTACTTTTTCAGACCAAATATGCCATGCTGTGTCCAAGTCAGCTTGATTTTCAACTAAAGAGTCAAGGTCTGCTTTAATTAAATCTTCGTAATATTACATCACAGGTGGTAATGCATTTGGGAGATGGGTTGTTAACATGACGATTTATGCATAATGATTTATGCTACCTGTGAAAAGTGCTAAATTATGCCGATATGTGACGAAAGGTCTCTTGGCTATTCGACTATTGATGACAAGAAGAAGAAGAAGAAGAAAGACTGGAGTTATCTGAGCTATACTGGTGGCGCGAACCCCAGGGGTGGGGGCGGGGGGGAGTTGGGGTTAGCCTTCACAACATCGAAATATTTGTGTATAAACCATGGAGTTTTTTTTTCAATTTGAAATCATCATATATGTATCCTAGCTAGCTATTTCCGCTTCATTTGAATACCTATGTTATGGGTATATGCCCATTGTAAATATTTTAATTCTTTCATTCCGAGGCCTGTTTTTAGACGTCAGATTCTGACATCTAAAGACGTCTGATTTGGACGTCTAAGAACGGTCTGCGCGCCGAAAGGGTTGACCTAGAGAGTCAATCAACGCCCCCATGGTTTAGACGTTCTGTTCTGAAATTTTGCATTAATTTTAAACATGCTCTATATCTTGAAAAAAACCCTGCATATCTCGCAGTTTAGACCCGGAATATTTACCTTGACACTGAACTCAAATAAAAAACTTTTTTTTTTGCGTCGCAGTGGGTGGCGTCATAATCGACGCAATACATAGCTTTATCCTGTTGATTTTAGTCGCAGCTCATTGTGTATGGACGGATTTTGTACAAAACATTTATGGCGAATTGAAATATATTATTTCCCCCTATATTGCAACCAAGATTGGGTCGAATGCTTTCTCTATTGCGGCTGAACCGCCCCTGGAGCGCTGTGCCTGTGCCCTTACAACAATTTTAATATTCCGGAAATTACTTCAATCTCATCTATTCGGCCTGGGTTTCCCACCCTAGCTCCTTGTCGGCCCGGCTCCCTGTTGATAAACTAGCTTCGCTCCGGAATATGACACATGATCATACCAAGGATTTATGAGCCTCTGAAGATTTAGGCGCTGGAGAACTCGTATAATTGATTGATTATGTTGGTTTAATGTTGCGTCAGCGTCGCAGATAGTGGATCAACCTAGAGCCAACATTGCGCTTCGTCCAGCTCATAGGTTTTCAGAAAAGTCTTTCTTTATTTCTCACTGACAGATGTGAATATCAGCCCAGCAAACACGAGACATCGAGCCAATGTAGGCTTAACTATCAAAGCGCTGACATACTTTCGTATAAACCATGGAGACCAAAGGGTTATTTTTAATTTGAAATCATCATAAATGTCTTAGTTAGCTTTTTTCGCTTTATTTGAATACCTTACCTATGTTTTTATTTATATGAAATCATCATAAATGTCTTAGTTAGCTTTTTCCGCTTTATTTGAATACCTCACCTATGTTTTTATTTATATGAAATCATCATAAATGTCTTAGTTAGCTTTTTCCACTTTATTTGAATACCTTACCTATGTTTTTATTTATATGAAATCATCATAAATGTCTTAGTTAGCTTTTTCCGCTTTATTTGAATACCTTACCTACGTTTTTATTTATATGAAATCATCATAAATGTCTTAGTTAGCTTTTTCCGATTCATTTGAATACCTTACCTATGTTTTTATTTATATGAAATCATCATAAATGTCTTAGTTAGCTTTTTCCGCTTTATTTGAATACCTTACCTACGTTTTTATTTATATGAAATCATCATAAATGTCTTAGTTAGCTTTTTCCGATTCATTTGAATACCTTACCTATGTTTTTATTTATATGAAATCATCATGGACCACCATCACAAAAGCACTGAGATGACGTACGGTACTTGATATGACTGTACACTGAAAAATAGCTGATTTACAGACAGTGGCATTACCACTGGTGGTGACTGAGATGTACAGACGGTGGCATTACCACTGGTTGTGACTCAGATCTACAGACTGTGGCATTACTACTGGTGGTGAATGAGATGTACAGACAGTGGCATTACCACTGGTGGTGAATGAGATGTACAGACTGTGGCATTACCACTGGTGGTGACTGAGATGTACAGACGGTGGCATTACCACTGGTTGTGACTCAGATCTACAGACTGTGGCATTACCACTGGTGGTGAATGAGATGTACAGACAGTGGCATTACCACTGGTGGTGAATGAGATGTACAGACTGTGGCATTACCACTGGTGGTGACTGAGATCTACAGACGGTGGCATTACCACTGGTTGTGACTCAGATCTACAGACTGTGGCATTACCACAGGTGATGACTTAGATCTACAGACGGTGGCATTACCACTGGTGGTGACTGAGATCTACAGACGGTGGCATTACCACTGGTTGTGACTCAGATCTACAGACTGTGGCATTACCACAGGTGGTGACTTAGATCTACAGACGGTGGCATTACCACTGGTGGTGACTCAGATCTACAGACTGTGGCATTACCACAGGTGGTGACTGAGATGTACAGACTGTGGCATTACCACAGGTGGTGACTGAGATGTACAGACTGTGGCATTACCACAGGTGGTGACTGAGATGTACAGACTGTGGCATTACCACAGGTGGTGACTGAGATGTACAGACAGTGGCATTACCACTGAAGGTGACTGAGATGTACAGACTGTGGCATTACCACTGGTTGTGACTCAGATCTACAGACTGTGGCATTACTACTGGTAGTGACTCTGGTCTACAGACAGTGGCATTACCACTGGTGGCGACTGAGATCTAAAGACTGTGGCATTACCACTGGTGGTGACTGAGATCTACAGACAGTGGCATTACCCCTGGTGGTGACATAGATCTACAGACTGTGGCATTACCACTGGTGGTGACTCTGAGCAGATCTACAGACAGTGGCATTACCACAGGTGGTGACTGAGATGTACAGACTGTGGCATTACCACTGGTGGTGACTGAAATCTACAGACAGTGGCATTACCACTGGTGGTGACTCTGGTCTACAGACAGTGGCATTACCACAGGTGGTGACTGAGATGTACAGACAGTGGCATTACCACTGGTGGTGACTGAGATCTACAAACAGTGGCATTACCACTAGAGGTCACTGGGATCTACAGACAGTGGCATTACCACTGGTGGTGAGTGAGATGTACAGACAGTGGCATTACCACTGGTGGTGACTCAGATCTAAAGACTGTGGCATTACCACTGGAGGTGACTGAGATGTACAGACAGTGGCATTACCACTGGTGGTGACTCAGATCTACAGACTGTGGCATTAACACTGGTGGTGACTCAGATCTACAGACAGTGGCATTACCACTGGTGGTGACTCTGGTCTACAGACAGTGGCATTACCACTGGTGGTGAACCAGATCTAGAGACAGTGGCATTACCACTGGTGGTGACTGAGATCTACAGACTGTGGCATTAACACTGGAGGTGACTGAGATGTACAGACAGTGGCATTACCACTGGTGGTGACTCAGATCTACAGACTGTGGCATTACCACTGGTGGTGAACCAGATCTAGAGACAGTGGCATTACCACTGGTGGTGACTGAGATCTACAGACTGTGGCATTAACACTGGAGGTGACTGAAATGTACAGACAGTGGCATTACCACTGGAGGTGACTGAGATGTACAGACTGTGGCATTACCACTGGTGGTGACTCAGATCTACAGACTGTGGCATTACCACAGGTGGTGACTTAGATGTACAGACTGTGGCATTACCACTGGAGGTGACTGAGAACTACAGACAGTGGCATTACCACTGGTGGTGAGTGAGATGTACAGACTGTGGCATTACCACTGGTTGTGAGTGAGATGTACAGACAGTGGCATTACCACTGGTGGTGAGTGAGATCTACAGACTGTGGCATTACCACTGGTGGTGACTGAGATGTACAGACAGTGGCATTACCACTGGTGGTGACTGAGATCTACAGACAGTGGCATTACCACTGGTTGTGGCTCTGATCTACAGAGAGTAGCATTACCACTGGAGGTGACTCAGATCTACAGACTGTGGCATTACCACTGGTGTTGACTGAGATGTACATACAGTGGCATTACCACTGGTGGTGACTCTGAGCAGATAAACAAACAGTGGCATTACCACTGGTGGTGACTCTGGACAGATCTACAGACTGTGGCATTAACACTGGTGTTGACTGATATCTACAGACAGTGGCATTACCACTGGTGGTGACTCAGATCTACAGACTGTGGCATTACCACTGATGGTGACTGAGATGTACAGACAGTGGCATTACCACTGGAGGTGACTCAGATCTACAAACTGTGGCATTACCACTGGTGGTGACTGAGATGTACAGACAGTGGTATTACCACTGGAGGTGACTCAGATCTACAGACAGTGGTATTACCACTGGAGGTGACTCAGATCTACAAACTGTGACATCACCACTGGTGGTGACTGAGATGTACAGACAGTGGCATTACCACTGGTGGTGACTGAGATGTACAGACAGTGGCATTACCACTGGTGGTGACTCAGATCTACAGACTGTGGCATTACCACTGGTGGTGACTGAGATGTACAGACAGTGGCATTACCACTGGTGGTGACTGAGATGTACAGACAGTGGCATTACCACTGGTGGTGACTCAGATCTACAGACAGTGGCATTACCACTGGTGGTGAGTGAGATGTACAGACTGTGGCATTACCACTGGTGGTGACTCAGATCTAAAGACTGTGACATTACCACTGGAGGTGACTGAGATGTACAGACAGTGGCATTACCACTGGTGGTGACTCAGATCTACAGACTGTGGCATTACCACTGGTGGTGACTGAGATGTACAGACAGTGGCATTACCACTGGTGGTGACTGAGATGTACAGACAGTGGCATTACCACTGGTGGTGACTCAGATCTACAGACTGTGGCATTACCACTGGTGGTGACTGAGATGTACAGACAGTGGCATTACCACTGGTGGTGACTGAGATGTACAGACAGTGGCATTACCACTGGTGGTGACTCAGATCTACAGACAGTGGCATTACCACTGGTGGTGACTGAGATGTACAGACAGTGGCATTACCACTGGTGGTGACTCAGATCTACAGACTGTGGCATTACCACTGGTGGTGACTGAGATGTACAGACAGTGGCATTACCACTGGTTGTGGCTCAGATCTACAGAGAGTAGCATTACCACTGGAGGTGACTGGGATGTACAGACAGTGGCATTACCACTGGTTGTGAGTGAGATGTACAGACAGTGGCATTACCACTGGTGGTGAGTGAGATGTACAGACAGTGGCATTACCACTGGTTGTGAGTGAGATGTACAGACAGTGGCATTACCACTGGTGGTGAGTGAGATGTACAGACAGTGGCATTACGACTGGTTGTGAGTGAGATGTACAGACAGTGGCATTACCACTGGTGGTGAATGAGATGTACAGACTGTGGCATTACCACTGGTGGTGACTGAGATCTACAGACGGTGGCATTACCACTGGTTGTGACTCAGATCTACAGACTGTGGCATTACCACAGGTGATGACTTAGATCTACAGACGGTGGCATTACCACTGGTGGTGACTGAGATCTACAGACGGTGGCATTACCACTGGTTGTGACTCAGATCTACAGACTGTGGCATTACCACAGGTGGTGACTTAGATCTACAGACGGTGGCATTACCACTGGTGGTGACTCAGATCTACAGACTGTGGCATTACCACAGGTGGTGACTGAGATGTACAGACTGTGGCATTACCACAGGTGGTGACTGAGATGTACAGACTGTGGCATTACCACAGGTGGTGACTGAGATGTACAGACTGTGGCATTACCACAGGTGGTGACTGAGATGTACAGACAGTGGCATTACCACTGAAGGTGACTGAGATGTACAGACTGTGGCATTACCACTGGTTGTGACTCAGATCTACAGACTGTGGCATTACTACTGGTAGTGACTCTGGTCTACAGACAGTGGCATTACCACTGGTGGCGACTGAGATCTAAAGACTGTGGCATTACCACTGGTGGTGACTGAGATCTACAGACAGTGGCATTACCCCTGGTGGTGACATAGATCTACAGACTGTGGCATTACCACTGGTGGTGACTCTGAGCAGATCTACAGACAGTGGCATTACCACAGGTGGTGACTGAGATGTACAGACTGTGGCATTACCACTGGTGGTGACTGAGATCTACAGACAGTGGCATTACCACTGGTGGTGACTCTGGTCTACAGACAGTGGCATTACCACAGGTGGTGACTGAGATGTACAGACAGTGGCATTACCACTGGTGGTGACTGAGATCTACAAACAGTGGCATTACCACTAGAGGTCACTGGGATCTACAGACAGTGGCATTACCACTGGTGGTGAGTGAGATGTACAGACAGTGGCATTACCACTGGTGGTGACTCAGATCTAAAGACTGTGGCATTACCACTGGAGGTGACTGAGATGTACAGACAGTGGCATTACCACTGGTGGTGACTCAGATCTACAGACTGTGGCATTAACACTGGTGGTGACTCAGATCTACAGACAGTGGCATTACCACTGGTGGTGACTCTGGTCTACAGACAGTGGCATTACCACTGGTGGTGAACCAGATCTAGAGACAGTGGCATTACCACTGGTGGTGACTGAGATCTACAGACTGTGGCATTAACACTGGAGGTGACTGAGATGTACAGACAGTGGCATTACCACTGGTGGTGACTCAGATCTACAGACTGTGGCATTACCACTGGTGGTGAACCAGATCTAGAGACAGTGGCATTACCACTGGTGGTGACTGAGATCTACAGACTGTGGCATTAACACTGGAGGTGACTGAAATGTACAGACAGTGGCATTACCACTGGAGGTGACTGAGATGTACAGACTGTGGCATTACCACTGGTGGTGACTCAGATCTACAGACTGTGACATTACCACAGGTGGTGACTTAGATGTACAGACTGTGGCATTACCACTGGAGGTGACTGAGAACTACAGACAGTGGCATTACCACTGGTGGTGACTGAGATCTACAGACTGTGGCATTACCACTGGTGTTGACTGATATCTACAGACAGTGGCATTACCACTGGTGGTGACTGAGATCTCCAGACTGTGGCATTACCACTGGTGGTGACTGAGATCTACAGACAGTGGCATTACCACTGGTTGTGGCTCTGATCTACAGAGAGTAGCATTACCACTGGAGGTGACTCAGATCTACAGACTGTGGCATTACCACTGGTGTTGACTGAGATGTACATACAGTGGCATTACCACTGGTGGTGACTCTGAGCAGATAAACAAACAGTGGCATTACCACTGGTGGTGACTCTGGACAGATCTACAGACTGTGGCATTAACACTGGTGTTGACTGATATCTACAGACAGTGGCATTACCACTGGTGGTGACTCAGATCTACAGACTGTGGCATTACCACTGGTGGTGACTGAGATGTACAGACAGTGGCATTACCACTGGAGGTGACTCAGATCTACAAACTGTGGCATTACCACTGGTGGTGACTGAGATGTACAGACAGTGGTATTACCACTGGAGGTGACTCAGATCTACAGACAGTGGTATTACCACTGGAGGTGACTCAGATCTACAAACTGTGACATCACCACTGGTGGTGACTGAGATGTACAGACAGTGGCATTACCACTGGTGGTGACTGAGATGTACAGACAGTGGCATTACCACTGGTGGTGACTCAGATCTACAGACTGTGGCATTACCACTGGTGGTGACTGAGATGTACAGACAGTGGCATTACCACTGGTGGTGACTGAGATGTACAGACAGTGGCATTACCACTGGTGGTGACTCAGATCTACAGACAGTGGCATTACCACTGGTGGTGAGTGAGATGTACAGACTGTGGCATTACCACTGGTGGTGACTCAGATCTAAAGACTGTGACATTACCACTGGAGGTGACTGAGATGTACAGACAGTGGCATTACCACTGGTGGTGACTCAGATCTACAGACTGTGGCATTACCACTGGTGGTGACTGAGATGTACAGACAGTGGCATTACCACTGGTGGTGACTGAGATGTACAGACAGTGGCATTACCACTGGTGGTGACTCAGATCTACAGACTGTGGCATTACCACTGGTGGTGACTGAGATGTACAGACAGTGGCATTACCACTGGTGGTGACTGAGATGTACAGACAGTGGCATTACCACTGGTGGTGACTCAGATCTACAGACAGTGGCATTACCACTGGTGGTGACTGAGATGTACAGACAGTGGCATTACCACTGGTGGTGACTCAGATCTACAGACTGTGGCATTACCACTGGTGGTGACTGAGATGTACAGACAGTGGCATTACCACTGGTTGTGGTCAGATCTACAGAGAGTAGCATTACCACTGGAGGTGACTGGGATGTACAGACAGTGGCATTACCACTGGTTGTGAGTGAGATGTACAGACAGTGGCATTACCACTGGTGGTGAGTGAGATGTACAGACAGTGGCATTACCACTGGTTGTGAGTGAGATGTACAGACAGTGGCATTACCACTGGTGGTGAGTGAGATGTACAGACAGTGGCATTACCACTGGTTGTGAGTGAGATGTACAGACAGTGGCATTACCACTGGTGGTGAGTGAGATGTACAGACTGTGGCATTACCACTGGTGGTGACTGAGATGTACAGACAGTGACATTACCACTGGAGGTGACTCAGATCTACAGACTGTGGCATTACCACTGGTTGTGACTGAGATCTACAGACAGTGGCATTACCACTGGAGGTGACTCAGATCTACAGACTGTGGCATTACCACTGGTGGTGACTGAAATCTACAGACTGTGGCATTACCACTGGAGGTGACTCAGATCTACAGACAGTGGCATTACCACTGGTGGTGACTGAGATGTACAGACTGTGGCATTACCACTGGTGGTGACTGAAATCTACAGACTGTGGCATTACCACTGGTGGTGAGTGAGATGTACAGACAGTGGCATTACCACTGGAAGTGACTCAGATCTACAGACTGTGGCATTACCACTTGTGGTGAGTGAGATGTACAGACAGTGGCATTACCACTGGTGGTGACTGAGATATACAGACAGTGGCATTACCACTGGAGGTGACTCAGATCTACAAACTGTGGCATTACCACTGGTGGTGACTGAGATGTACAGACTGTGGCATTACCACAGGTGGTGACTGAGATGTACAGACTGTGGCATTACCACAGGTGGTGACTGAGATGTACAGACTGTGGCATTACCACAGGTGGTGACTGAGATGTACAGACAGTGGCATTACCACTGAAGGTGACTGAGATGTACAGACTGTGGCATTACCACTGGTTGTGACTCAGATCTACAGACTGTGGCATTACTACTGGTAGTGACTCTGGTCTACAGACAGTGGCATTACCACTGGTGGCGACTGAGATCTAAAGACTGTGGCATTACCACTGGTGGTGACTGAGATCTACAGACAGTGGCATTACCCCTGGTGGTGACATAGATCTACAGACTGTGGCATTACCACTGGTGGTGACTCTGAGCAGATCTACAGACAGTGGCATTACCACAGGTGGTGACTGAGATGTACAGACTGTGGCATTACCACTGGTGGTGACTGAGATCTACAGACAGTGGCATTACCACTGGTGGTGACTCTGGTCTACAGACAGTGGCATTACCACAGGTGGTGACTGAGATGTACAGACAGTGGCATTACCACTGGTGGTGACTGAGATCTACAAACAGTGGCATTACCACTAGAGGTCACTGGGATCTACAGACAGTGGCATTACCACTGGTGGTGAGTGAGATGTACAGACAGTGGCATTACCACTGGTGGTGACTCAGATCTAAAGACTGTGGCATTACCACTGGAGGTGACTGAGATGTACAGACAGTGGCATTACCACTGGTGGTGACTCAGATCTACAGACTGTGGCATTAACACTGGTGGTGACTCAGATCTACAGACAGTGGCATTACCACTGGTGGTGACTCTGGTCTACAGACAGTGGCATTACCACTGGTGGTGAACCAGATCTAGAGACAGTGGCATTACCACTGGTGGTGACTGAGATCTACAGACTGTGGCATTAACACTGGAGGTGACTGAGATGTACAGACAGTGGCATTACCACTGGTGGTGACTCAGATCTACAGACTGTGGCATTACCACTGGTGGTGAACCAGATCTAGAGACAGTGGCATTACCACTGGTGGTGACTGAGATCTACAGACTGTGGCATTAACACTGGAGGTGACTGAAATGTACAGACAGTGGCATTACCACTGGAGGTGACTGAGATGTACAGACTGTGGCATTACCACTGGTGGTGACTCAGATCTACAGACTGTGGCATTACCACAGGTGGTGACTTAGATGTACAGACTGTGGCATTACCACTGGAGGTGACTGAGAACTACAGACAGTGGCATTACCACTGGTGGTGACTGAGATCTACAGACTGTGGCATTACCACTGGTGTTGACTGATATCTACAGACAGTGGCATTACCACTGGTGGTGACTGAGATCTCCAGACTGTGGCATTACCACTGGTGGTGACTGAGATCTACAGACAGTGGCATTACCACTGGTTGTGGCTCTGATCTACAGAGAGTAGCATTACCACTGGAGGTGACTCAGATCTACAGACTGTGGCATTACCACTGGTGTTGACTGAGATGTACATACAGTGGCATTACCACTGGTGGTGACTCTGAGCAGATAAACAAACAATGGCATTACCACTGGTGGTGACTCTGGACAGATTTACAGACTGTGGCATTAACACTGGTGTTGACTGATATCTACAGACAGTGGCATTACCACTGGTGGTGACTCAGATCTACAGACTGTGGCATTACCACTGGTGGTGACTGAGATGTACAGACAGTGGCATTACCACTGGAGGTGACTCAGATCTACAAACTGTGGCATTACCACTGGTGGTGACTGAGATGTACAGACAGTGGTATTACCACTGGAGGTGACTCAGATCTACAGACAGTGGTATTACCACTGGAGGTGACTCAGATCTACAAACTGTGACATCACCACTGGTGGTGACTGAGATGTACAGACAGTGGCATTACCACTGGTGGTGACTGAGATGTACAGACAGTGGCATTACCACTGGTGGTGACTCAGATCTACAGACTGTGGCATTACCACTGGTGGTGACTGAGATGTACAGACAGTGGCATTACCACTGGTGGTGACTGAGATGTACAGACAGTGGCATTACCACTGGTGGTGACTCAGATCTACAGACAGTGGCATTACCACTGGTGGTGAGTGAGATGTACAGACTGTGGCATTACCACTGGTGGTGACTCAGATCTAAAGACTGTGACATTACCACTGGAGGTGACTGAGATGTACAGACAGTGGCATTACCACTGGTGGTGACTCAGATCTACAGACTGTGGCATTACCACTGGTGGTGACTGAGATGTACAGACAGTGGCATTACCACTGGTGGTGACTGAGATGTACAGACAGTGGCATTACCACTGGTGGTGACTCAGATCTACAGACTGTGGCATTACCACTGGTGGTGACTGAGATGTACAGACAGTGGCATTACCACTGGTGGTGACTGAGATGTACAGACAGTGGCATTACCACTGGTGGTGACTCAGATCTACAGACAGTGGCATTACCACTGGTGGTGACTGAGATGTACAGACAGTGGCATTACCACTGGTGGTGACTCAGATCTTCAGACTGTGGCATTACCACTGGTGGTGACTGAGATGTACAGACAGTGGCATTACCACTGGTTGTGGCTCAGATCTACAGAGAGTAGCATTACCACTGGAGGTGACTGGGATGTACAGACAGTGGCATTACCACTGGTTGTGAGTGAGATGTACAGACAGTGGCATTACCACTGGTGGTGAGTGAGATGTACAGACAGTGGCATTACCACTGGTTGTGAGTGAGATGTACAGACAGTGGCATTACCACTGGTGGTGAGTGAGATGTACAGACAGTGGCATTACCACTGGTTGTGAGTGAGATGTACAGACAGTGGCATTACCACTGGTGGTGAGTGAGATGTACAGACTGTGGCATTACCACTGGTGGTGACTGAGATGTACAGACAGTGACATTACCACTGGAGGTGACTCAGATCTACAGACTGTGGCATTACCACTGGTTGTGACTGAGATCTACAGACAGTGGCATTACCACTGGAGGTGACTCAGATCTACAGACTGTGGCATTACCACTGGTGGTGACTGAAATCTACAGACTGTGGCATTACCACTGGAGGTGACTCAGATCTACAGACAGTGGCATTACCACTGGTGGTGACTGAAATCTACAGACTGTGGCATTACCACTGGAGGTGACTCAGATCTACAGACAGTGGCATTACCACTGGTGGTGACTGAGATGTACAGACTGTGGCATTACCACTGGTGGTGACTGAAATCTACAGACTGTGGCATTACCACTGGTGGTGAGTGAGATGTACAGACAGTGGCATTACCACTGGAGGTGACTCAGATCTACAGACTGTGGCATTACCACTTGTGGTGAGTGAGATGTACAGACAGTGGCATTACCACTGGTGGTGACTGAGATATACAGACAGTGGCATTACCACTGGAGGTGACTCAGATCTACAAACTGTGGCATTACCACTGGTGGTGACTCAGATCTACAAACTGTGGCATTACCACTGGTGGTGACTGAGATGTACAGACTGTGGCATTACCACTGGTGGTGACTGAGATCTACAGACAGTGGCATTACCACTGGTGGTGACTGAGATGTACAGACTGTGGCATTACCACTGGTGGTGACTGAGATCTACAGACAGTGGCATTACCACTAGAGGTGACTCAGATCTACAGACAGTGGCATTACCACTGGTGGTGACTGAGATGTACAGACAGTGGCATTACCACTGGTGGTGACTCAGATCTACAGACAGTGGCATTACCACTGGTGGTGAGTGAGATGTACAGACAGTGACATTACCACTGGTGGTGACTCAGATCTACAGACTGTGGCATTACCACTGGTGGTGACTGAGATATACAGACAGTGGCATTACCACTGGAGGTGACTCAGATCTACAGACTGTGGCATTACCACTGGTGGTGACTCAGATATACAGACAGTGGCATTACCACTGGTGGTGACTGAGATATACAGACAGTGGCATTACCACTGGAGGTGACTCAGATCTACAAACTGTGGCATTACCACTGGTGGTGACTGAGATCTACAGACAGTGGCATTACCACTGGTGGTGACTCAGATCTACAGACAGTGGCATTACCACTGGTGGTGACTGAGATGTACAGACAGTGGCATTACCACTGGTGGTGAGTGAGATGTACAGACAGTGGCATTACCACTGGTGGTGACTCAGATCTACAGACTGTGGCATTACCACTGGTGGTGACTCAGATCTACAGATTGTGGCATTAACACTGGTGGTGACTCTTTGCAGATCTACAGACTGTGGCATTACCACTGGTGGTGACTGATATCTACAGACAGTGGCATTACCACTGGTGGTTAGTGAGATGTACAGACTGTGGCATTACCACTGGTGGTGACTCAGATCTACAGACAGTGGCATTACCACTGGTGGTGACTCAGATCTACAGACAGTGGCATTACCACTGGTGGTGACTGAGATGTACAGACAGTGGCATTACCACTGGTGGTGACTGAGATATACAGACTGTGGCATTACCACTGGTGGTGACTCTGGTCTACAGACTGTGGCATTACCACTGGTGGTGAGTGAGAACTACAGACAGTGGCATTACCACTGGTGGTGAGTGAGATGTACAGACAGTGGCATTACCACTGGTGGTGACTCTGGTCTACAGACAGTGGCATTACCACTGGTGGTGAGTGAGATGTACAAACTGTGGCATTACCACTGGTGGTGACTGAGATCTACAGACAGTGGCATTACCACTATTGGTGACTCAGATCTACAGACAGAAATATTGAAATTGACTTGGAAAATAATGAGCTTAGCACACAATATAGGCATGTCAAATAAGATGGCGTTCCTCTTGAATTTATCAACCCTTTAACCGCAAAAATATTCAATTGGAATTTTAACCCACTTGAAGTTGTGGCTCGCTGACGCGATCCACAACTTCTAATGAGTTAAAATTATTCAGATTTGACAAATTAGAGGTCAACAATTTTTAAATTATTGCTGATTTATGTAACGCTTTATATTTTGAATTTGTAGGACATTAAAATCGTAACTCGTTAGGTGGTTTCGCAGCTAACACAAGACGTATATCCAATGTTGTATCGGGTCAATGCTGGTTCCCCGTCTACGACGCTGGCCCAGCATTAAAGCAACATTGGATCAACATTGATGTTTTCTAGGTTTGTTGTGAATTGACAGGATGTGTGTTTGATCATGATGGAAGACTGACTGCCGATGTTCAGAAATCTAAAGTCAATGCCACTGGGATGACATTCTGCTACTACTGTGCTGTAATTACTGTTTCTGTTGCCGCAGTCGCCGTTGCTGCTATCTCTGCTGCTGCTGTTTCTACTGCTCCAATTGCTGTTGATGCTGATAAAAATGATGCTGCTATTGATGTTGTTGCTGTTGCTTATGCTGTTGGTGCTGCTGCTGGTGCTGCTGATGGGTGATGCTGCTGCTGCTGCTGCTGCTGTTGCTGCCGCTTCTGATGCTGCTGCTGCTCCTTGAGGCAGGACACAGCCCACAACTCCATCTGGCGGGGATGACAGTCACTGGTGAGTCCTGGATTCTGGATCTTGTCATTGAAGTCCTGGCTTAGCGTCCAGTTTGCTGCGTGAAGCTCTGGCTTAACATTCCGCCTGCAGCGTCACAGCGTCCCGAGGATCCATAGCGTCCCGAGTAGCATCTCACACAGGACCAGGTGCCGCATCCACAGCTTCCCGTGGAGCATCCCACATGGTATCCCGCATCCTGGTGTCGCCGCCACAGAGCATCTCCGCATCCACACAGTGTGAGAAACACCAGCATCCCTACCTCACAGGACTCCATCATCCCTGGTCCTAGTGCAGGTCAGGTGGGACAGACAAATACCAGGACGTGTCACCTGGAAAGCTCCAGCATCCCAGGTCTCAGAGAATACCAGCATCCCTGGTGCGCAGGATACAGAGCACCAGCATCCCTGATCCATCCAGCAGAAGGCAGAGTCAAATTGTCACCCGAGGAAAACGACTTCCCAGACTTACCTGACGACATCCAGAAGTCTACAGCTAGAATCTTTATTGAAGATTTAGAGATAAAATGTAATATGAACAATTATATTATCTGGAAAGTCAGATCAACAAGCAGGGAATGATCACGGACAAGATAAATGATCACGTGACACCCTGAGGCACGTCACGTGACGGGGTGCAGATGAAGATTCGATTTCAGTCTTCAAAATTTATGATCAAAGAGGAATCAAAACATGTTATAATCAGCGATAGCTGTGTTCAGGTTCAATATCCCACAAATAGTAACTGGTTGTGACTGGATGTAGCCATATATGTTGGGATCTTCAATACCAGTTGACGAACATGTATAAATACGAGGAAATATGATGATGTAACCTCATCTACACATACATATTACTGGGCGTGAGAATTATAGCTGTCTAGTTTGTATAAATGTTATTCACTATATTTGTTATATATGATGTAACATTATAAGAAGCAGGGAACGTTGTACTCATATTTAACTAACTTGAATATATGATGAAAATAATGATGATATAATCTCATTTATACTGACATACACAGTGTTGAGATCTAGTGATTTCATTCTGCTCACAGTAAACATGTCGCCTTACATGCTGCTAACACTGGGCTGGTTAACCCTGATACTACCATATAATCTAGGCCAGAGGTCAAACACCCCAGCTGAAAGGTCAAACACCCCAGGTCAGAGGTCAAACACCAAACGGCAGGCGATCTCCACCCCGTCTAATATCCATGGTTACGTACAGGACGTACAGCGACGTCCTAAGCATAATCATCACACAACAGTGTTTCAAACACGGACAGGGAATAAAACCTGGCCATACCGTGACCAGGTGGCGATAATAGAGGGAGATATCATGTTGGGAGCCCTGATGATGGTCCATGAGAGAGATGAGGCTATGATCTGTGGTAAGATTATGCCTCAGGGAGGTCTACAGGCTACAGAGATCACACTGTACACTATAGACAGGATTAACAGTATGGACCTCATCCCGGGGATTAAGCTGGGGGTCCGGATTAAAGACGACTGTGACAGAGACATATACGGACTGGAGCAGAGCGTGGCATTCATTAGGGGTGAGTAATATACTCAATATTTCTCAAAATCTGCTCACAATGAGACGTATACCGGTATCAGCCCATATCGCACTCTAGCTGTAGTTGAACTGCAATGTATGGCAGTTATACGCCTATCATAGGTGACTTGATCGTGTGAGAAATACAGACGTTGTATATTTTTCGTGCGATATGGGAAAATACAACAAATAAGGTGTTCGCCTGAAGGCTCACACCTTATTCATTGGACGAGTGCTGTATTTTCCCATATCGCACTCAAATATATACATATACCCTGATAGAGATATATACGGTGTGGAGCAAAGTGTGGCTTTCATCACATTCAGGGTTGAGTAACTCAATATATACCTCATGCATACCTGATAAATAACCCTACCCCTGACTCTGATATCATATAACATCCCCGTAGAGACGAGGGTTATGCGGCACTTATGACGTAGCAAATAACATGTTCACCACTGAGAATAATGTTATCGTTTTCATTGCGATTTAGCGATATTTTCCCCATTGTTTCCACATGTTATCGATGCATATATATTCATATTTATGTATTAGCTTATAGGTGTATATGTAGCACTCATGATACATAATATGCTGTTGGTAATCAAACGGTGTTTCTGACACCTTGTAAAAATATATTACTTTATTCAAAGCCAAAAGGCAGTACCAGATATCTGCTTACTTGTGAAGTAAGCAGATACTGCATTTTGGTTTTGCGCAGGAGTATAGATACATACAGCCTTTATCAGGGGTAATATATAATATGCCTTTAGAGATGTAAGAAATAGTGTATCTGCCACTTTGTTATGTGTTAGATACACCCTTTTACCTTCTAATGCAAGATATATATGTATATAATGTATAATGTCTGTACTAATGACCGGCTCGTTAATGTCACCACTCCTCACCAGTGGATGAATAATTCCTATAATGACTCTGACACAGCAGACATTGATGTTTATTGTCATTATTTATCACCCCCGGTATGAAGTACGGAGTGACATACAGATGTGAGCATGCGCAGATATGTTATCTATATTAAATCAAATCCATAGGAATACTGCTACATTTGTCACATGGAATGATGGCAGGAAAGCTAGTATCCCCACATGTTTAACCCTTTCAGGCCTGAATTTACCATTGTCATCTTCATCCACTACAAGCCGCGAATTGCTGTCGCAATTCTCGGCTTGCAGTGGATGAAGATGATTGGATGTGGTTTAAAAATTATAGAAAATTGCCATGTATTAGTAAACCAGTTTCATGGAAATTTTCATTCTAAAGCCCTTGGTTGTAGGAAAAAGAGGTCTGTTTTCAAAATTATAGAAAATTGCCATGTATTGGTAAACCAGTTTCATGGAAATTTTCATCCTAAAACCCTTGGTTGTAGGAAAATAGGTCTGTTTTCAGGGATGTCAAATGATGCTTTAATGCATCGTGAGGACTTAAAGGGTTAAGTGAAATCACTGGGCTGGGAAGATCAGATTGACATTTTTATATACAAATTTGAACGGTCATGTGAATGTCCCCATGACTTAGTATCTGCAGACGTACGTACTCGTGGTGCAAACGTTTTAGAACTTGTGCGCATGCATATCGTATATTATATACGGAATACGGCGTTCGCTCATCGTGATCGGCTCTATCACTGAAGTTAAGCAACGTCGCGCCCGGTTCATAATTGGATGGGTGACCGCCTGGGACTGCCAGGTGCTGTATACACTCGTGGGGCTCAGAGAACCACGTAAATCAGATGGCTCGTCTGACTGACCTAGAGTTGGACGTAAAAGAACCTCAATGGACGTAGGCGCAGTTTCCATCTGGCGAGACCCCAGAAAATCCACAATGTGTGAGTACTTGGCACATAAGGCGAATTTGCTTGGAATGAAAATAGCTTGATGCGCCTCAATGGCAGCTCAGCTGTATATCTCCCAGGAGACTGAGTTGGAATTTGAATGATAACAGACCTTGCTAACTTACTCTCAATGTTCAGCGCTCTGAACAGCCTCCGGCTGGAAACATGCGCTATATAAGATTTCATCCATTCATTGGCTGAGTGAACCCTAGCACCCGAAGGGTGCTGAGAGTGGGATTAAGGCATTCGAAGCTTGTATGAAAGCTTTCTCTTAGCCTATCCAAATATTTCATTAGTATATAATACTCATTAGAAGATGTCTGGTTGGCAAGGGAGGCAAGGAACCTGGAAACAGAAGCATTTTAGAATTTAATTAATTTTGATGCGCCCTCGGCGAACAGAGGGTCGCGGTGGTCTAAATGAGGTGTTGAATCAGCCGGTAGCTACCCTATATCTCGTGTCTTAACTCTTGAAATCTGGATGAAAAAGGCCGATAAAGTGTTAGTTTTGACAGATCCTTTAAATGAACATTTGAGACATTTCTTTTATTAAACCTGTGCCTCTCGTGTACACTTAAGTTCACTTAGTATGTTTGACATACTTAAAATTGCGTTCTGAATTTTGGATCAAATGTGATCAATTTACCTCGTGTTGTTTGCCTGACTGTCTGTGTGCCATCGCCATACTCCCGCATACCCTGAGAAAGAACGTCAGAGTTATGGAATTTCATTGAATTTGGGTGGAATGGTCTAAAAGGTGTCTAAAGTTGATAATTTGAGAAAATAGAAATTCATATACTACATTCATATCACATGCTATATGCCAGCATGTGCACACGAATATTTGAAAATAAGCCCGTATTTACAGAAACATTTTCACTTAGTTACATTATATATAACTGTACATACCATGTCAGCATGTAGCTCCTACACAGTAGTCCAGAGGCCAAGCACAAATCGTGCATTTTGTGATAAAAGTATGAAATTTGACACACAGCTTGAACAGCCATCAATGGCTTATTCAAAGGTGGGACCCCAACCAGATTTTACCGGTGGTGCGCTGCGGCGGCCATTTTTCAATGATCGAAGAGTCATATCTCGCTCAATAATTGAGATAGAAATTTAATTCTGGTGTCTATACCTATATTTTCAGACCCAAGGATTTTAAATATTGCATTATTTTCAATGTACCAGTCATCTTGTGTTCAACATAAGTAACATTTTACTCAGAAAAATTTAATAGATCTTTTTATTCTAAGTATAAATGTTTTAATATTAAAAACGCCTCCTAGTTCATCAATGTAAAATAAACATAAACTAGACTGCAAACATCTTTTGAAAACCTGCCGCCACAGTCGACACAAGTGACATTTGGTTGGGATTCCACCTTAAAATAAACGATTATATATTATTCTAGCTCTGTGGCAATTTTCATACTTGTATCACAAAATGCAATATTCCTCTCAAAATAGGGCTTAAGCCTCTAGACTATAGCAAAAATATAATACATATATACGTGAGAACAATTGAATGTGCATGTTCACTTGTTCAATATGAGCATGACATATTAGGCCTATGTATGCGAATATAAATATGTGATCATAATGCGCACATACATATTTAAGCATGTGTGCATAATAACTTATGCAAATGTGTATATATGCACATGCATATCAGAATGTGTACATGCACATGTGACCATGTGCATGGTCATGTGCATGTGACAATCTGCTTGTGCTAATTCTGCGGAACGCAGTGACGTCACTCGGTGAAAATAAGGTTATATAATGCCCCTCCCCCATACTTCATTGTATTAGCCAGCTCGGTGAAAACAAAGGAGGCCACGGTCATTGAGTTTCACAGAATATGTATTTACATGCTGAGACGTGTTCTTCACGTTATGATCTGCTGATTATCACGGCCCATATTCTCGTACAAGTTACGATACATCGTAGGCTTCGGATTGGTCGAGATGGCCATCTCGACCAATCCGACGCCTACGACATATCGTAACTTGTACGAGAATATGGGCCGTGCCACATCTGTTTCTAAGTATGACTAGGATAGAGCTGGACGTGCTCCAACATTGATATAACAACCGCTGCTAACACAAGACTTTGATTTAATGTTGTTTTAATGCTGGCCCACTATCTACGACAATGGAGCAGCTTTACGCCAGCAGTGAGTCAATGTCTTCTGTTTGCTCGGAGCGCAGCTATAATCTCCTTACTAACATATTCATTGTAGTTCATACACGCGTTTCTTGTTCCACCACTTTACTTATATGGCATAGATACCCATAGGTTGGTCCAATGTTGTTCTAATGTTGTTCCAGCATCAAGGACGCTTGCCAGCATCAAAACAACATAGGTTTAGTGACATATGTTTGTGGGTATATGTGTTGCGTGTATTACGTGTAGCGCCTTCTTGGCATCCCCTGTAATTACGGTCCTCTTCAGCCCTGTGATCACCACTCTATAATTCCCCTATTATCGCCCCTTCTGATTATTCCTCTATTATCGTGATAATCCCACCACATCAGCCTTCCTTTCTGATAATGTAGCTATTATCACTTCTGTCTATACCTATATTTTCAGACCCAATGATTTCAAATATGGCATTATTTTCAGGGTACCAGTCATCTTGTTTTCAACATAAGCATTTTTATTTATTTATTCTCATTATAAAAGTTTTATTATAAAAAAACCTCTCCTAGTTCATGAATGTAAAATAGGCAGTCAGAGACTGCAAACATCTTTTGAAAAATGGCAGCCACAGCTGACACAAGTGACATTTAGTTGGGGTTCCACCTTAACCCTTCTGCTGCCGGAACCGTATATATGCGTTTTCAAGCAAATGTCGGACCAAATAAATCGAACTCCAGTTGCTAAAATATTTTGTGGTAGATGCTTAGTAGATCTGAAAATAAAATTTGAAAGACGTTTCTTTCATCATAGATATGATTATTTTCGTCATTTGGAGCTGGAAATTGCGTTAGCAATTCCCGCTTCAAATGAATAAAAAATAGCAGCATAATGGTTAGAATAAACGACCATATACTATTCTAGCTCTGTGGCAAGTTTCATAGTTTTATCACAAAAGGCACGATTCCTCCAAAATAGGGCCTTAGCCTCTGAACTATAGCAAATATATAATACATACGTGAAAATAATTGAATATGCATGTTCACATGTACGTTATGAGCATCGCATATTAAGCCTATGTATGCGAACATATTAGGCATATGTATGCGAACATAAAAATGTGATCATGCGCACATACATATTTAGGCATGTGTGCATATTAATTTATGCGCTTGCAAATGTGAAAATATACGCATGCATATGAGAATGTGTACATGCACATGTGACCATGTACATGTGACCATGTACATGTGATCATGTACATGGTCACATGTACATGTGATCATGTACATAGTCACATGTACATGATCACATGTACATGTGATCATGTACATGGTCACATGTACATGTGACATGTACATGTGACCATGTGCATGTGACCATGTGCATGTGACCATGTGCATGTGACCATGTACATGATCACATGTACATGTGACCATGTGCATGTGACCATGTGCATGTGACCATGTGCATGTGACCATGTGCATGTGACAATGTGCATGTGCTAATATGTATTTACATGCTGAGACGTGTTCTTCACGTTATGAACTGATGATTATCGCGGCCCGTATTCTCGTACAAGTTACGATATATCGTAGGCTTCGGATTGGTCGAGATGGCCATCTCGACCAATCCGAAGCCTACGATGTATCGTAACTTGTACCAGAATACGGGCTGTGCCACATCTGTTTCTAAGTATGACTGGCATACTGCTGGACGTGCTCCAACATTGATATAACAACGGCTGCTAGCACAAAACTTTGATTTAATGTTGTTTTAATACTGGCTCACTATCTACGACAATGGAGCAGCATTTAGCCAACATTGGGTTAATGTCTTGTGTTTGCTCGGAGCGCAGCTACAACCTCCTTTTTAATACTAACATATTTATTGTAGTTCATACACGCGTTTCTTGTTCCACCACTTTAATTATATAGTATGTAGGCTACCCATATGTTGGTCCAATGTTGTTCTAATGTTGTTCCAGCATCAAGGACGCTTGCCAGCATTGAAACAACATAGGTTTAGTGACATATGTTTGTGGGTATATGTGTTGCGTGTATTACGTGTAGCGCCTTCTTAGCATCCCCTGTAATTACGGTCCTCTTCAGCCCTGTGATCACCACTCTATAATTCCCCTATTATCGCCCCTTCTGATTATTCCTCTTTTATCGTGATAATCCCACCACCTCAGCCTTCCTTTCTGATAATGTAGCTATTATCACTTCTTTCTGTCCGTTATTCATCCTTGTCGCCTCTAAATCACTCATAATGATGTAGTTCATACTCGTTTACATAGGCCTAATCATAATTATAGTATTATGCCCATTACAGATCGACGTAATACTTTATCACAAGTCTCGAATTATGTCTCGTTACGCTACCCAACACTATCTCACGTCACGGCAATCCACGGAACACTACTACACGTCACGTTACTTCACAGAGAGTCACGTTTTTCCCGGCTACGTTATTTCACGTTGCGCCGGTTGACGTTGTTTTGCTCCACGTTATTTCGCGTTTTTTGCTAAACGGGGAGATGTGATTAACAAACTGCTGTGTGGATCATTATAACAACAACTGATTAGTGCTTGTTTTCAAACTGATCATGATATCTGTACGATTCACCCCTTCAACCATCATCCTCGCATTCATGTACAGTTTACCATTTTCCGAATATAATTATTAAAATTATTTTAAAGTCAATCAAATTTATGCTATGTTTAAGTCAAGAATAGATGGGAATAAATAGGATATAAAAAGAGAAAAATATTTTAAATAAATAAAAACCTACATTTGACTCATGTTGACAGTGATCAGTTTTAATTTTATAAAATATGTGTTTGTTATTCCTGCATTTGTATTTATTTGTGTTATTATGATAGCCGTACAGACGGACTTCAAGCTCAGAATCAGTCTGCTTACTGGTATCTACGCTGGAATTATACACTTTGATAGAGAAATTCCCAGAAAACACAAGATATTGAACCAAAGCCGATTCAATGTTGGCCCAACGTCTGTGACACTGGCCTAGCATTGACCCGGCATTCGTTCACTGTCTGGTGTTTTGTGGACAGGCGCCGTGGAGCCGTGTTGTATAATAGAATCAATAAGACAGAGGCGCAATCTGAATGTTTTGGTGATCACTCATTCAATGTGCAGTCTGCTAAGGATTTTAAAATGTCGGCTAGAACTTAAATTGCAAAACACATCAACGCAACGCGAGCGCGATCAGGCACGCGACGTGGGCCGCGACGGCAGACGCCAAAATCGCGTGACTGTCCACACACCAACGCGACGACCGACGCGACGTCCAGCTTAACATATGAGGCGCGACGAGCGATGAAAATATAACAATTTTCGAAAAAAGATCGCGTTACCTATCGCGCTCGCGTATGTCGTCGCGCTGGTATGATGTGCCAATGATAAAATAGTGTGTTTGAAAAAACACGCAATCGCGTTGGTGTGTTATAGGGGAGGCTTGGGAGAGTCTGGTCACAGGGAGAGTTGTCAAAAGCCATTCTGTGATTTTGATTTTAACAAAAATTGCGGATATAGGGAGAGTTGAGACAGTCAAATGTGGAAGAGTCGGTACACTATAGGAGAGTTGGGTCATGGTCATGGAACATGGGTCATGGCCCAACTCTCCCGTAAGGAGAGTTGGGCCACTATGTGAGAGAGTTGGGCCGTGCCACGATAATTTGTTCTATCCATGACTATAGTGATTAAGATGTTCATAATTAAATTGTTCCCATTTTACTCTTGTGTTGTGTATATTTTGACGTATCTGTACCGACATACGCTATGTGACCCAACTCTCCCAGGCATGGTGTAAGTTTCCCCGAACATGGCCCAAGCTTCCCCACTTGTTGGGAGAGTTGGGTCAGGAAAACATCTTTTTTTAATCGCATTTTTCACCTATGCAACATAATACATGTAAAATAAAATCAAGTTCAGATTTTTTGGCATGCTCTGTAGGCTACTTTGCAAAACCGAAGAAACAGTATAATATGACAAATGGGAAAACATACGGTGTCAAAATATAAAAAGTGGCTTTACTCTCCCAAGCCTTCCCTACTCTTAAAAGGTGAACCCTTTGCACACTGGAGTTTAAATATGCCTGCTATACCTGAAAGGGTAAAAGCTTTACCCGTTAGTGCTTAAAATATGTCTGCTCAGACAGCAAAGAGTGAACTATTCATCTGTTACAGATATGGCTGCTAGAGCTTAATGGGTGAGCCATTAAACTGCTGGTGACACATATACAACTGTTAGAGCTTAAAGGTTAAACCACTTAACCCTTGTCCTGCTAAGGTAATTTATTTAAATTTCCATCCACTTGAAGTTGTGTCCCGCTACCGCGACCCACATCTTCAAGAGGGTGGAAATTAGCCGTGTCGTCCTCTCCGAGTCTGTGGATTGATGTATGTGTTTCACTCGAAAAATCCAACATGGCGGTGACTGAGAGCAATCCTGACCCCAAGGAGCGAAAAATGTCCATAACTTTTTAATGATTGTGCGACCTCTCAGCTGAGCATGCGGGCATGGGACTGAAATATTACTGATTCTAAAAAAAACTATTTTTGACCAGATTATTCAGCGATATTTTCCGATATGACACTTCAAAGAAATATCCCACGATTTTGAACGCGGTCAATCTGTTGCTGAAACCTGTTTCAGCCACTGGGGCTATGTGGAAATTACTTATATTTGTTTCTTTTTAGAACAAATATGCGCAAAACTTGATGTTTAGACACACATTTTATTCGTAATAACAGTGAATTAGTTATATAATAAAACAGATTAAAAACGGCACTAGTCGTGATCAGCAGGATGAGGTTTAACTGCTGGTGATACACATGTCATCTAAGGGGTCTTGTCAAGTTGAAAAAAATCCAAAAATCCGAGAAAAACTCGGATTATTCAGACCCCAACCACCCACCCGCCTATCCAATTTTAAATTTGTTTTAGAAACAACACAAAAAGCACAATATTTCCAAAATAAAAAAGAAATCCGAGTTGGGGCTTGACCCACCGACCCTCTTCCGAGTTTTTCTCGGATTTTTGAATTTTTTTTAACTTGACAAAACACCTAAAGCCTAAAGAGGTAACAATTTACCTCCTAGTGCCGCATGAAAAATGCACCATCTGAAATATATTTAATACAAATAATCAAATCGGAAATGTAAACGTAACAATATCGTCTGTTTAAAGAGTAAATGATTAACCCTTAAGGCGCTATCGTTTTTAATCCTTTTTATTAAAATATTAAATCACTGTTATTGGAAGCGAAATGTGAGTTCAAACATCAAGATTTCCAAATGTTTGGTCTCTAATTAATCAAATATGAGTAATTTCCGCCCACTTGAAGTTGTGGGTCGCGGTAGCGAGACACCACTTCGAGTGGGTGGGAATTTAAATTTTTAATTTTAGTGGTTCAAAGGTTATTATGGACGATTTGAGCCCTATTTATGACAATATACCACTGGCTCAGTATACATACCGTCTCAAGCAAGTGTCAAGTGAAACGCGATGTCCCTGAAGTTTGATATAATAATTAGTAATGGGAACTTGACCTTGTCATTTACTACGAAGATGCAGAGATTGTGAACTTGACCTTGTCATTTACCCTGACCATGTTGAGGCTGACACCTGACCTTGTCATTTACCTTGACCATGTTGAGGTTGGAATCTGACCTTGTCATTCACCTTGAACATGTTGAGGTGGACATTTGACCTTGTCATTCACCTTAGATATGTTGAGGTGGGAACTTGACACTGTCATTCACCTTGAACATGTCGAGACCTTGTCATTCGCCTTATTATTGAGCATGTTGAGGTGGGAATTTGACCTTGTCATTCACCTTATTATTGAACATGTTGAGGTGGGAATTTGACCTTGTCATTCACCTTATTATTGAGCATGTTGAGGTGGGAATTTGACCTTGTCATTCACCTTATTATTGTGCATGTTGAGGTGGGAATTTGACCTTGTCATTCACCTCAATATTGAGCATGTTGAGATTGGACTGGCGACAATTCACCTTTCAAGGTGAAGGATGACAAAGGGTCACGTGCGGCAAATAAAGCTGCTGTGTGCGGCTGATTTGAAGGATAGTGTTTCCCTTGGCTAAATCTGAAAGCATCTGAATGAACACATTTCATACAGCCATGTGTGTTCCCAATAGTAATGACATTAATGTCTTTCTCGTAAATTCTTGTGAATTTTCTCGGTTCAGAGCGACTTGGGAGTTCCCAACCCACGTGTCGGATAGAAATAAACGTGGTGGAAGGCGATATATATGATAACCTATCTCTCTCACCTCTCAATCTCTTGAGAAGGCAGGGGATGTCTGAAGCAGACAGCCAGATAGAAGCAGGCAGACTACAAAGCAGGCGGGCGGGCGGGCGGGCGGGCAGGCAGGCAGGCAGGCAGGCAGGTAGACAGATAAACAGGCAGACAGGCAGGCAAACAGGCAGACAGTAAATTAGCTGACGCAATTGATTGAAGAATTACAGTGTCTTCTTTATTTTAGATCTTGTTCAAAATCTATTCCAGCTAAAAAACGCCACCATAGTGAAATTTAAATTATCAAGCTCATCAACAAAGGTGACTGCCTCTCAGCAGTGTGCGTTACCATGGTATCATCACGTTGCCATGGGAACCATAAACCTCCCCTGCCTTGATCCTCCTTATTCCAGTAAAGATGACGGACGCAAGTCTTCTTTTCGACTCTTACTGCACCACTCCCTGAGGGTGGAGGTGTGATCATCTGTCAACTTCTCCCAACCTAACCCTGCCAGCTGGACTCTCCTAAACTAACCTGAATAATGCCAGCTCATTATCTTCACTCGATACTTTCGGGGAGTTTAGTTATTTATCATTACAAATCGTTGAAGTAACTCAGCAAACAAGATACGTTGTCCAAATGATGGTTTAATGTTGGCCCACCGTCTGCGACGCTGTGCCAACATTAAACCACCATTTAGCCAGCATCACGTGATTCCTGGGAGAAGTCGTGGGTTGTTACGTTATCTATCCTTACAAATCGTAGAAATAGAAGTGCTTATGAGATGTTTATATTCCCACTGCGATCCCAGCAATAAGCAGACATGAAACCAATGTTGGCGTAATGCTGGGTCAGCGCTGTACATGGTTGGCTAGCATTACGCCATCGTCTGTTTGTTGGGAGAAGTTTTGCTGTGATGTTTATTTTCCCAATGAGACTACATCTACGTATTATCGCCCATCAACTCCCAGAGCTCTGGCAAACGACCCAACAAAACAAGATACAGATTCAATGCTGGCTTTATGGTGGGGCAGCGTTGCAGACGGTGGGCCACGATTAAATAAACATTTTCTGAGAATGGCCTCATGGCGGCAATCTGTTATTGACATCTCTACATCGGGTTTATAAATAACAATAATTTACATTTGTAGACGAAAGCAAAGATTCTTCTACAGAATAAAAAAACTATTTGTATTTTTAGGCCTTAAATTATTGTATCAATATTTAAATTTTCACCCACTTGAAGTTGTGTCTCGCCACTGATATTTGCAATTCATTCTTCAGCTGTAATAGAAGAATGAATTTCAAATATCAGTGGGATGACGAGCATAAAGTGCAATTTTTATCCGATTTAAACACAGAAGATATGTGCTCAAAATTCATAGATTTATTTAACAAAATCGTTACAGATTTAAGCTCAAATGATGTAAATAACTTAGTGAGTGATTTTTCTGATATAATAACGAAATGTGCATATCCCTTCTTTGGCAAGACAATTTCTATCAAAGCCACTGACTCACGTAGACGTGGCAAACCAGACTGGGTGACAGATGAATGTACACAACTTAAGCATGATTTTTTAAATATGTCGAATCAACACCGTATATCTAAATCTGACGATTCGCGGACGAAGCTTGTAAAAGCAAGAAATAGATATACAGCATGTGCTAAACAGTGTCGCTTAAAATTTGACAATGCAAAAACGCAACAACTAATTAACGCTGAAACATCAAATGCGCGTGATTTTTGGAAGTTATTGAGAGGTCGAAAACCAGCTAACAACCATTGTTTGGATGTAAACGATTTGTATACTTATTTCCAAAAGCTTGGTAATCCCGAAGATGTACATTTTATTGCTGATGAATATGTTTTTTAATCTATTCGTTCATATGACAATGGTGTACTTGTTCATTCAACTGACGAAATGAATGTTCCTATCACAGAAAGTGAAGTTATAAAAGCGATAAAACAGTTAAAACATGGTAAAAGTTCTGGGCCCGATTTACTCATTAATGAATTTTTTATCTACCCATGTGATATATTAGCTAGTAAAATAACAGCTCTTTTTAATGTTATTCTTATGAGTATTCACTTTCCAAAAAGTTGGACCGAAGGTGTCATTATACCAATTCATAAAAAAGATAACAAGGGTGCAGTGGATAATTATAGAGGTATTACTTTTTTGAGTGTTTTAAATAATCGCTTAACATTTTGGGCTGAAAGTTATGGAATATTGATTGAAGAGCAAGGGGGTTTCGCGAAAAAAGATATACCATTGACAACATATTCGTACTCCACAGTTTAATGAATCTGGTAACAGAGAAAAGGGGTAAAGTTTATACAGCTTTTGTGGCATTTTAGAAAAGCCTTTGATTATGTCAATAGGGACTGTCTATGGTCTAAGCAAATTACATCCGGTATACGTGGGAACATTTTAAATATAAATAGGAGTATGTATAATGAAGTTAAATCAAAAGTTAAATATATGGGAAATACATCTGAAACATTTGAAAGTTTTCTGGGGATTCGACAAGGCGAAAGTTTATCACCATTTTTATTTTGTATGTTTGTCAACGACCTTAAATATTGTTTAGAGTCCAAGGGTGTAGAAGGTGTTACAGTTGGTGATTTAAATCTATGTCTAATTTTATACGCTGATGACTCAACACTGATATCAGCCAATAGGGAAGGTCTTCAAGACTCTTTGGACTGTTTATATGACTATTGTACTAAATGGGGACTATTTGTAAATGTAAACAAAGGTCGTTGTATTTCGAAAGGGTGGTGTATTATCTCGTAATGATTTTTGGTTTTATGGTGACACTAAACTTGAAATTGTTGATGTTATCAATTACCTTGGCCTTAATTTATCATACACTGGAAAATTTTCATGTACTCAAACAAATATTGCTGATAGGGGCTTACGTGCTTTCTATGCTTTAAAACGTGACGTTCGCGAATTGGTGAACCCCAGCGCTCCTATGTTATGTAGGCTTTTTGATAAACTTGTTGCTCCGGTCATTTTATATGCGTCTGAAATTTGTTTCTTTAGCAGTTGAGAGAGTTTATTTGAAGTTCTGTAAATGGTTACTCAAAGTTCCAAACTGTACCACTAATGAAATGGTCTATGGCGAACTAAGACGTTTTCCAATGCTCATCAACAGGAAAATTAGAATTTTAAAATATTGGGTGAAAATTGTTAACGGTAAGGCATGCCCATTGGTGAAACAAATGTATAATGTATTGTACAATGCAACTTTAAGTGTTAATCGTGTAATAAATTGGGCAAGTCTGGTTAAAAGTATAATTAACAGTCTTGTGTTTGGACTCGTGTGGACCGAACAGTTTGTAGCGAATGAGCTTTATCTTATAACTTCGTGTAAGCAAAAATTGTGTGACCAATATATAAAGCAATGGTTTGGAATTATAAGCAGTTGTATGTCGAGTTGTATGTTGTATAAGGATTTGCATGTATCGTTTTCTTTCTCTGACTATTTAAATATAACTATGCCACTTAAACACAGAATTGCACTTACAAAATTTTGTACAACAAACCACAGCCTTCCCAATGTTTTATTAAGTAGAGGGAGAAACAGGTTAGTGTATAATGCACGTTTATGTAGTATATGTGGCGTCCTTGGCGACGAATACCATTGTATTTTTGAATGACCGATATCTGACAGATTTAGACATATTCTACCCAAACACTCTGTAACTCGGCCATACATGTTCAAACTATTAACTTTATTTACATCCACTCATGGAAAACAGTGAGAAAACTAGCTAATTTTTTGTTTTTAGTAAACCCTCTGTATTCTTTGTGATTTTTCATTATTTTTTTATTTTATCATGTTATCCTCCTAATCATTTACTATGCACTTTTTTTCTTCAATTCTCACAAATATATGGAACGGGCTGTTCTATGTATTTGTAGTTTTTTTAATACCTGTCGTCTTCTGGACGGGTACTTCGTTTGTACATATAGCAGTGTTTGTATTATTATTATTTTTGTATTGTATGCTCACATACTGTAATGTCTAATGCTAATAAACTATTACTATTACTATATTACTATATTGCTTTCGCGACCCACAACTTCAAGTGGGTCAACATTACTCATTTTGTTTAATTTGAGACCAAACATTTGCAAATATTGATGCTTAAACAATCCCACTAACATGTTCATAAAATATATTAGGAACGACCAGGCCTCTAGTGCTGGCACAACGTCAAACCAACATCTACGTGTCTCGTGGAATCTGGAAATACAATACGTTTCATTAATAATTGACTAATGATATCTTCATCTGACATTAAACTGAAAAAATGACTCAAGACAGATGTATCGCAGGAATGTGTGCGTGTCTTACATAGTGTGTTTTCTCATTGAAGAGTGGAGGAATCCGTTGAGATGAAGTTGATTTGTTAACACGATATATTAATCTGGATTTAAAACTGTGAAGTTCACACCAGATTGACACAACACAAATAAAACATGCAAGATTTAGCAAGTTTCTGAAAAAAATTGCGTAATGTTGTAACTTGAAATTACGGATTCAGTGCTGATTGAAGTGAAATGTAATCTGATGACAGGAAGTTCCCTTGTAAATGACTCCTCTCTAGTTTCTGCAGCACGAGATCAAGAGCTGGGGCGGGACAACACGAGGTGAAAAGTTATCATAATGTAGGCACAATGTTAGCTCAACGCTTGCGATGATGGCCCAGTCTTTAGACAACATCTTAGACAAATCAATATGTGATATTGGCACACTGTTGGTGTAATGTTTGGCCACCGTCTACGACGTTGGCTAAACATTACCCCAAACGTTGTTTCTGGAGGATTCAGTAATAGACACTATATATTCACACTATCCTCACATCCACCCGCGCTGATTGGCTGCCTATGACGTCACAGACAGGAAGCACTGAGCGAGTCACGCATGCGTATCACGGCAGAGGCTGATCTAATTCCGGGTCTTGGGGTCTGTCTAATTCCTGGATTTTGGTTTTACCTCCTTCTGTATCTGGCCCATGAATTTTTCATTGCTCTGGAGATTTAGTGGTCATTGCAAAGTGAGCTGACTGAATTATCACCGGATGGCTGTCAGAATCTCACATTCTGCTCAAATTCTGCTCCCATTCTGCTCACCGATTGTTGCATCTCACATTCTGTTCACACATTGCAGCATCTCACATTCTGTTCACAGATTGCTGCATTTGACATTCTGTTCACAGATTGCAGCATCTTACATTCTGTTCACCGATTGCAGCATATCACATTCTGTTCACAGATCACTGCATCTCACATTCTGTTCACATTCTGTTCACAGATTGCAGCATCTGACATTCTGTCCAAAGATTGCTGCATTTCACATTCTGTTCACAGATTGCAGCATCTGACATTCTGTTCACAGATTGCTTTGTCTCACATTCTGTTCACAGATTGCTGCATCTCACATTCTGTTCACAGATTACAGCATCTCACATTCTGTTCACATGTTACAGCATATTAAATTCAGTTCACATATTACAGCATCTCACATTCTGTTCACAGATTGCTGCATCTAACATTCTGTTCACAGTTTTCTGCATCTCACATTCTGTTCACAGATTACAGCATCTAACATTCTGTTCACAGTTTGCTGCATCTAACATTCTGTTCACAGTTTTCTGCATCTCACATTCTGTTCACAGATTACAGCATCTCACATTCTGTTCACAGATTGCTTTATCTCACATTCTGTTCACAAATTGCAGCATCTCACATTCTGTTCACAGATTGCAGCATCTCACATTCTGTTCACAGATTGCTGCATCTCACATTCTGTTCACAGATTTCTTTATCTCACATTCTGTTCACAGATTACTGCATCTCACATTCTGTTCACAGATTGCTTTATCTCACATTCTGTTCACAGATTACTGCATCCCACATTCTGTTCACAGATTGCTTTATCTCACATTCTGTTCACAGATTACTGCATCTCACATTCTTTTCACAGATTGCTGCATCTCACATTCTGTTCACATATTACAGCATCTCACATTCTGTTCACAGATTGCGGCATCTTACATTCTGTTCACAGATTGCTGCATCTAACATTCTGTTCACAGATTTCTGCATCTCACATTCTGTTCACAGATTGCAGCATCTCACATTATGTTCACAGATTTCTGCATCTCACATTCTGTTCACAGATTGCTGCATCTAACATTCTGTTCACAGATTTCTGCATCTAACATTCTGTTCACAGATTTCTGCATCTCACATTCTATTCACAGATTGCAGCATCTCACATTCTGCTCACAGATTTCTGCATCTCGCATTCTGTTCACAGATTGCTGCATCTAACATTCTGTTCACAGATTTCTGCATCTAACATTCTGTTCACAGATTTATGCATCTCACATTCTGTTCACAGATTGCAGCATCTCACATTCTGTTCACAGATTGCTTTATCTCACATTCTGTTCACAAATTGCAGCATCTCACATTCTGTTCACAGATTGCTGCATCTCACATTTTGTTCACAGATTGCTTTATCTCACATTCTGTTCACAGATTGCTTTATCTCACATTCTGTTCACAGATTACTGCATCTCACATTCTGTTCACAGATTACAGCATATCACATTCTGTTCACAGATTGCTGCATCTCATATTCTGTTCACAGATTGCTGCATCTCACATTCTGTTCACAGATTGCAGCGTCTCACATTATGTTCACCGATTGCAGCATATCACATTCGGTTCACAGATTGCTGCATCTCACATTCCGTTCACAGATTGCTGCATCTCACATTCTGTTCACAGATTGCAACATCCCACATTCTGTTGACAAATTGCTGCATCTCACATTCTGTTCACACATTACAGCATCTCACATTCAGTTCACAGATTGCTGCATCTCACATTCTGTTCACAGATTGCAGCACCTCACATTCTGTTCACAGATTGCTTTATCTCACATTCTGTTCACCGATTGCAGAATATCACATTCTGTTCACAGATTGCTGCATCTCACATTCTGTTCACAGATTGCAGCATCTCACATTCTGTTCACAGATTGCAGCATATCTCACATTCTGTTCACAGATTGCTGCATCTTACATTCTGTTCACAGATTACAGCATCTCACATTCTGTTCACAGATTACAGCATCTCACATTCTGTTCACGGATTGCAGCATCTTACATTCTGTTCACAGATTGCGGCATCTCACATTCTGTTCACAGATTGCGGCATCTCACATTCTGTTCACAGATTGCGGCATCTCACATTCTGTTCACAGATTGCTGCATCTCACATTCTGTTCACAGATTGCGGCATCTCACATTCTGTTCACAGATTGCGGCATCTCACATTCTGTTCACAGATTGCGGCATCTCACATTCTGTTCACAGATTGCGGCATCTCACATTCTGTTCACAGATTACAGCATCTCACATTCTGTTCACGGATTGCAGCATCTTACATTCTGTTCACAGATTGCAGCATCTTACATTCTGTTCACAGATTGCGGCATCTCACATTCTGTTCACAGATTACAGCATCTCACATTCTGTTCACGGATTGCGGCATCTCACATTCTGTTCACAGATTGCGGCATCTCACATTCTGTTCACAGATTGCGGCATCTCAAATTCTGTTCACAGAATACAGCATCTCACATTCTGTTCACGGATTGCAGCATCTTACATTCTGTTCACAGATTGCGGCATCTCACATTCTGTTCACAGATTACAGCATCTCACATTCTGTTCACGGATTGCAGCATCTTACATTCTGTTCACAGATTGCTTTATCTCACATTCTGTTCACAGATTGCTTTATCTCACATTCTATTCACAGATTACAGCATCTCACATTCTGTTCACGGATTGCTTTATCTCACATTCTGTTCACAGATTACTGCATCTCACATTCTGTTCACAGATTGCTGCATCTCACATTATGTTCACAGATTACAGCATCTCACATTCTGTTCACAGATTGCGGCATCTCACATTCTGTTCACAGATTGCGGCATCTCACATTCTGTTCACAGATTGCGGCATCTCACATTCTGTTCACAGATTGCGGCATCTCACATTCTGCTCACAGATTGCTGCATCTCACATTCTGTTCACATATTGCTGCATCTCACATTCTGTTCACAGATTGCAGCATCTTACATTCTGTTCACGTATTGCAGCATCTCACATTCTGTTCACAGATTGCAGCACCTCACATTCTGTTCACAGATTGCAGCATCTTACATTATGTTCACATATTGCTGCATCTCACATTCTGTTCACATTTTGCTGCATCTCACATTCTGTTCACGTATTGCAGCATCTCACATTCTGTTCACATATTGCTGCATCTCACATTCTGTTCACAGATTGCAGCATCTTACATTCTGTTCACGTATTGCAGCATCTCACATTCTGTTCACAGATTACAGCATCTCACATTCTGCTCACATATTGCAGCATCTCACATTCTGTTCACAGATTGCTGCATCTCACATTCTGTTCACAGATTGCTGCATCTCACATTCTGTTCACAGATTGATGCATCTCACATTCTGTTGACAGATTGCTGCATCTTACATTCTGTTCACATTCTATTCACAGATTGCAGCATCTCACATTCTGTTGACAGATTGCTGCATCTTACATTCTGTTCACAGATTGCTGCATCTTACATTCTTTTCACATATTGCTACATCTCACATTCTTTTCACAGATTGCTGCATCTCACATTCTGTTCACAGATTGCTGCATCTCACATTCTGTTCACAGATTGCTGCATCTCACATTCTGTTCACAGATTGCTTTATCTCACATTCTGTTCACAGATTGCTGCATCTCACATTCTGTTCACAGATTGCTTTATCTCACATTCTGTTCACAGATTGCTTTATCTCACATTCTGTTCACAGATTGCTTTATCTCACATTCTGTTCACAGATTGCTTTATCTCACATTCTGTTCAAATTCTGATCACAGATTGCAGCATCTCACATTCTGCTCACAGATTGCGGCATCTCACATTCTGTTCACAGATTGCTGCATCTCACATTCTGCTCACATATTGCTGCATCTCACATTTTGTTCACAGATTGCAGCATCTCACATTCTGTTCACAGATTACAGCATCTCACATTCTGTTCACAGATTGCTTTATCTCACATTCTGTTCACAGATTGCTTTATCTCACATTCTGTTCAAATTCTGTTCACAGATTGCAGCATCTCACATTCTGTTCACAGATTGTTGCATCTCACATTTTGTTCACAGATTGCTTTATGTCACATTTTGTTCACATTCTGTTCACAGATTGCAGCATCTCACATTCTTCTCACCGATTGTTGCATCTCACATTCTGTTCACAGATTGCTGCATCTCACATTCTGTTCACAGATTGCATCATCTTGCATTCTGTTCACAGATTGCTGCATCGCACATTCTGTTCACAGATTATAGCATCTCACATTATGTTCACAGATTGCGGCATCTCACATTCTGTTCACAGATTGCGGCATCTCACATTCTGTTCACAGATTGCGGCATCTCACATTCTGTTCACAGATTGCTGCATCTCACATTCTGTTCACATATTGCTGCATCTCACATTCTGTTCACAGATTGCAGCATCTTACATTCTGTTCACGTATTGCAGCATCTCACATTCTGTTCACAGATTGCAGCACCTCACATTCTGTTCACAGATTGCAGCATCTTACATTCTGTTCACATATTGCTGCATCTCACATTCTGTTCACATTTTGCTGCATCTCACATTCTGTTCACGTATTGCAGCATCTCACATTCTGTTCACATATTGCTGCATCTCACATTCTGTTCACAGATTGCAGCATCTTACATTCTGTTCACATATTGCTGCATCTCACATTCTGTTCACATTTTGCTGCATCTCACATTCTGTTCACGTATTGCAGCATCTCACATCCTGTTCACAGATTACAGCATCTCACATTCTGTTCACATATTGCAGCATCTCACATTCTGTTCACAGATTGCTGCATCTCACATTCTGTTCACAGATTGCTGCATCTCACATTCTGTTCACAGATTGCTTTATCTCACATTCTGTTCACAGATTGCTTTATCTCACATTCTGTTCACAGATTGCTTTATCTCACATTCTGTTCACAGATTGCTTTATCTCACATTCTGTTCAAATTCTGTTCACAGATTGCAGCATCTCACATTATGCTCACAGATTGCGGCATCTCACATTCTGTTCACAGATTGCTGCATCTCACATTCTGCTCACATATTGCTGCATCTCACATTCTGTTCACAGATTGCAGCATCTCACATTCTGTTCACAGATTACAGCATCTCACATTCTGTTCACAGATTGCTTTATCTCACATTCTGTTCACAGATTGCTTTATCTCACATTCTGTTCACAGATTGCTGCATCTCACATTCTGTTCACAGATTGCAGCATCTCACATTCTTCTCACCGATTGTTGCATCTCACATTCTGTTCACAGATTGCTTTGTCTCACATTCTGTTCACAGATTGCATCATCTTGCATTCTGTTCACAGATTGCTGCATCGCACATTCTGTTCACAGATTATAGCATCTCACATTCTGTTCACAGATTGCGGCATCTCACATACTGTTCACACATTGTAGCATCCCACATTCTGTTCACAGATTGCAGCATCTTACATTCTGTTCGCAGATTGCAGCATCTTACATTCTGTTCATACATTGCATCATCTCACATTCTGTTCACAGATTGCTGCATCGCACATTCTGTTCACAGATTATAGCATCTCACATTCTGTTCACAGATTGCGGCATCTCACATACTGTTCACACATTGTAGCATCCCACATTCTGTTCACAGATTGCAGCATCTCAAATTCTGTTCTCAGATTGCAGCATCTTACATTCTGTTCACATATTGCAGCATCTTACATTCTGTTCATACATTGCATCATCTCACATTCTGTTCACAGATTGCTGCATCTCACATTCTGTTCACAGATTCCTGCATTTTACATTCTGTTCACAGATTGCATCATATCACATTCTCTTCACAGATTGCTTTATCTCACATTCTGTTCACAGATTGCTGCATCTCACATTATGCTCACAGATTACTGAATCTCACATTCTGTTCAGATATTGCATCATATTACATTCTGTTCACATATTGCTGCATCTTACATTCAGTTCACAGATTACAGCAGCTTACATTCTGTTCACAGATTGCAGCATCTCACATTCTGTTCACAGATTGCTACATCTCACATTCTGTTCACAGATTGCAGCATCTCACATTCTGTTCACATATTACTGAATCTCACATTCTGCTCACAGATTGCAGCATCTCACATTCTGTTCACAGATTGCAGCATCTCACATTCTGTTCACAGATTGCTGCATCTTACATTCTGTTCACAGATTGCTACATCTCACATTCTGTTCACAGATTGCTGCATCTCACATTCTGTTCACAGATTGCAGCATCTCACATTCTGTTCAAAGATTGCTGCATCTTACATTATGTTCACAGATTGCAGCATCTCACATTCTGTTCACAGATTGCTGCATCTCACATTCTGTTCACAGATTGCTGCATCTCACATTCTGTTCACAGATTGCTGCATCTCACATTCTGTTCACAGATTGCTGCATCTCACATTCTGTTCACAGATTGCAGCATCTCAAATTCTGTTCACATATTTCTGCATCTCACATTCTGTTCACAGATTGCAGCATCTCACATTCTGTTCACATTCTATTCACAGATTGCAGCATCTGACACTATGTTCACAGATTGCAGCATCTTACATTTTGTTGACAGATTACTGCATTTGACACTATGTTCACACATTGCAGCATCTCACATTCTGTTCAAATTCTGTTCACATATTGCAGCATCTTACATTCTGTTCACGTATTGCAGCATCTCACATTCTGTTCACATATTGCAGCATCTCACATTCTGTTCACAGATTGCGGCATCTCACATTCTGTTCACAGATTGCTGCATCTCACATTCTGTTCACAGATTACAGCATCTCACATTCTGTTCACATATTGCTGCATCTCACATTCTGTTCACAGATTGCTGCATCTCACATTCTGTTCACTGATTACAGCATTTCACATTCTGTTCACAGATTGCTGCATCTCACATTCTCTTCACAGATTACAGTATCTCACATTCTGTTCACAGATTGCTTTATCTCACATTCTGTTTACAGATTACAGCATCTCACATTCTGTTCACAGATTGCAGCATCTCACATTCTGTTCACAGATTACTGAATCTCACATTCTGCTCAGATATTGCATCATCTTACATTCTGTTCACAGATTGCTGCATCTCACATTCTGTTCACAGATTGCAGCATCTCACATTCTGTTCACAGATTGCTGCATCTCACATTCTGTTCACAGATTGCTGCATCTCACATTCTGTTCACAGATTACATCATTTCACATTCTGTTCACAAATTGCTGCATCTCACATTCTCTTCACAGATTACAGCATCTCACATTCTGTTCACAGATTGCAGCATCTCACATTCTGTTCACAGATTGCTGCATCTTACATTCTGTTCACAGATTGCTACATCTCACATTCTGTTCACAGATTGCTGCATCTCACATTCTGTTCACAGATTGCAGCATCTCACATTCTGTTCGAAGATTGCTGCATCTTACATTCTGTTCACAGATTGCTGCATCTCACATTCTGTTCACAGATTGCTGCATCTCACATTCTGTTCACAGATTACAGCATTTCACATTCTGTTCACAGATTGCTGCATCTCACATTCTGTTCACAGATTGCTGCATCTCACATTCTGTTCACAGATTACAGCATCTCACATTCTGTTCACAGATTGCTACATCTCACATTCTGTTCACATATTGCTGCATCTCACATTCTGTTCACAGATTGCTTTATCTCACATTTTGTTCACAGATTGCTTTATCTCACATTCTGTTCACAGATTGCTTTATCTCACATTCTGTTCACAGATTGCTTTATCTCACATTCTGTTCACAGATTGCTTTATCTCACATTCTGTTCACAGATTGCAGCATCTCACATTCTGTTCACACATTGCAGCATCTCACATTTTGTTCACAGATTGCTGCATCTCACATTATTTTCACAGATTACTGCATTTCACATTCTGTTTACACATTTCAGCATCTCACATTCTGTTCACACGTTGCTGAATCTCACATTCTGTTCACACATCACAGCATCCCACATTCTGTTCACACATTACAGCATCTCACATTCTGGTCACACATTGCAGCATTCCACATTCTGTTCACAGATTGCAGCATTCCACATTCTGTTCACAGATTGCTGCATCTCACATTCTGTTCACACATTGCAGCATCTCACATTTTGTTCACAGATTGCTGCATCTCACATTTTGTTCACAGATTACTGCAACTGACATTCTGTTCACACATTGCTGCATCTCACATTCTGTTCACACATTGCTGAATCTCACATTCTGTTCACAGATTGCTGCATCTGACATTATATTCACAGATTGCTTCATTACACAATCTGTTCACAGATTGCTGCATCTCACATTCTGTTCACAGATTGCTGCATCTCACATTCTGTTCACAGATTGCAGCATTTCACATTCTGTTCACTAATTTTTGCATTTCACATTCTGTTCACAGATTGTTGCATCTCACATTCTGTTCACAGATTGCAGCATCTTACCTATTGTTCACAGATTGCAGCATCTTACCTATTGTTCACAGATTCTCACACTTTCACACTTTCACACTCATATATCACTGTCTACATCCCATTCGGCTCATGTAGTTTTAAATTCTATAGACAGACCCTGAATCAATATAATTTGAAAAAAAAGCAATTGATTGCTTTCTCAGAGGGGTTATTGAAAACATATGAGGACTCAGGATTACCAGCTGGGAAATCAGGGTTGATCTGACGGAACTGTGATGCGAGATTTGCAGGCAGGCAGGCAGGCAGGCAGGCAGGCAGGCAGGCAGGCAGGCAGGCAGGCAGGCAGGCAGGCAGGCAGGCAGGCAGGCAGGCAGGCAGGCAGGCAGGCAAGTATGTAGATAGGAGGGTAGACAGTTATGTGGAGATCCATCAGCCTATGACAGGTATGACACAGCCCCCCCTTTCATCAGTACAGACAGATCACTGATGGGAACTAATGAATGACTTGTTTTGACGGCGTAGAAATGTAATTAGATAAATCCCATTCAGTATCGTTTTCACAGATTGTTTACATTCAGCACCAGCGAAGACAAGGATGGGGGCGATAATAGGGATGGGGTGGGAGACAATAGGGATGAGGGCGTTGTCAGAGGACGATGAGAGCGGGGCATGATGGACGGGGAGAGAGGGACAAGATGGACGGGGAGAGAGGGGCATGATGGACGGGGAGAGAAGGGCATGATGGACGAGGGAGAGGGGCATGATGGACGGGGAGAGAGGGGCATGATGGACGGGGAGAGATGGGCATGATTGACGGAGAGAGAGGGGCATGATGGACGGGGAGAGATGGGCATGATTGGCGGAGAGAGAGAGGGACATGATGAACGGAGAGAGAGGGGAATGATGGACGGGGAGAGAGGGGCATGATGAACGGGAAAGAGGGGCATGATAGACGGGAGAGAGGGGCATTATGGACGGGGAAAGAAGGGCATGATGGACGGGGAGAGAGGGCCATGATGGACGGGAGAGAGGGGCATGATGGACGGGAGAGCGGGGCATGATGGACGGGAAAGAGGGGCATGATGGACGGGGAGAGAGGGGCATGATGGACGGGGAGAGATGGGCATGATTGACGGAGAGAGAGGGACATGATGGACGGGCAGAGAGGGGCATGATGGACGGGAGAGATGGGCATGATGGACGGGAGAGAGGGGCATGCTGGACGGGGAGAAATGGGCATGATGGACGGGGAGAGAGGGACATGATGGACGGAGAGAGAGGGGCATGATGGACGGGGAGAGAGGGGCATGATGGACGGGGAGAGAGGGGCATGATGGACGGGGAGAAAGGGGCATGATGGGCGGGGAGAGAGGGATATGATGAACAAAGAGAGAGGGGAATGATGGACGGAGAGAGATGGGCATGATGGACGAGAGAGAGGGGCATTATGGACGGGGAGAAAGGGGCATGATGGACGGGGAGAGAGGGGCATGATGGACGGGGAGAGAGGGGCATGATGGACGGGGAGAAAGGGGAATGATGGACGGGGAGAGAAGGGGCATGATGGACGGGGAGAGAGGGGCATGATGTACGGGAGAGAGGGACATGATGAACGGAGAGAGAAGGGCATGATGGACGGAGAGAGATGGGCATAATGGACGGGAGAGAGGGACATTATGGACGGGGAGAAAGGGGCATGATGGACGGGGAGAGAGGGGCATGATGGACGGGGAGAGAGGGGCATGATGGACGGGGAGAAAGGGGAATGATGGACGGGGAGAGAAAGGGGCATGATGGACGGGGAGAGAGGGGCATGATGTACGGGAGAGAGGGACATGATGAACGGAGAGAGAAGGGCATGATGAACGGAGAGAGAGGGGCATAATGGACGGGGAGAGATGGGCATGATTGACGGAGAGAGAGGGGCATGATGGACGGGAGAGAGGGACATGATGAACAAAGAGAGAGGGGAATGATGGACGGGGAGAGATGGGCATGATGGACGGAGAGAGAGGGCCATGATGGACGGGAGAGAGGGGCATGATGGACGGGAGAGCGGGGCATGATGGACGGGAGAGAGGGGCATGATGGACGGGGAGAGAGGGGCATGATGGACGGGGAGAGATGGGCATGATTGACGGAGAGAGAGGGACATGATGGACGGGGAGAGAGGGGCATGATGGACGTGGAGAGATAGGCATGATGGACGGGGAGAGAGGGGCATGATGGACGGGAGAGATGGGCATGATGGACGGGAGAGAGGGGCATGATGGACGGGGAGAGATGGGCATGATGGACGGGTAGAGAGGGGCATGATGGACGGAGAGAGAGGGGCATGATGGACGGGGAGAGAGGGGCATGACGGACGAGGAGAGAGGGTCATGATGGTCGGGGAGAGCGGGGCATGATGGACGGGAGAGAGGGGCATGATGGACGGGGAGAGAGGGGCATGATGGACGTGGAGAGAGGGGCAAGATGGACGGGGAGAGAGGGGCATGATGGACGGGAGAGATGGGCATGATGGACGGGAGAGAAGGGCGTGATGGAAGGGGAGAGATGGGCATGATGGACGGGGAGAGAGGGGCATGATAGACGGAGAGAGAGGGGCATGATGGACGGGGAGAGAGGGGCATAATGGTCGGGGAGAGCGGGGCATGATGGACGGGGAGAGAGGGGCATGATGGACGGGGAGAGAAGGGCATGATGGACGGGGAGAGGGGCATGATGGACGGGGAGAGAGGGGTATGATGGACGGGGAGAGAGGGGCATGATGGACGGGGAGAGATGGGCATGATTGACGGGGAGAGATGGGCATGATTGACGGGGAGAGAGGGGCATGATGGACGGGGAGAGAGGGGTATGATGGACGGGGAGAGAGGGGCATGATGGACGGGGAGAGATGGGCATGATTGACGGGGAGAGAGGGGCATGATGGACGTGAAGAGAGGGGCATGATGGACGAGGAGAGAGGGGCATGATGGTCGGGGAGAGCGGGGCATGATGGACGGGAGAGAGGGGCATGATGGACGAGGAGAGAGCGGCATGATGGACGGGGAGAGAGGGACATGATTGGACGGGGAGAGAGGGACATGATGGACGGGGAGAGAGGGTCATGATGGACGGGGAGAGAGGGGCATGATGCACGGGAGAGAGGGGCATTATGGACGGGGAGAGAGGGGCATGATGGACGGAGAGAGAGGGGCATGATGCACGGGAGAGAGGGGCATTATGGACGGGGAGAGAGGGGCATGATGGACGGGGAGAGAGGGCCATGATGGACGGGGAGAGATGGGCATGATGGACGGGGAGAGCGGTATGATGGACGGGGAGAGATGGGCATGATGATAATGATTTGACGTATTTTCAATTTTCACATGCGTTTTTATCTTTCACGTCAATCAGTGATATTTGTTTCTAGTTATATTTTACCATGGAAACATTTGCTAATAAGTAGGAAATATTGATACAGTGTAAAAATCCTGACGATAAAAATATTTAGCATCCACTTTTAATGTTTACAAAATCTTAGAACTATAAGTTTATGATTTAAACAATTTGGATTAAATTATTATTGCTTTTATTTATTTATTTTCAATCCAACTGTGTTATTTTAAAAAGGTGTGCAAACTGCGTTTTTCAACTTTAAATGCAATTTTCTCAAAGTGACGCAATTTCACACTTCATATTTCTGTGAGTTAGTGGAGTCATATTTCCAGAGTTAACCATGCTACAGAGTTGTGTGATATACCATTTAAAGGTAATTTTGTGTAGATTCAGGATATTTTAGTATCTCTGATATTCATATATGTGACTTACTACTCTACTACTTTATATCGACCTACTTTACAATTTACCCCCTGGTCACTGGACCATTTCATTCGTGTAAAATTTGGGCTCCACAGAGAGCATACAATACTGCAAGCATTTCGGCGCATTGAGCTTATAGTACACATTGACATCGCTTTCCTGGTGGGTACTCATTTACACCTGAGTCAAGCGAAGCATGTGAAGGTAAAATGTTTCGTTCAATGACATAAACATCGAAACAATGTCCCAACGTTGAGAGGGGAGAAACATGAAATATTTCTCTGAAGTGGGCTTTGAACCCGTATGGCAGGCAACTTCAATTCATAGCATGGCCCAATTTCGCCTATATGTGCTCATATGTGGCCTAAAACCTCATTCATTTCATTTTTTCTTCAATTTTGAAGCATACCGCTCTAACCATTTCGTCGCGACTCTCCTGTATACCTACATGCTCATCAACACACAATACGTTGAGCAAGTGTTGGTTTAATGTTGGCCCACCGTCTACGACGCTGGACCAACATTAAACCAACATTGGTTCAACGTAGTGTTTGCTGGGTGTACAGTATATATTTTACATGAAAAAACCGCCTGGTGTATCTTGTAGGTCCAGTGTCATTTTGCTGTAATTTGCCCTTAGAATTCAGAGCCGGTCGTGAATCGTTCAATCCATCAGAGTGTCCAGCTGCTTCCTGCCCGCCACAGATTACATGGCGTAATGCACCAAAACCTGGTAACTGGCCACCACAGATAACCTGGCGTAATGCATCAAAACCTGGTAACTGCCCAGCACAGATAACTTGGCGTAATGCATCAAAACCTGGTAACCTGGCGCAATGCATCAAAACCTGGTAACCTGGCGTAATGCATCAAAACCTGGTAAATGACCAACACAGATAACATGGCGTAATGCATCAAAACCTGATAACCTGGAGCAATGCATCAAAACCTGGTAACCTGGCGTAATGCATCAAAACCTGGTAAATGACCACCACAGGCAACATGGCGTAATGCATCAAAACCTGGTAACTGGCTACCACAGATTACCTGGCGTGATGCATCAAAACCTGGTAACTGGCCACTAATGATAACCTGGCGTAATGCATCAAAACCTGGTAACTGGCCACCACAGATAGCCTGGCGTAATGCATCAAAACCTGGTAACTGCCCAGCACATATAACCTGGCGTGATGCATCACAACCTGGTAACTGGCCACCACAGATAACCTGGCGTAATGCATCAAAACCTGGTAACTGGCCAGGTTTAACCTGGAGTAATGCATCAAAACCTGGTAACTGGCCAACACAGATAGCCTGGCGTAATGCATCAAAACCTGGGAACTGGCCAATACAGATAGCCTGGCGTAATGCATGAAAACCTGGTAACCTGGCGTTATGCATCAAAACCTGGTAACTGGCCAGGTTTAACCTGGAATAATGCATCAAAACCTGGTAACTGGCCAACACAGATAGCTTGGCGTAATGCATGAAAACCTGGTAACCTGGCGTTATGCATCAAAACCTGGTAACTGGCCAGGTTTAACCTTGAATAATGCATCAAAACCTGGTAACTGGCCAACACAGATAGCCTGGCGTAATGCATCAAAACCTGGTAACTGGCCAATACAGATAGCCTGGCATAATGCATGAAAACCTGGTAACCTGGCGTTATGCATCAAAACCTGGTAACTGGCCAGGTTTAACCTGGAATAATGCATGAAAACCTGGTAACTGGCCAACACAGATAGCCTGGCGTAATGCATGAAAACCTGGTAACCTGGCGTTATGCATCAAAACCTGGTAACTGGCCAGGTTTAACCTGGAATAATGCATCAAAACCTGGTAAATCGCCAACACAGATGGCATGACGTAATGCATCAAAACCTGGTAACTGGCCAACACAGATAGCCTGGCGTAATGCATCAAAACCTGGTAGCCTGGCGTCATGCATCAAAACCTGGTAACTGGCCAGGTTTAACCTGGAATAATGCATCAAAACCTGGTAACTGGCCAACACAGATAGCTTGGCGTAATGCATGAAAACCTGGTAACCTGGCGTTATGCATCAAAACCTGGTAACTGGCCAGGTTTAACATGGAATAATGCATCAAAACCTGGTAACTGGCCAACACAGATAGCTTGGCGTAAGGCATGAAAACCTGGTAACCTGGCGTTATGCATCGAAACCTGGGAACCGGCCAGGTTTAACCTGGAATAATGCATCAAAACCTGGTAACTGGTCAACACAGATAGCCTGGAGTAATGCATTAAAACCTGGTAACTGGCCAACACAGATAGCCTGGCGTAATGCATCAAAACCTGGTAACCTGGAGTAATGCATTAAAACCTGGTGACTGGTCAACACAGATAACCTGGCGTAATGCATCAAAACCTGGTAAAAACCCCGCAATAATGACAGGCACAAATCAGGCGACGTCGGCTGAATGCGGTGCTTTGTTGGGCCAATGTAATACTATGTAACGTTGGTTCAATTTCTGCAACGCTGTTTTAAATGCAAGGCTCATTAGCCTGATACTCCAAAAGTAAAGAAAAAATATTCAATGTATCGTTTTTTATTGAAGAAATGATTATATAATTAAAAACATTCAATTATGTTTAAGCATTTCAATAAAGATGTGGGCTAGAGAGAGACATGGCGCAATGGTTATAGAGCCTAGTGCAATATTTTCAGAGAAATATCATGTTTATCCCCTCTAAGTCTTGGGACATTGTTTAGATGCTGTGTCCTTAGGCAAGGCACTTCATTCTCAAATGCTTTACTTGACTCAGGTGAAACTGAGTTCATCGTAGGACAGAGATGGCAATGTGTACGACAAGTTCAATACACCGAAAGGGCTGCAGGACTGTATGCTCTCCGTGGAGTTGAAATGGCACTAGGATGAACAGGTCCAGTGACCAGGGGGTAAAATGTAAATTTGGATGATATGTCTTCCCAGAAAACACAAGCCGTTCACCCAATGCTGTGTTAATGTTGGCCTACCGTCTCCGACGCTGGGCCAACAATAGCCCAGCATTGGGCGAATGTTTCGTGTTTGCTGGGTTCAGACTATAAGCCAGCACCTTTATCTTTAGTCAATTTAACCTTGGTGAATTATTTTCGATAATTTTTTCTGGGAATTTTTAACCATATATTCACGTCATGCAGCAATTATCCTAAAACTGTCAATTAATGTCAGTAAGTATTTCAAAAGTTAGGCTGTTTGACATACAAATTTACATGGTAGTCGCCCTATCACTTCCAAATGCTGCTTATAAAATTGCACTGCAACTGGGTGAGCAAAACAGGATTGCCCATTCTACATGTACGTATTCCTTCGTTTTCTACACGTTTTCTGGAATGTAATAAATCATACGGAGTTTTTTTATACACTTCTTGTCATATCTACATATGTTTCAAAATATCTTCCTACAATCCCGCAAATCGCCGGTGTCACTTCGTGAAAAATACGTTGATTATTAATATGAACTATTTGTGTGTGAACTTCCACTATTATGTTTAACTCTCACAGTGCGAGGACCGACATTAGACGTCAGAATCTGACGTCTATTGACGTCAGATTGTGATGTCTAAAGTCGAGCACCGCACTGAAAAAAATATTTACAATAGTCGTAGACCTATAACATAGGTGTTGATTTGAAGCAGGAAGAGCTAACTAAGACATTTATGATGATCTCAAATTGAAAAAAACTTTTGGTTTCCAAGGTTTGTATAAAAATATTTGGGCACTTGAGCACAAGAGTTAACTAGCATTTAGCAAATACATTTGGGAGCGAGCACTTCATTATTCGCGAATTTTGATTTCAGTCCCTATCAAAGAGGTTTGGGAATTACAATTTGACGCCCTATCAAATTTGAAAACAAAATGATGAAGATTTTTATTTTCAGGCTGTTGTGCCACCGGATTGTCTGAGACATCATCCCATATAACCACGGTTATTGTGAATCCTACTACAGTGACGTCCTATCAGTCTCTTACCCTTTACCACAACACAAGACGTTGACCCAATGTTGGGTTGATGTTGGGCCAGCGTCGCAGACGGTGGGCCAACATTAACCCAACATTGGGTCAGCAGCGTTCGGAGCTGGTGTGTCTACCCTTCACCACAACTCGTCATTCGCGACTTCCTCTGAACAATACAGCATCATTTGATTTATAGTCGGTGTAATTGGAAAGCCCGCCCGCAATGCGCTAACCATCAATTACTGTAGAGGTTAACGCTACCGCCTGACACGTCAGACTTCTCACCGCCATCCTCTGTCTGCAGGAAAGTGTCATCATTCTGTTTTAAGCTCGCCAGCATCAAAAGGTTCCCCTTGCCCAGTTTAGCCTATATGTGCACAAAAGTGGCATATTTTCAGATTCATTCATTTATGCATTCATTTGGTCTATGTGTTTGCTCTTGAGCAGTATGTAGCCTTATCTTTGCCTACTGAATTCATATTGTGTTTCTCGTTTATTACAATTCAAAATAATCAGGTAATTTCCGACTTAACTAAGACACGTTCAAATTATGTTTTCCCAATAAAAAAATAATATAATATGAAATTTTCAATGCCAATGTTTGAGAGGATGGACTAGCGGCAGAAGGCAGAAGACATGATTCTATATACCACATCTAGCATATACAACATCTGGCTATTGTAACATGGACATGATTCTATATATCACATTCAGCGGTAATGAAACGCAATGGAATGGAAGGAAAAATAATCAGAATCAGAAAAGCGTGAAATAATACACACCAAACAGTCTGCCACGTGTCAACCAGTCTTTGTGTGTGAGGCGATGGCCAGGTGATGGTTTAATGTTGGGCCGGCGTCGCAGACGGTGGCCAAACATTAACCCAGCATCAGATTCACGTATGAGGTTAATGATGGATTCATATAAAGCGCAGGTTACTAAGAGTTTAAAATCTGATGGCATTTTCATTCATTTGTAGATGGGATTGAACGTAATAAAAATTTGTGCTTGGATAAATACGATAAAAAAATGCACAATATATCGACTGTAAAATTATAATTGTGACAAAGCTATTACAGAAACTGTATCGCATTTGTGTGCATAGCCTGTTATTACAGACTAAAAAATGGTGTAAGCCTATAGAGTCTGTTATTACAGATTCTGCGTGGCCTAGGCTTACATAGTCTGTTATTAGACTACATCGTAATACAATAGACCCAACCTGACCACATTTCCTCGATCTTTCCCGAGTTGATCACATTTCCTTAGTCTCTCCCGAGTTGATCACATTTCCTTAGTCTCTCCCGAGTTGATCACATTTCCTTAGTCTCTCCCGAGTTGACCACATTTCCTTAATCTCTCCCGAGCTGACCACATTTCCTTAGTTTCTCCCGAGCTGACTTTAGTCTCTCCCGAGCTGTCTAAATTCCCTTAGTCTCTCCCGAGCTGACCACATTTCCTTAGTTTCTCCCGAGCTGACTTTAGTCTCTCCCGAGCTGATCACATTTCCTTAGTTTCTCCCGAGCTGAATACATTTTCTTAGTTACTCTCGAGCTGACTACATTTCCTTAGTCTCTCCCGGCGTGACCACATTTCCTTAGTCTCTCCCGAGTTGATAACATGTCCTTAGTCTCTTGCGAGCTGACTACATTTCCTTAGTCTCTCCCGAGTTGACCAGATGTCCTTAGTCTCTCCCGAGTTGACCAGATGTCCTTAGTCTCTTGCGAGCTGACTACATTTCCTTAGTCTCTCCCGAGTTGACCACATTTCCTTAGTCTCTCTCGAGTTGACCACATTTCCTTAGTCTCTCCCGAGCTGACTACATTTCCATAGTCTCCCTAGCTAAGACCACATTTCCTTAGTCTCTCCCGAGCTGACTACATTTTCATAGTCTCTCCCTAGCTGACTACCTTTCCTTAGTCTTTCGCGAGCTGACCACATTTCCTTAGTCTCTCTCGAGTTGACCACATTTCCTTAGTCTCTCTCGAATTGACCACATTTCCTTAGTCTCTCCCGAGTTGACCACATTTTCCTTAGTCTCTCCTGAGCTGACTACATTTCCTTAGTATCTCTCAAGCTGACCAAATTCCCTTAGTCTCTCTCGAGTTGTCTCTCTCGAGTTGACCACATTTCCTTAGTCTCTCTCGAGCTGACCACATTTCCCTAGTCTCTCTCGAATTGTCCACATTTCCTTAGTCTCTCCCGAGTTGATCACATTTTCTTAGTCTCTCCTGAGCTGACTACATTTCCTTAGTATCTCTCGAGCTGACCAAATTCCCTTAGTCTCTCTCGAGTTGACCACATTTCCTTAGTCTATCTCGAGTTGACCACATTTCCTTAGTCCCTCCCGAGCTGCCCACATTTCCTTAGTCTATCCCGAGCTGACCACATTTCCTTAGTCTCTCTCGAGTTGACCACATTTCCTTAGTCTCTCTCGAGTTGACCACATGTCCTTAGTCTCTCTCGAGCTGACTTTAGTCTCTCTCGAACTGACCACATTTCCTTAGTCTCTCCCAAGCTGACATCATTTCCTTAGTCCCTCCCGAGCTGACCACATTTCCTTAGTCTCTCCTCAGAACCAGATATGAAGAAGCACGTGTTCCGTTTGTGGATCTTGTTTGATTTGTGGCCGGTTTCTCTGGTGCATATTTCTTTGTACATCTCTTCTACTTACAGCATAATTAGGCTCTTGATCTTTTATAATCACCATCTCCGGAACGACTTTGTACTGCTCACCATACCCAGCAAATGAAATGAATCTGGCTTTAGGCCACCTTTGTGCACATATAGGCTAAACTGGGCCAGGAGAACCTCCTGAGGATGGTGAGATGATTGAGATGACACTGTCCTCCAGACACAGGATCCGAAATTCGAGCCCTGGCGGTCTGAGGCCGAGCACGCGACCTCTCGGTCACGGAGGCTCCCCACAATATTAACTTTCACACGTGGATGGGGAAGAAACATTTTTGTTTCTTTCAAACCGCCGATACCGGGAACCGAACCCCGAACTCTGGCGTGAAAGGCAGCGGTGCTAACCACTACCCTAGGGCCCCCGCCCACCATACCCAGCAAACACGGGACATTCACCCAACGCTGTTCCAATGTTGGGCCAGCGTCGAAGACGGTGTGCCAACATTGAAACAGCTTTGGGTGAATGCCCCTTGTTTGCTGAGTAGACAGCGCCTTAATGCTTATTTCGGGAGGCAGGTGGGGGGGGGGGGGGGGAGGTGTGGCTAGACTCCGGTTTCTAGCTTACAGATTTATTGTCCTGTTCTGTATTTTTAACTGAGTTTCCAAGTCTTTGTATTCCTTTAACCTTTTAACCGCCGGTGTCGCATATATTCGGGTTTTCATTTTTTATTAGCCCATTAGGTACCACCTTTTAAACATGTGATAAAGGATAAAATGTGACATCAATCAGCAATATTTGAAGACAGTTGACCTCCATTTTTCCCATTTTGAATAATTTTCACTCACTCGAAGTTGTGGATCGCGTCAGCGATACACAACTTCAAGTGGGTGAAAATTCAGATTGAATAATTTGGCGGTTAAAGAGTTAATCTTCATCTCTATGTGTACAATGATAGCTCCTAAATTTACATCATTCTATTCTCATAGTTTTTTTCTGATCATACTGCACCGCATTGTGGGTTTGCCACTCCTTTAACATTGGTCCCGCATTGGTCTGATATTGGTTGATGCTGCTTTGGCATTTATTGTTTTTTCATTCTGAAATATTTGAGCAGACGTTGTAGCTCTTGTATAAACGTCTGTTTTGTGGGTCAGTGACCATATTCTCTGACGAGTTACGATATATCGTAACTTGTACGAGAATACAGACCCTGTGTAGCATTGCTGGTCTCTTGTAGCTTGTAGCTCGGACGTTTGCTTCTGATCTTTTCATCTCATCTCAGCAGCAAAAAAAACAGTAATCAGTAGTCGATTTGCCTTATATTTCTTTGACGATTGTCTATATTTAGACTATTTTTCATTGTTCTTCCACTCAATCCTGCTGGAGCATTCCCTTCTCTTTTATCTTTGAAAACACACAATGCTGAACCAATGTAGATCTAATGTTGGTTCAGCATCGTAGACTTTTCACATCTATGGCAGGGGTTGACATGTATTTTTTTTTCAACTATGCATGTGTTGACTATGCATATTTCGATCATACATTTTATTTCATGTTTATTTTATATGTATGTCACAGATTTAGCTCAGCAAGCAGAAATGTTGACGCAAAGATCTTTTGGGCCGGCATCGCGGACGCTGGCCAAACAATGGACCAACATTAAATCGTGTTAGTTCACATTGGAGCGGCTCTTGTAACCATTGGTAACCAGACACAAGTCACTTCCTGTGGCTCAGAAATTGGTTGACATCCGGGTCCCGGTCATACACCGACTTCCGGGTCAATTTACGTCATTATAACGTCCACTTTCATCTTATATTCCACAGAATCTTTCAAATCTGAAAATGTGAAAGTACATTTAAATGTATTTTTTTAAATCATTTTAAATCATCATATTGTTATCTTTTTCAGTGATATATTTTTCTCAACTTTTTTTATCTTTCTGCAGAGAAAAGGATAGTGTATGTTCAAGCGATGGTTTACTCGACTGCTCTACAAAGCCAAAAGGCAGTATCTGCTTACTTGTAAGTAAGCAGATACTGCCTTTTGGATTTGCACGACAATATAGACTTATATATGTTAGCATCCAGGCCACGCTGGATATTCTCCATAGTGGTTGTGCATAATTGTTCGAAAAGAGTAGGGGTAGTTACGATAGCGGGTTTCTTCCTGTAGCGGCATGGCTGATTGGTACATGGTCTGAAAACATCGGATGCTGGAAAAGCTCTTCAGCAACGCTGGTCCAGTATCAACAACGCTGGCCCAGCAATGACAACGCTGGGTCATCATTGACAACGTTGGCTTAGTAATGACAACGCTGGCTTAGCAATGACGACGCTGGGTCAGCAACGTTAACATTAGCCCTGCACCGGGCGATTGTCGGGTCAACAGCTTATCTCAACGTCTCGTGTTTGCTGGGCAGTGCTGCATTACAAATACAAGAATTTCACCTGATGCCGGTTTAATGTTGGACCATTGTCTACGACAATGACCCAACATTAATCCAGCATAGGATCAAGGTTCAGTTTCACATGTAAGAGCTAGTTACGTGGCTTAACCCTGGGAGACAAGGGGTCAACTCGGGTCAACACGGGATGACGTTAATCTAAGAAATGCCGAGACAGAAATGACCTTAAATTGGCCTGCACTGGCTCCTCGCTTTGGCTTTAAATTGGTTTCACTGACTCTCTCTTTTGGCTGTGAATTGGCCTGTATTGGCTTGCCGTTTTTTTAATTGCTCGGTATTGTCTTGCTGTTTTTTGTCCAAATTGGCCTGTATTGGCTTGCCAATTTGGATTGGATCAGTATTGGTTTGCTTGCCATTTCGGTTTAAATTGCTCGGTATTGGCTAGGTGTTTTGTTCTGTATTGGCCTGTATTGGCTTGCCGTTTTGGTTTAAATTGCTCGGTATTGGCTTGCCAATTTGGATTTAAAAAAAATCAGTATTGGCTTGCTGTTTTGGTCTCAATTGGCCTGCATTGGCTTGCCGTTTTGATTTAAATTGCTCAGTATCGGCTTACCGTTTTGATCTAAATTGCTCAGTATCGGCTTACCGTTTTGACCTGAATTGCTCAGTATCGGCTTACCGTTTTGATCTAAATTGCTCAGTATCGGCTTACCGTTTTGACCTGAATTGATCAGTATCGGCTTACCGTTTTGATCTAAATTGCTCAGTATCGGCTTACCGTTTTGACCTGAATTGCTCAGTATCGGCTTACCGTTTTGATCTAAATTGCTCAGTATCGGCTTACCGTTTTGACCTGAATTGCTCAGTATCGGCTTACCGTTTTGGTTTAAATTGCTCAGTATCGGCTTACCGTTTTGACCTAAATTGCTCAGTATCAACTTACCGTTTTGGTTTAAATTGCTCAGTATCTGCTCACCGTTTTGATCTAAATTGCTAGGTATCAGCTTACCGTTTTGACCTAAATTGCTCGGTATTGGCTTGCTGTTTGGTCCAGATTGGCCTGTATTGGCTCGACGTTTTGGTTTAAATTGCTCAGTATCGGCTTACCGTTTTGATCTAAATTGCTCAGTATCGGCTTACCGTTTTGATCTAAATTGCTAGGTATCGGCTCACCGTTTTGACCTAAATTGCTCAGTATCGGCTTACCGTTTTGACCTAAATTGCTCGGTATTGGCTTGCTGTTTGGTCCAGATTGGCCTGTATTGGCTCGACGTTTTGGTTTAAATTGCTCAGTATCGGCTTACCGTTTTGATCTAAATTGCTCGGTATTGACTTGCCAATTTTGGTTTAATTTACTAGGTATTAACTTGCCATTTTGGTTGAAAGTGCTAGGCATTGGCTTGTTTTGCTCTAAATTGGTCTATATTGGCTTGCCGTTTTGGCTTTAAATTGGTCTATATTGGCTTGCTGTTTTCGGTTCAAATCGCTCGGCACCCACTTGCCCTGAGATAACATGACATGACAACAAAGCCGGCGAGAAGACGGAGCAAAGACGGATCCGTGACGTCATGAGAGAGAAGAGCATGCCGGGTAATTGTGTGGGTAGATGATCGATCAGGTGCTGATGTGATACACCCAATGATCAGATTATGGTGGCGGCATTACTGACGGCTACATAGCCAGGCCGTGATTATACCGTCCGGATTACTGTAATCATCTGACGGCTACAGAGTCAGGACATGCCGGCTCCGGAGACAGCCGACACAAAAGACCCATTCACGACAGAAATACGAGGCTAAGCTACTTATGGGTTTTTTTCGGTTGATATTCCTGACGTCTGTCAATAGTGTTTACTCAAGTCTGATCTGAGGACTGACCGCCTGAGACTGAGACTCCGAGTCTGAGACTCCGATACTGAGACTCCAAGACTGAGACTCAGAGTCTGAGTCTGAGAATAAAAATGAAATGAAACGAATGAGGTTTTAGGCCACCTTTGTGCACATATGGGCTAAACTAGGCCAGAAAAACCTCCTGAGGATAAAAATGAAATGAATCGGGCTTTAGGCCACCTTGGTGCACATATAGGCTAAACTGGGCCAGGAGAACCTCCTGAGGATGGTGAGATGATTGAGATGACACTGTCCTCCAGACACACTACAATAGTTCTGGTTTACATTGCAATAAGGTCTCACACACTACAATAGCTCTGATATACAACACAATAAGGTCTCACATACTACATTAGTGCTGGCTTACAATGAAATAAAGGTCTCAAACACCAGCGTCCTTGACGATGGCCCATCATTATCACAACATTGGATCAGCTCCTGGCGTTTGTTGGTATGCCCTGATGTTAGATGTGTAAACCCCTTGATTGATCATACCACACGTAAATCATTACAGCAATTAACCCTTTAACCGCCGGGGTCGCATATATTCGGTAAATATGACATCAATCAGCAATATATGAAAACAGTTGACCTTCGTTTTGTCAAATCTGAATAATTTTCACTCACTTGAAGTTGTGGATCGCGTCAGCGAGACACAATTTCAAGTGGGTGAAAAATCAGATTGGATAATTTGGCGGTTAAAGGGTTAACGCGCTGAAATATTATGATATAAACCATGGAGACCAAAGTTGTTTTTCCAAGTTGAAATCATCATAACTGCATTAGTTAGCACTTTCCGCTTCATTTGAATACCTATGTTATGGGTATACAGCCATTATACATATTTTAATTCTTACAGTGCGGGATCGACTTTAGACGTCAGAATCTGACGTCTATAGACGTCAGATTCTGACGTCTATAATCTATCCTAGCACTGTAAGAGTTAAACCTCACTCCAAGACCAGTTTTCGTAGCGTATAGCAAATGGACATAGGTCCTATTGTTGCCTTAGTGTGAGTCTCCTGATCGAGCACAGGTATGTGATTAATATGATTATTATTATTATTTTAAGTTCTCATGTCTATTAAACGAGTCACGTGTATGCATGTGTGTATGCGTGTGTCTGTATATACATATTATGTATATACAGACATGTATATGTACATATGTATGCATGCGACTCGATGAATATATGTAGAGTATAATTATAACTCTACTTATACTTAATTTTTCATTATATAAATGTTATTATGTCAATTGTAGTAGGCTTACGTATTTATTTCTCATGTAACATTCATTTGGTAAAACAATATATATCAGTGCTTTTATCATATATACATTTTCTATAATATACCCCCATTGTTACTTTTATAAGAGGTCAAATAAAATGTTCTGAGTTCTGAGTTCTGATTTCGATTGTTAACTGACATCATTAAATGTCTTATGACTTATTTGCCATGGATATAAACATGCACATGTATGTATTTGTACAAGAGGGATAGTTTTGCAAAATCATTTCAAAATATACATGGAATCAATACGTCAAATCAAGCTACACGATACTGCCAGAATGTTTATAAAATATGTATGATAATTACTTAAATAAAGTAGTAAAAAAAACGGTAGCCAAAGCGACACGTTCTTTAAATCTTTAAATATATGACTTCGCAGACGTTGAACCAATGCTGGCTCAATGCTAGTCCAACATTGGCGTACCATTGGCTTGGTGTTCCGTGAATAATGGGAGTGAGCAAATGAGTGAATATTGCTTACTTCTAGGTTTCTTTATAGTGCACAATACCATGACAGCACTGCATAGTCCAGGTATTTGAACAGTTGGTAGCACTGTATGTTCACAAACTCGATGACAAATATCTTCGTAGAGATGTGAGATGTAGATATGGGCCAATGTCGGTTTAATGCTGGGTCACCGTCTACGACGCTGGCCCAAAAATAAACATGCATTGTGTCAATGTCTAGTGGTTGCTGCGTTCTGTTTCTCTCGTCCACCGAATGTCCACGTTAAAAAAGCTTGTGTGGGGATATATGCCTATTCTGCCGTTCAAAGCCAAAAGGCAGTATGTGCTTATTTGTAAAGTCAAAAGGCACTATCTGCTTACTTGTAAAGTCACAGAGGTTCTTCACAATACAGATTTTTTTAGGAGTTCGCGAGGAAGAAAGCATTGATTTTAGGTGATCACGCCATCTTGTCAGTTATGCTAGTTGTCCCCGGAGTGTTTGATCAATAAGAGTCTGCTGCTCAGAAAACACCATCAGTTCACTCAATGTTGTCCTGATGTTGGGCCAGAGCCGCAGACAGTGGCCCGACATTAAAACAATATTGGTGCAAATTTTCTCGTTTCCCGGGTGGAGACACAATATGGCGAGAAAATATAAAAATATGCTACCGCCGATAAAAAATACTAACACAACTACCTGCAATATGCTGATGTCATTTAAAATAAGTTCATGCCATTGATAATATGCTGTTGTCATATAAAATATGTTCATGCCATTGATAATATGCTGTTGTCATTTACAATATGCTCACGCCATTTATAATATGCTGAGGCCATTTACAATAATATGATGTCAGCAATTATAATATTCTGACGCCATTTATAATATGTTGACGCCTTTGATAATATGCTGATGTAATTTACAATATTCTGACGCCATTTATAATATGCTGAAGCCATTGATAATATGCTGACGCCATTTACAATATGCTGAAGCCATTGATAATATGCTGACGCCATTTACAATATGCTGACGCCACATAAAATAAGCTGACGCCATTTACAATAAACTAACGTCCCACATCCGCTCCGTTTGCCAAGCTGGATTTTTTTTTAAACTTAATAAAGACACACGTATATCAATTGTAGGCCTATCTACGGCCGGGCGGGGGCCTTGGGGCAGTGGATAAAGCTTGGAAAGTCGGAGATCGCGGGTTCGAGCCCCACTCTGGCCTTCAAGTATCAAAGAAAGGTTTCAAAGAAACAAATTGTTTCTTCTCCGCTTACTCGTAAAAATTCAATATTGTGGGGAGCCTCCGTGACCGAGAGGTAGCGTGCTCGGCCTCAGCCTTCTGATGGCTCGAATTTTGAATCCTGTGTCTGGAGAGCAGTGTCATCTCATTCATCTTACCATCCTGGCCCAGTTTAGCCTACATGTGCACAAAGGTGACAAAAGACCCCATTCATTTCATTTCATTTGTATCTGTGGCACTCACGTGAACAGCGAAAATGAAAGTGAAGTCTTCCAGGACAAAATTGTATGTAAACATTTTGTACAAATAAGCATATAATAAGCATGACACTCCGGATCTCTGTCTTCCAAATTCCCCATCACTGTCTTTCCCATTTCATTCCGTCCACCAAGCACTTTGCCGTCATCCCAAGTCTCCCCTTCTCCACCCCGCTCTCTACCTAGCATGTCCCCCCTCCCCCACCATCCCGTTCCCAATTCCCCCATCCCGTTTCTATTCCTTGCTTCACTGCTCCGCCCTGACCCGCCACCTATCATCATGTTTCTCATAAGGTCGTCTGCACCCCTCAATTCCCTGCGCGGGATACACGAAACATTTGTATGACATTTGTACAACGTCGGACAAACGTCAAAGACGTTTGACCGACGTTGGGCAAATGTTATACAAAAGTTTTGTGTTTGCTGGGAAATATCTCTCCTGCCCTGAAACTCTTAATCCCCAGCACAAATATCTTATGATCAAGAAACAGATATTCCAGGATGGCTTGTAGATTGTAGAATTAGCCCTTTAACCGCCGGTGCCGCAGATATCCGGGTTTTCATTTTTTATTAGCAAATTAAGTACCACCTTTTAAACATTTTAAAGATCAAATGTGCCATCAATCAGCATTATTTGAAAACAGTTCACCTCCATTTTGTCAAATCAGAATAATTTTCACTCACTTGAAGTTGTGGATCGCGTCAGCGACACACAACTTCAAGTTGGTCAAAATTCAGATTGAATAATTTGGCGGTTAAAGGGTTAACCCCTACATAAGCTGGAATAGTTTTATATAAACCATGGAGACCAAATTTGGAATCATCATAAATGTCTTAGTTTTCTCTTTCCGGTTTATTTGAATACCTATGTTATGTACCTACGGCCATTACGAATATGTTTACTGTTTTAGTGTGGGGGTCGACTTTAGACGTCGGATTTATAGACGCCAGATTCTGACGTCTAAAGTCGGTCTCCGCACTGAAAGGGTTAACAGTAATGTTAAACACGGAGGCCATATATTTGAGGTATGATGTATTCGACTGATGTATAATATGTGATCTACAAAGTCATATGTTCGTCTGTATCTCTCAAATCATAGTCATATGTTCTGTAACACCCAAGTCAAAGTCATATGTTCTCTATCACCAAAGTCAAAGTCATATGTTCTCTATCACCCAAGGCAAAGTCATATGCCCTTCCGCATCACCCAAATCAATGTCATAATATCATTATGTATCACCAAAGTCAAAGTCATCTATCACCCAAGGCAAAGTCTTATGTTCTGTATCACCCAAGTCAATGTCATATGTCCTTATGTGACGACCAAGTCAATGTCATATGGCCTTTTGTATCACCCAAGTTAATTTCATATGTCCTTCTGTGCCACCCAAGTCAATGTCTTGTGTCTGTCTTGTGTCTACTTTTTCAGGCATTTTCTCATTTTCAGAGATGTGAATATCTGCCGTGATTTCTCAATGTGAAATAAAATGTATCAGGTGGCGACGGTGGCCGACTTTGAGCCGACATTGAGATGTCCAATAGATGTCGAATAAAGGCTTAACCCTTTCAAGCCTGAATTTACCATTGTCATCTTCATACACGGCAATTCTAGACTTGTAGTGGATGAAGAGGATTTGGTGTAGTTTAAAAAATAAAGAAAATCACCATGTATTGGTAAACCAGTTTCATGGAAATTTTCATTCTAAAACCCTCGGGTGTAAAAAAATTAAGTATGTTTTCAGGAATGTAAAATAATTCTTTAATGCATCGTGAGGGTTAATTAACAAATTCTTATTTTAAAGAACAATACCGCTTCATCTCGAATAAATTGCATTTGAAATATGGCACTTGAAATATGTCAAGTGGTACATAATTTGTCATAGATTATCAACGCCTTGCCTGTCCAAGCCAAGGTTGCAAATTCCCACTGGCCCGCTAACTCCAGGCTAGTTAGATTTCCTAAGGTGAATCACTTATCGAGGTGATAGCTTTGTTAATGAATTTCAAGGATAGCAAAAACAAGTCAGGCTTATAGTCTAGGGCACAATTATCTGTAGCGCCTGCTTTTATTGAATATTTCAAAAGTTAGACCATTTGACAAGTAATCAAATTCAAGAATTAGCGTAATGGGTTTATAGAGGAGCATCATATTTTCAATTTATAACATGTCAAATGGTCTAACTTTTGAAATTTTCAATGTAATTTCAATGTAATTTTTATCCATGTTAGGACATGACTTGAAAATGGCCTTTACAAAATTACATGAAAATCTGTTGATAATTTACTTTTTGGCTTAACCCTTTCAGTGCGGGGATCGACTTTAGACTTCAGATTCTGACGTCAATAGATGTCAGGTTCTGACGTCTGAAGTCGATCACCGCACTGGAAGAATAAAATATTTGTATTGGTCGTAGACCCATAACATAGGTATTCAAATGAATCGGAATGAGCTAAATGACATTTATGATTATTTCAAATTGAAAAAAACCCTTTGGTCTCTTGCTTTATATAAGACTATTTCAGCGTCTTAACCCTCAGAGCTCTGAGCCAAGAAATTTAAATTTTCAGCCACTTGAAGTTGTGTATCGCTACCGCGATACACAACTTCAAGTGACTAAAAATTAGTTTCTTTTGCAAAATCTAGGTTGAAATGTAAATGATTCTCACAGATTTGAGACATTTTTAATTTTTTTAAATCTGGTTATGCAAGACAACTAAAACATGAGAAAACAATACTATAGTCAACTGTAGTCGACATCAGTGTGCTAAGAGTTAAGGGGGAATGTGAATCCCTTCAATGTTGTGTTCAAGAGTGTTACTGCTCACATGATCCAGTGGGAAATAAGAGTTGTTTAATGTTTAATATTCGTGTCTAGAAATTCAAATTTCTTCCAACGAGTGAAATGCTGAGGGAGTAACGTACTAAAGCAGTAATCCACTTTGGACCAAGCGGATCAAATCTGCACAGAAAGCAGAGCGTATATAACAGTCCCAGCTGAGGACAGACTAGGTTTACACCACGCCGTGTGGAAAATAGGTTCTATTTGTGGCTGGGAGCTGACTTTTTACGTCTGTGGTTGTGTGAGTGGATATATTAGGATGTATTCGGCAGCAGTCCAGCCAAACATACATAATAGGTGATATATTAGGATGTATTCGGCAGCAGTCCAGCCAAAAATAGATAAAAGCAGGAAGGAGACAGACAAAACTACTTAGAGTGTGACGCAAAAATGAAATGAAATGAATCGGGTTTTAGGCCACTTTCGTGCACATACAGGCTAAATTGGGCCAGAAGAACCTCCTGAGGATGGTGAGATGTATGAGATGACACTGCCCTCCAGACACAGGATTCGAAATTCAAACCCTGACAGATTGAGGCTGGGCACGCTACCTCTCGGGTTTTACGAGTGGATGGGTAAGAGCCATTTTTGTTTCTTTCAAACCGCCGAGACCGCGAACCCCGAACTCGTTAAAGGCAGCGGTGCTAGGACATGGGTTTGTGTCAGAGGTGGGGAACATAGCAAAAACTGTGGTTCAGCTATGCTGGTAGCCGGTGTACGCTGAGATCAACAACTTCATAAAAATGTGAGGGTAACCATATACAAATAATTAATTCACTGATAAAGATTGACGCCTAAATACCCACGTCACTGCATTATTTCAATGAGATGTAAAAAAAAAGAAATTAAAAAATCATTGATCAAACAATGACGCCTTTATTCAGTGCGCAATCGATTGTCAAGCCCCGAATTTTTGGGGTACAGCTATACGAATGCCAATGATTAGACTCTGCATCGCACACGGAGTCGATTACGGACTAAGAAAAAACTAGACCTAGCAATGTCAATAAATAAATGTAAGTTTGGCTATAAAAAAAAGGATATCCGGATTCTGTATGCATATTTAGTTAATTTACTGTCCGAAAAGAAAGTATTGTAAATATTCCAAGGATGTTAGGCTTTGTACTTTTATGTCATTCTGTGTCTACCAGGTCAATTGTTATCACAGTAGACTCAGGACTGGTGCTTCGCACTCGTATACTCAGACCTACGAATCTATTGAATATCGCATTTTCTCCTTGACGTAAAGTATGGTTATTATTATTATTATTATTATTATTATTATTATTATTATTATTATTATTATTATTATTATTATTATTATTATTATTATCATTATTATTATTATTATTATTATTATTATTATTATTATTATTATTATTATTATTATTATTATTATTATTATTATTATTATCATTATTATTATTATTATTATTATTATTATTATTATTATTATTATTATTATTATTATTATTATTATTATTATTATTATTATTATTATTATTATTATTATTGCTATGAGACTTCTTTGAAACATGCCTGACTCCAGCACTGCTGATCAAGGCGCTTACATAAAAGTAATACTTATAAAATCATTGAAATATTCAACTAAAAAAGTGCAATCAAAAACGTATGTCTTTAGATTGTTTCTTAAAACTGCTCAGTGATGAAACATTTTTTAAATTAAAAGGGAGGACATTCCATGATTTTGATCCATTCACACTAATTGCTGCTCCAGTACCAAGTCTTCTGGTACAGGGAACCACGAGCTGTAATTAGTCATTAAATTGTCTCAGTCGCACTGGTCTTTCCTTCAACTTAAGTATTTGAGTAGTAAGTCTTCCACGATTTGTAGGTTCGTCTATTTCATTCACGTATAACAGACCTCCCTCTCTCCCGGAAGTCTGATTCTCCGCACTCTGCGCATGCTCCAGCTAGGCCGCTGTGATGCTATAGTACCCACAATGCCGCAGTCATTAGCTGCCTTCCTTCCGTTTGACGCGCCCAGTCATAATGTGTGTTCTGGGGGTGATTCACGTGATGGTATCACGTGACTCTGTCACTTAGTAACAGTATCCAGGGGCAACGCTTTGATGGCGAAGTCAGTCGTTAGCAACACTTTCTATGCTTATCCACATATTTATCTGTTGAACCAGGACAAAAATAAATCATAATGTGCTCTAGGCTTAAGCGGGGGGGGGGGGGGAACCTTTCATACAATTTAATGTCTTTGTTTGTATTTTCAGTTTTCCTGTGTCGACATCAAGGTGTAAGAGTAGGCCTAGTCTTTTCAGGTCTAGATATCTGGAAATCAAAAATGCAGCAGCTGTTTGCAGCTGTACTGCATGTTCTGATTTGTTAATTCATTTATTTCCCAAAAGTCACTTTATCTGACATATCATACTATTGTAGTTGTATCGCCGTCAGACATTGTCAGGTTTGGATATTTCTCGTTGTGTTTTCTTGTCCATTTATCGTAGTTTTGTCTGTCATCCATTGGTCCACCTATTGTTTGTTTATTGTACATTCATAGTTTTCCTGGTAGACATTTGTTGACCCACTTTTTACTTTTTGTACACTGGTAACTTTCCCTGGCAGACATAACATTCTTTGGTCCATTTTTTATTTATAGTGCACTAGCAGTATGATACCCCCAATTAGAGATGGCTAGCTAATATAAAGATACCCCCAATTAGAGATGTCCAGTTAATAGAATGATACCCCTAGTTAAAGATATGCACTAGATCTAACGATACCCCCAATTAGAGTTTTCCAGTTATTATAATATTACCCCCATTTAGATATGCCCAGTTAATATAATAATACCCCCAATTAGAGATGCCCAGCTAATATAATAATACCCCCAATTAGAGATGCCCTGCTAATATAATAATACCCCCAATTAGAGATGCCCAGTTAATATAATAATACCCCCAATTAGAGATGCCCAGTTAATATAATAATACCCCCAATTAGAGATGCCCAGTTAATATAATGATACCCCCAATTAGAGATGCCTATTTAATATAATGATATCTCCAATTAGAGATGCCCAGTAAATATAATGATACCCCCAATTAGAGATGTTCATTTGATAGAACGATACCCTAATAAGAGATGCCCAGTATATATAATGATACCCCAATTAGAGATGCCCAGTTAATATAATGATACACCCAATTAGAGATGCCCAGTTAATATAATGATATCCCCAATTTGAGATGCCTATTTAATATAATGATACCCCCAATTAGAGGTGCCCATTTAATATAATGATACCCCCAATTAGAGATGCCCATTTAATATAATGATACCCCCAATTAGAGATGCCCATTTAATATAATGATACCCCCAATTAGAGATGCCCATTTAATATAATGATACCTCCAATTAGAGATGCCAATTTAATATAATGATACCTCCAATTAGAGATGCCCATTTAATATAATAATACCCCCAATAAGAGATGCCAGCTAATATGATGATACCCCCAATTACAGATGCTAAGTTAATATAATAATACCCGCAATTAGAGATGTCCAGTTAATATAATAATAACTCCAATTAGAGATGCCAGTTAATATAATAATACCTCCAATTAGAGATGCCCAGTTAATATAATAATACCCTCAATTGGTGATTCTCAGTTAATATAATAACACCCCCAATTAAAGATGCCAGTTAATATGATAATTCTCCCAATTAGAGATATTCAGTTAATATAATAATACCCCCAATTACAGATGCCAGTGAATATAATAATAACCTCAATTACAGATGCCAGTTAATATAATAATACCACCAATTAGAGATTATCTGTTAGCAATTCTCCCAATATTGGAGATATATATTTATCAAATTTTGACATGTTTTTCGTTATTTAGTCCTCCTGTCACACATTTTGTCAGCCCATTCTTTCTTTCTGATAAAGTAATTGCCTCATTTTAAGTGACGAGCTGGGCGGAGTGGGTGTATAAGTAGAAACAGGAGAGTTGAGCGGAGTGGATGTATAAGTAGAATCGGGAGATATAGGAACCATTACTACGGCACCTAAATCAGGGAGGCTTTTTACTGATGGTGTGTTGTGTCAGGTAAAATGGCTGCCAAGCGGCTTCCGCTTCCGGTGAGTTCAGACTTCATTCACCGAATTCAGTACTCAACAAGCGAGAGACGTTAACCTAATGTCGGTTTAATGTTGAGCCAGCGTCGCAGACAATGGCACAACATTAAACCGACATTAGTGACAGGTACCTCTTTCACTGCACATACAGCAACCGATAGCCATTGGTGCAATGTTGGTCTAGCGTTGGCGACGTCGGCCCAGCATTAAACCAGCATCCTCCTCAGCTGTGTAAGGATTCTGATGGTGTTAGTTTATTGAACGAGGCTCACGCGATGAAACGCCAAACGACTAGGGTTTGGAGAAGTATTGCTTTTTGCATTTGACCAATTAGGCTGTTGTCCCTCACCGATCATCCGGCTAATTGCTCAAGTAATGCTTCTTAACAGTTCGGCTTCTAGACCGTATATATACACGGGCTCAAGCCGATTTTAAACCAAATATTATGTGACTGAAATGGATAATATAGTTTGTGGTAAAAAATGAAATGAAATGAATCGGGCCACCTTTGTGCGCATATAGGCTAAACTGAGCATATAGGCTAAACATAGAAACAATTCAGCAGCACAAGTTCTAACCCTTGTGCTGCTAGGACCGTATATATACGGCACGCCCGGACCAGTATGAAAAATAACAGTAGATTCCTAAATCCGACTGCTCCAATGAAGTGTATAACAAAATAAAAAATGCCCGAAAAATAAAAAAAGTAATTCTTGCAAGATTCTGAAATTATAATTATAAATATTTTTTCGTCAAACTGGAAATCACGTTCGCAATACCAGCTTCAAAATAATGAAAAACAGGAACAAACAATGCAACAGCACAAGAGTTAAAAAATAAAACGTCAAAGAATCGCACACATTCTTTGAATGTAGAATAAGTTTCATATGTGGAAGATTAAAAAAAACCCCTCAATTTCGACAGTTGTGAATGATTTTCACCCACTTGAAGCTGTCGATGTCTTTGTCAGGAGGGTAGTGGCATACGATTAATCTCGCCATCAGCACAAAGTGCTTCTGATCAAATGTATCCTGTATGTGCTCAAATGGGGCCTAAAATCCCATTTATCCATTTAATCGGTTTCATGCACGATGGTGACGCTGGTCTAAAGACGTTAGTGAAAGCATCAAAAGTGTTGTAGTCGCCCAAGGTGGTCATGTAGGACTATCAAATAATAGACTGTAGTCGCCCAAGGTGAACAATGGAAACCCGCGAATATTACACTGTAGTAGCCCGCAGCCCACCTGTGTGATTGGAAAATAAGTGAATTTATAGTTTGAGTAAAAATCTAATTCAGATATCCAATTAATATCGATTTATGAAGCTCAAAGGCACAAGAGATAAATTGAGTTAAATGCATTTTATGTTAGGGGGGATGACAAATCGTTGTCACATTGAGCCGTGATAAACACTTTGGTCAGCGGAGTGACATCATGTGCATCAATGCATAATGTTAACGATAATTGACGAATAAAGTAAACATTCCAGGTGATCAGTCTGTCTATGCGCATGCGGGATAGAGACTTCCCATCCTCCTCAACCCTTTAAATACCATGACATTTTCAGTGGCAAATTGGCCAAATTCACCAAAAATGCCTCTTTGTGTTTAAAACATAACATAACTTTGCGTTTTTTATGTTGGAAACAATAAACCAACATTGGTTCAATATCTTGCTAAGTATGCCCCATGGTGCTGGCAGATAATCTGTTCTAATGGCCTGGAGGGGGCCCGGGGAATACAGAGCAGGCCTGGGGGACTAGGAAATAACTAAATTTACTAGCAGATTAATTTGTGAGCTTCTGGCAGTGTGGTCTTTGACTATAATGAAGAGACCCCACAGCTGGACTACTCCGCCAATCAAAAGACCGTAACTGAATAATAGTAAAGTATGCAGTTACTGCCCTTTAATTGTTTGCAATTATATTATTCACTCATCAGCAAACACCAAACATTAAACCGAAGTTGTTTTAATGTTGCATCAGTGTCGCGGAAGGTGAGTCAACATTAAAGCAAAATTGCCTCACAATGTTTCGTGTTTGCTGACAGCTCATTCCCGGTGAGCACCCAATGTTGTTTTATTGTTGGGCATGCGTCCTCTAACAATAAAACAGATGCTTCAAATCCGGCCTGAGCGGATATTTGTCATTGGTTTTGCATACACAATGATCCAGTGTATTGTGCAATAAGGTCTATGGCACTGTACAGAAGAACAACAATTTTTAAAGGTGATCTATCACCCCTTATATGGTATGAATAAATCAAAGTTGCCACAAGATGGGGCAAAAGTGTTTCCTTATATGGGGTGATTGGCTATCATGTGACCCTCTGAGAGGGTCACATGATAGCCTATCACCCCCATATATGGGGTGATTGGATATCATGTGACCCTCTGCGAGGGTTACATGATGGCCAATCACCCCATATAAGGACATAATTAAGGGGTGATAGATTACCTTTAAGGTGATTGTATGAGAGTATAGGGCGTAGGGAACATGTGGTCCAACCCACCTTCAGCAGTATCCCTCTTTCTTGATTAGACTGCGAGCCGAGTGATCCCGATATGTGCCGAATGCTGCCGAGTGATCCCGATATGTGTTGAATGCTGCCGAGTGATCCCGATATGTGTCGAATGCTGCCGAGTGATCCCGATATGTGCCGAATGCTGCCTAGTGATCACGATATGTGCCGAATGCTGCCGAGTAATCCCGATATGTGCCGAATGCTGCCGAATGATCACGATATGTGCCGAATGCTGCGGAGTGATCTCGATATGTGTCAAATGTTGCCGAGTGATCTCGATATGTGCCGAAGGCTGCCGAGTGATCGCGATATATCCTGAAGGCTTCACTCCAACGAGGGTGGCATTCGGCACTCTGATTGATAAGCCCCATGAAAGTTATCCCTTATAACGCTGACATATATTTGTAGAAACCATGTAGACAAAAGGTTTCTTCAATTTGAAATCACCATACAAGTCTTAGTTAGCTCTGTCTGCTTCATTTAAATACCTATGTTGTGGTTCAACGACCATTATACATATTTTACGCGGGATCGACTTTAGCTGTCAGAATCTGACGTCTTTAGACGTCAGATTATGACGTCTAAAGACGACCACCCGCGCTGAAACGATTAAAGGAGATAGGATACATTTAACCATTCAAGGAAAAAAATGTGGATTGATAATTGCACTGGAATCAATATTCCTGTTTTTAGAACAAAAGGAAAAAATGTTTGTGCGTGTGTTTTACCCCTTGACCCTTTCAAGCCCGAATTTACCATTGTCATCTACATTCACTACAAGCTGCGAATTGCTGTCGCGATTCTCGACTTGCAGTGGATGAAGATGACTTAAAATGGGTGAGAATTAAAAAAATATCTCATTATTATTATAATAGTTTCACAAAAAATGTCATTCTAAAACTCCTAGGCTTTAGGAAATCTAGTCATTCGTCATAGATGCGAAAAAATAGCGTGAAAATTTTTCATACGCGTTTGATTTGAGACCAAATATTTGCCAATGTTGATGTTTATTCACTTATTCCTGACAACAGCAAATTAACCTGCTGGTACAACGGATTAAAACGCCTATAGAGTAAATGTTTGACTAGAGGAAAGGTGTCTTGTATTTTGACGCTGTGGGAACTCGCTGCCATATTTATTGTTTTTATGCATAATGTGACCATTTTATTTTTAACCATTCGGGGGAAAAAATGTGGGTTGATAATTGCGCTGGAACCTGATATTCCTGTTTTTAGAACAAACAAAAAAATGATTGTTCGTGTGTTGTACGTGTGTTTCATCCGTTAAAACGTGAAAATTAATCATGCGCGTTCGATTTGAGATCAAATATTTGTCAATCTTGATGGTTATTCACTTATTCCTGATAACAGCAAATTAACCTGCTGGTACAACGGATTAAAACGCCTATAGGTTTAATATTTGACTAGAGCAAAGGTGTCTTGTATTTTGACGCTGTGGGAACTCGCTGCCATGGTTATTGTTATGTGCATAATATGACTATTGTATTTATTTCTTCACTTACATAATTTATTTGCAGTGGTTTGACTTTAATGAAGCAATGTGTGGACAGCAGCACTCCGTGTAAGTGTAGAACGACTCAGTAATTACATTAATTGCTAATTGATTCAATCACACGCGATGATAAACGATCTATTTGTGTAAAAAAGATCCAATTTAAAATCCGTTTTACAAATACATGTGTGCAAATTACCAAGAGATTGTAAAATTACACCACCTTTTTAAACCGTCAGTTTTCTTCACAAGTAGACATGACCTCGCTATTGGCCACTATGACCATATGTCGTGTTAAGATGTCATATAAAACACATTAGATCGTATCTCACAGAGTCTCACTGTGTGGTTTCATCAAAGTGTTATAGTATGGGGCTCTATCACGCAATAAACGGTGTGGCTGCAAAAAGGATACATGTTATGATTCATGTAAAACACTCTGTTAAAACATTTGTCACGACAGTGTGTGTGGAGGAGGGACACATGTGAAGCTTCATGAAAAACACTCTGCTAACACTTACAGCGCGGGGATCGACTTTAGACGTCAGATTCAGATACAATTGAAACTTTCATCCTCACAATTCTCTACATCTCGTGGATTGAAATGATATGAACTGAGTGACAAATTGAATAAAATGGTCATATAGGCCCTATTATTAGAACGGTTTTATGGGAATTTTTGTCCCAAAAGCATCTGGGATAGAAAATGGTGGTAGTTTTCAGGGATGTAAAATGATGTTTTAAGCCTTACAGTGCGGGGACCGTCTTTATATGTCAGAATCTGACGTCTTTATACGTCAGATTCTGACGTATAAAGACGGTTCCGCAGTGTAAGAATTAAAATATGTATAATGGCCTTAGACCCATATGTATTCAAATAACGTGGAAAGGGATACCTAAGACATTTATGATGATTTCAAATTAAAAAAACAAACTTTGGTCTCCATGTTTTATACACAAATATTTCAGCGTTGTAAGGGTTAATCCTACATTAACCATTACAGCGCGGGGATCAACTTTAGACGACAAAATCTGACGTCTGTAGACGTCAGATTCTGACGACTAAAGTCGATCCCCGCACTGTAAGAGTGAAAAAAATTCTAATGACCGTAGACCCATAACATAGGTATTCAAATGAATCAGAAAGTGCTGACTAAGACATTTATGATGATTTCAAGGTGAAAAACCCCCTTTGGCTGCGATATTTTTTACAAATTATTTCAGCGCCTCAGGGGTTAAGGCTGAGAGGGTAAAAATGTGCATGCGATAGCCGGCGTGGGTGAGACGGTACTTGAGTACTTCACCAAAAACAGTCTGTGACTCTACCACAGACGGTGTGCATGGGTGACTTTGAGTACATTATATCATTGAGTACTTTATGAAAAATGACTGTAGCCCCATAACATATATATTCAAATGCGGAAAGAGCTCACTGGTGATTTCAAGTTGAAAACGAATCTTTTTTGTATGATATTATTTCTAATCAAGACGTTTTATTCTTAGGCCGCGTGTAACATATATAGCACGAGATAATTGTCGTTCACCGTGAGGTGGTAATTGAGGTAGCAGTGTAAAGCCTCACGTTGAATGAAAATATATTTTTCATCGAATGTTATTTATATTAGTAAACTACTAAAAACCAGCTTTTAAATCCAAAGAGCAATATGTGTAACCTCAGTACAAACCCCCAGCTGTAGACATATATAGCTCCTTCTGGAAATATGCGGGAATGTTAAGCTCTTACGGCCGTATTCACAAAAGAGGTTTAACAAAACCCGAGCTTAGCGTTTAGACGAGTGTAACTAAAAGGCTGCGTAAATTATTTTTAATCCGTATTCACAAAGGCAGTTTTGCTCCAGTGTAACAAAACTTCACAATACTGTTTAAACCGGCTGGTTTCACAGTTTGATCCAACGTTTATGCACACAAATGATGGTTACCCACATACAAAATGCATACAATTTGTGTACACAGCATTGAATAATCTGGTTGAAAGCGCGATCCACGAGACATAAACACAATGTTGGTTTAACGTTGGGCCATTGACGCAGACAGCGGTACATCATTAAACCAACAGTGGGCCAAGGTCTATCGTTTACTGCGTCGAAGAAGTAGATCATTTGCTACTTTCTAGAGCCTGTAATTAATATCATAATAGAAGATAATTATTCTGTTATCGTTTTATTGCAGTATTTAAAAACCGACATGATTGTGTTTGTGTCACATTATAATTATACACGTTACTCAGAATTCAAATATCCGTTGTATAAAATATTAAACATAGCCTAACTTTTCAATAATAATCCTTGTTGATACGATAGGGCGGGGGGCCTGGTGCCGTGGTAAAACAAGATGTTTCTTCCCCGTTCACTCGTAAAAATTCAATATTGTGGGGAGCCTTCGTGACCGAGAGGTAGCGTGCTCGGCCTCAGACCGTCATGGCTCGAATTTCGAATCTTGTGTCTGGAGGGCAGTGTCATCTCATTCATCTCACCATCCTCAGGAGGTTCTCCTGGCCCAGTTTAGCCTATATGTGCACAAAGGTGGTCTAAAACCCCATTCATTGTTTCATTTGTTGATCCGATTAATATTAATTGTTAACCCATCAAATACAGCCCACGTATGGTATACTCCACCCTAATTTACATAACAATAACAACTGAATGACTGAATGGATGGTCTCGTCATGTGACTCTGTCATTGGACGGGCTTAGAATACGGTACTGGGTCAGATATTAAAGGTGTTTCGTGTAATGAAAGGGGTTTTAACTGGAGAAAAGGAGAAACGATGAAAGTAATACGATGTATGATTATGTGTAAATATGACCATGCAAGATTATAGTAGTAAAATGTCTTTTGTTAATAATAGGCATTAAACCAAATATATAATGACAAATGAAATGAATCGGGCTTTAGGCCACCTTTGTGCACATATAGGCTAAACTGGGCCAGGAGAACCTCCTGAGGATGGTGAGATGATTGAGATGACACTGTCCTCCAGACACAGGATTCGAAATTCGAGCCCTGGCGGTCTGAGAAATATATAATGACAATAATATTTACACTAAATCGTTTTACCTCTCATATCCGTGTTTTATATTTTTTATCATTTATTATTCAATTAAAATAAATACTTACCAATCAACGAAAGAAAAGTGCATTTATAATAAATAATCAGTCTATGTATTTGTTATCCCATTCTCTCTTATTTGCGTTCATTATCATTATAATGCTTATTCCACTCCATGTTAAACCGGTGCTTGAACTAACCCCTGAGCAGGTTTAACTTTAGGTCGATAAACTGCCCGGTTTAAACCAGTGTTTGCCCTAAACTCCTTTTGTGCATACGGTTTAACGCTAAACTCGTGTTTATAGCAGTAGTTTTGTTAAACCAGTCTCAAACGTGCTTTGTGAATACGGCCGCTAATATACGTCCATGGATTTTACACTTTTTAATTAACTTTTTTTGGGTTGTCTACTTGGAAATTGTTTTTAATGTGTTCAATTGAAAGTCATCTAAATGATAATACTTGTTTGACAGAGCTCGCGGACCAAGTATGGTATTCTACCCCCGACCAATGATAGAGTGGTTCAGCCAGTCACATGACACGATCAGCTAATCAAATCCGTCATTCAGTTGTTATTTAAATTAGTAGTATACGGCGAGTTTGCTCGGTGTGAGGCAGCCATAAGCACAGAAACCCCACGTATTCGCCTCTCATTTAGTTAATCTCGCTTTCCTCGTTCCCGTGAGAATCTCGTGGTTAATGACACGTGATAATGTCCTGCGCGGTGATTGGTGCAGATCATCAGCATTCCAAGGCATAGCATCACGTGATTATATCTTGCACCATGATTGGTGCATGCCTCTGATGGCATAATCACTCTGTTTACTTAAGCATGACAGCGAGACATGTTTTCCGTGCGGATTTCGTCAAATTGAGGCTGTACCGGAAGTGTAGCTGACGCCCACACGCCACCGGAAACACGTGTGCTGAATTTAACCCTCTAAACCTTATAGTAAAAAAATATGTATAAAACATTTGGACCAAAGTGTCTTAATTAGCTGTCTCTGTTTTATTTGAATACCTATGATCATTATATAGATTGATTTATTTCGGCGCAGGATCAAATTTTGTTGTCAGATTCTGAAAATCAATTCTTAGTCGCTCATCATGCCTTAAAGCATAGCAGCTGATGTCATTTCCAATATCCTGTCAGGTTTTACACCTTGAAATCATCATAAATGTCTTAGTTAGCTCTTTCCGATTAATTTGAATACCCAGGTTATGGGTCTACGACCATTAGAAATATTTTTACTCTTTCACTACTCTTCAAGTACTCTTTCTGTTCTCTTTTTGACTTTAGTCGTCAGAATCTGACGTCTACAGACGTCAGATAATGACGACTTAAGTCTATCCCCGCGCTGTAAGGGTTAATGCGGCGCTCACTTCAATTCATCTTTTTCCACTACAAGGCGAGTATTGTGACGTCGATTCTCGACTTGTAGGATATAAATATTTCAATGGTAAATTCGAGCTTGAAAGGGTTAACCCTTAAAGCGCTGAAATATTTTGGTGTAAACCAAGGAGACTAAGGTTTTTTTAAATTGAAATCATCATAAATGTCTTAGACTCTTTCTGGTTCATTTGAATACCTATGTTATAGATTTACGGTTACTATACATATTTTCACTCCTACAGCGCCGTGCTCGACTGTAGACGTCAGAATCTGACGTCTGCAGACGTCAGATTCTGACGTCTAAAATCGATTACGTCGCTGAAAGGTTAAGGTCAATCACATCCAGCAAAGTCAATCAGCAGCAGCTGTAAACTTGAAATGTAAGCAGTTACTGCTGTCTGCCTTACCCGGTATGACTGGGCCGCCCAACTCATTTATTGCGCGAGGCCCAGTCACACTGGCCGCCATTTTGTTCACACAGCCAGCTGTGTAAAAAGGACTCTAGCGCTGCCTAGCAAAAAACTCGGATGCCAAGAAATTGAGACAAATATTTCAAGTGCCTATGGAAACTAGGCCATTTTCAGCAGGCGTAAAATTGTGGTCGTATTGGAACCATTACATTTAAAAATTGAGGTCACTGTGTCAGGGCCTTGCGATGTTATCAGGGTATGTCTGCCTTTGCATGAGAATAGAGCGTTAATAAACAGTAACTGGTCACTTGCAATGTAAACAGTTACTGTTGTTTGCCTTTGCATGTAGCATGCTCCCAATGATATCATATCAGTTGTACCAAGAATAGATATGAGCTACTGGTAAAAACATAAGTCCGACATATAGACGAGATACCAATCTACAAATTATGACGTTTTTTGTCGCTGTGTGCTCTATAGTTTTTATCACAGGCGACATTAAATTTGGTCATTTTACAAAATTTTGAGTTGTATATTCTTTGTTAATCTATTCTAGGCTGTACTTTTTTCAATCGACATCAGAAATAATATCAGAACGTGAATGAAAAGTTGATATATATCAGTAATATTGATTAGTCCCATATATACCCTCGCCCAGGTATTGGCTGTTTTTATTGATATTTATAAGTGAACTTCAAATTGAATAATAAAGTCCTGACTTGATGAAAATCACAGCTGAGCCCTTAGCCCTTACAGCCCGGGGATTGACTTTAGTCGTCAGAATCTGACGTCGGTAGACGCCAGATTTTGATGACTAAAGTCGATCCCCGCACTGTAAGAGTGAAAATATTGACAATGGACGTGGTCCCATAACATAGGTATTCAAATGAATTAGAAAGAGCTAACTAAGACTCTTCTGATTATTTCTAATTGAAAAAACCCTTTGGTCTCCATGAGTTGTACAAAAATATTTCTGCGCTTTAAGGGTTAAAGTGTTAAACCCTTAAAATGTTGACATATTTCTGTATAAGCCATGGAGACCAAAGGGTTATTTTCAATATGAAATCATCATAAATATCTTAGTTAGCTCTTTCTGCTGCATTTGAATATCTATGTTATGGTTGTACGGCCATTAGGCCTATAATTTGATTAATTCTTTCTGTGCCGGAACAGACTTTAGACGTCAGATTCTGACGTCTATAGACGTCAGACTCTCACGTCCAAAGTCGGTCACGGCACTGCAAAGGGTTAAAGTTCTGAGTTGTGGAATTGGGTGTTTCACCATCTTGTGTCAACAACTTGAAGTTGATCAAAGCTACTGTCATCTGTTTAATTTGAGCAAATTTATATGTTGAAACGCTCATTTCTAATAACTTGAAAATAGATGGGGACGTGGTACAATGGGTAGAGCGTAGTGTTTTGCAATAGCCACTGCCTGCCGCGCGAGTTCGATACCAGATCGGTGCAGGATTTTCAGAGCAGGCCTAATATCATGTTTCGCTCTCAGTGCTGGGACATTGTTGTTTCGCTTTTCTGTCGTTGGGCAAGGCACTTCGTCTACACGTGCTTCACTTTAATCAGGTGTAAATTAGTACCTGGTAGGACATAGATGGCTAGTGTGTGCGGTTAGTTCTATATTGAGTAATTACTTATATAATTATTAAAGGTGATCTAACACCCTTTATATAGTATGAATAATTTTGTGACAAATAAATCAAAGTTGCCACAAGATGGGGCACAAGTGTTTCCTTATATGGGGTGATTGGATATCATGTGATAGTCACGTGATAGCCAATCACCCCATATATGGGGTGATTGGCTATCATGTGACCCTCTCAGAGGGTCACATGATAGCCAATCACCCCATATAAGGACATAATTATTCATACTTTATAAGGGGTGATAGATCACCTTTAAACCCAGTCGGAATCTCAGGTCGAGGGTGTGGGTTGTGTGTCGTGGGGGGTTTAAGAGCTAACCAGTGTGTGCGATAAGTTCCCAGCATAGAACTAGCTGCAGTGCTGTATTCTCTAAAAGGAAGTTGAAATGGTACATAAATGACCAGGGGTAATATGTGTGAAGCGCATTGTACTCTACACAGATCACTGTGTATGTTGTCCAATTGAAGGACGTCACACTTTGCACTGTAAGTAGTGTAATTGTATTCAGACACAGACTCAGACTCAGCCTTGTGTATTCGACATTACTAAAAAGAAGAAAATACAAATTAAAGGTGATCTATCACCACTTATATAGTATGAATAAATTTTTGACAAATAATTCAAAGTTGCCACAAGATGGGGCACAGGTGTTTTCCTTATATGGGATGATTGGCTATCATGTGACCCTCTGAGAGGGTCACATGATAGCCAATCACCCCCATATATGGGGTGATTGGCTATCATTTGACCTTCTGAGGTCACATGATAGCCAATCACCCCATATAAGGACATAATTATTCACACCATATAAAGGGTGATAGATCACCTTTAATATATCATTTGTCGGGAGTCCCCTATTAAGACACTATGTGTGTGCGCTATATAAAAGTTCACTACCTTTATTTTATTTATTACTATTAGATAAAAATGACGATAGTTGTGTTTAGCGCTTAAAGGGTTGAACGTATTTATTTTGACGATTTTTATGTTTCTTTATTTATTTTATTTCGAATTATATGGTTAACATCAAATAAATGGTAAACCCCTAAGATTTGTCAAGATGAAAAAAAAAAAAATCAGAGAAAAACTCGGATTGGCCAGACACCAAACACCCCCCCCCCCTTGTCTATATTTTAATGGAAACAATTACAAAAAACACACAAAAACACACAATAAAAAAACAATATTTCCACAAAAAAATAATTCTAGTTGGGGCTTGACTCACCCACCCACTTCCGAGTTTTTCTCGGATTTTTTATTTTTTTTAACTTCCTGAAACCCCTGACTCGCTAATCACGGCAATATTCGTTTATCATCTGTTTTTTTAGCCAGTCAAATCACTGTCATTAAAACACATTGGAAATGAAATGAGTGTTTAAGCACCAAGACCTGCAAATGTTTTATCTGAAAATAAACAAATATGAGTGATTTTCAGCCACTTAAAGTTGTTGATCGCTGCGGCGAGACACAACTTCAAGTGGGTGGAAAAAAATAAAAAAAATTAGCAGTTTATGAGCTAATAAATGTGACGCGTGTTTTTCAAAATGTCATATCATCATCATACCTGAACACACAGAGCACAAAAGGTTAATTAAATCAGCTGTTGTCTTGGTAACAGGAATCTCGCGGAGTCACGCGTGATCGCCGGGTGTGATTGTCACGTGACATGAGAAAAACCGTGATTTAATTCAGCACGCGATGCGCATGCGCGCGGCGTAGGCGAGATGTCCTGAAAATAGGAAACGACTTTATTTCCCCATTCCACCAGGTCAGGCAGATTAATCACATTATTTCTACTGGTGTAGACCACCCAATTCAATGTTGGCCCAACATCGGCGACGTTTAAGTTTAGAAGCCTTCATCGTGTAGGCAAAGTGACTTTTCATTCTCGCACAAATGACTTTTCTTTCTAGAGTGTTCGTAATTTCATTTTTATAATAATACCACAGGCATTATCACGGAACTTATTGCTAAGCACCCTGGGCCCGTATTCTTGTACAGGTTACGATATATCGTAAGCTTCTGATTGGTCGAGATGGCCATCTCGACCAATCAGAAGCCTACGATATATCGTAACTTGTACGAGAATACGGCCCCTGTGTAACCTACTAATTACAATGTGTACTGCCATGGGAAGCTTAGATGAAAAGTGAGCAGTTTGTTTTTGCACATGCTGCAGCTGGTCCTATATATATTCAGATATTTAGAATGCTTATATTCAAATTCAGCATTGTATTTAACAGATAATTCCAGGACTTGTGCGTCCGTTCATAGTGAATGAATAAATGAATGAATAAAAGAATGAAGTAACGAATGAATAAAAGAATGAATGAATGTTTTAATGAATGAGGGAATGAACGTGGCTTCAGTTTTGTGCACATACAGGATAAACTGGGTCAGTAGAACCTCTCGAAGATGGTGAAATAAATCAGATAACACTATGCCCTCTAGATTGAGGATTTGAAAATCGAGCGCTTGTGGTCTGAGGTCGAGCACGCTACCTATCGGATTACACTGATACTCCCAGCAAACACGCTACGTTGACCTAATACTTATTTAACCCTTTCAGTGCGAGGATCGACTTTAGACGTCAGAATGTGACGTCTATGGACGTCAAATTCTGACGTCTAAAGTCGATCCCCGCACTGAAAGAGTCCAATATTTATAATAGCCGTAGACCCATTACATAGGTGTTCAAATGAAGCAGAAAGAGCTAACTAACACATTTATTAGGATTTCAAATTGAAAAAAAACGTTGGTTCCCATGGTTTATACACAAATTTTTCAGCGTTCTAAGAGTTAAAACTGAGCCAGTTTCGCAGACGCTTGGCCAACTTTAAACCAGCATCAGACAAACGTATCAAGTGTTTGCTGATCATTTATAGGGACTCGGTGCCAAAATTCATGTGGCGATCGACCTAGTTCTCAGGTATGTGATTGGCCCAGACTAGTTCATCTAAGATATAGGTCGATATAATATCTAAAACACACCACTACATTATTTTCTTTGTTCGACCACGACATTCTAAGCCGGGAATTGAGAGTTATTGTGCATCAAGTACAGACCAATTATCATGGTAGACCTATGGTGCTATAATCAGTCAGGCGCGACTGAACTGTTTATTATAAGGGCTTTTCATTATGTTCGGATGTGTTTTAAGTCAGTTAAAACCCTCGGAGCTCTACTTTCTTAGCTTTTCAAAGCTAAGAATGTAGAGTTCCTCGGCCTTTAAATAATACCAGTTGTGACGCATTTTAAGATCACATTGTGTTCCACCGCGTGCTCTTCTCATATTTAGACTTTCCATCAGTAACAATCACGATTCAAAGTACACTCGCACTCATTGGCTTCACAGAGGTCAAAGGTCATAGAGGTCATGACAGCTGATGCCGTGATCAAAGCCAGGGAGGTGATTACGTGTTATTACCATCAGATGATTTAACATTTATAGACTGGGGGTGGTGGGAGGCTGGCCGGTGCAACATGTTACTTTACAGACAGACAGACGATTTATTAAGTCCATAAAAGTCATTTCTGACTAATTCGTCTAGTGGCATTATATGCATATATATAAGGTCAGTTATGTAAAATTAAACAATATACACAATGACTAAAAGTACTCGTGTACTGCTAAATTGTTTGTTCTAGTTTTAAACGAACTGTATATCGTTATTAAGCTATATAATTTCCATCAAATGACAAAAAACATGATTATTTATGATAATAGACATATAGCAAATTGAACTATGTGATGAACTAATCATCTTCCACAAACTATTTAATCATTTTCAGTGACATTAGATTTGCTTTGAGACATCATTGACGGACCTGTGGGTTAGAATGAACATATCATATATTATTAGCGTGATATGTAGATATAGCATGTGGTGCGCTTATGAGACGAGTGTACTTAAATCTCCCAGAATTAATCCTTACAGTGCGGGGATCGATTTTAGTCGTCAGAATCTGACGTCTGTAGACGTCAGATTCTGACGACTAAAGTCGATCACCGCACTGTAAATGCGATAAACTGTCATTATCTCAACACCTAACTGCACTAAAATGTCATATCCTGAAAAAAATGAAGATAATATTGACAACATGATGTTATATATTTTGACATTATTGTGTAATATCCGCTCAATTAATGCTTTAATTATTATACAATTAGAATATGCTGTACTGGCATTGCCAGATCCTGATATTATACTGTGTAAATTATTACAAAATTAAATATTTCTTGATATATATTCACCTATCATAACATTCCATCATCAAATTTTAAAAATACATGTACAATGCAATATATTGAAATCCTATTCCAGCATATTGTTGCCATTCTTTGCAGCTTTATTCCCATTTATTTTATATTATACTGTCATGTCCCTATATAAAAATTGCATATCCTGATTTATGAGTTTGATGACATATATTACAATATTGTGCCGCATTCTGACATTAAAATGAAACATCCTGAAAAGTAAAATTTATTCATGACATTGTAATGTTTTATCTTATTATCATAATGGTACACCCTGACATTGTAATTGCACATTTTGACATTATAATGTATTATGCCAACAGTATATTGTCATATTCCTGGTATTATAATGCAATATACTGACATTATATTGTCGCACTATATCGATATAACTTGTCATTATATAGCTTTATTTATGTCCTAAAATTGTAATGCCAAATCCTGACATACCAATGCATTTGGCAAACCATAGTCAAGAGTATTCTCATGTCTTAGCAGTATCATCCCATATGCTGTCACCACAATATCACCTTTTAAAAAATTTAAACTATATCCTGACATTATATTGTCATATTCCGCAATTATTATGCATTATATTAAATGATAATATTATATTCTGTCGATTTAATATCATTACCTAACATTGTAGCAGAAAATATTTTTGGTAAAATGACATAATTGTTCTCACTCAAACATAGGTGGTAGTAAATTATTGCTTTGCGTCATTTTTCGGCACAAATGATAATTTAAGTGGTTTTGTAATTCGATAAAAAAATTGTAGTAAATTGTATGCAATTTAATGATACTCTGTGGCATTTCGCACAGCTCCGCTATCCTCGGGTCAGATAGTCCCCAGTGTAACAATACCTACGTAAGACACATATTGTCTAACACTCTCTTGCCGGTTGTTTCAAGGCTACCACGGCCAACATCAGTGTCATCACTGCTGACAGCCCCTGCACTGATACGGAAGCTGCATTAGCACCGTTGTTGAACAGAGGAGTCAGGGTACGCCACTGGCAATCCGCCCGAAGATTATGGCCAGACTCGTGGATGCATGCTGTATTAAAGCATGCGACAGAAACAACAGATCCCTGTGACCCTCCACTGATGGGGGTGAAAAGTACTACTATTAGAAATCATCCCAATACCTAACTCTTAAGCATAGGGTGTCATGTCCTCACAAAACAGTCCATATTCTCACATTAAAACATGATAACTTTTCAAATGTCGTTAGTTGTTTTTTCTCAATTTACTTTTAAAAATAATGTAACTCATTGATCATAAATTACGACTATTATTATTGTTTTTCGTTTTTATCAACGCACATTATGTAATAAAATAAAAAATAAAATTAAGTTGAGTTTTGAGATAGCGGGACATAACTTCAAGTGGGTACAAATTTCTATCCACTTAGCGCTTAAAGGGTTAATTTATATTTACTTATATAAATGTAAACATAAATATACAAAATGTAATTTTATCAATACATATGAGCTAATGCATAAACATGTAATTTGCAGTATTACCATTTTCAAATAAACAGTATATGTAAGTTATTTTACCACTTATCAATTTTTATATACGCGGACATTTTGCTAAATTTTAACCTTCTCTGACATTTTTGTCCGATGTAATAATGTAACAAATATGACAGGATATATGACAAGGTATGATATTGCATGAGGTTATCTGAAAATTTGCCGTGGTATACAGTTTTTTGAGTAATCAAAAATATCAAACCCCTAGAGGTTAAAGGGTCTATATAGTAAAATTTGAGCTCACTTAAAAAAATGCACTAGTTTTTTATGGTTCAGCATTCATTTATGTTAGAAATAATATATTTTGTTTGAATAAACCAGAATTTCATTTTGTGGAAAAATTATGAAACACTATTTTTCATTACTTTCAGATACCAGGGGGTAGGTATCTATTTGACTTCAAAATACTTATTTCGGACAATTTCTCAGACGGTTACCCAGTCTCAAATGAAAGGTATTATAATTATCTTTAAAATGAGACCAAGAAACATAATTGTCATGAGAGTTAGGCGAAATTCAAATTTATAGATATCAGCCCACCGACTAGTAGCTACAGTGTCAGCTTTCTAGTCGTTCTCTCAGAGACAGAGTTGCGTTTGTAGGTTGCCGTTTTTTTTGTAAGTTACCGTCGTTATTATAAAACGCTGGGGATAGACGGCCCAATTATCTCAATGTGCGCTGAAGGGTGTTCTCTACCAACGTGAAGCACGACAAACGAACTGTATATCGTTATTATTTTCCAGCATCAAATGACAAGAAAATATGATTATTTATGATAATAGACATAAAGCAAATTGAACTATGTGATGAACTAATCATCTGCCATAAACTATTTAATCATTTTCAGTGACATTAGATTTGCTTTAAAACATCATTGACACCGTATGTATACAGCCTGTGGGTTAGAATGAACATGTCATATATCATTAGCGTGATATGTAGATATAGCATGTGGTGCTCTCATGAGACGAGTACGCATATGCATAAATCTCCCAGAATTAATCCAAATACAGCGCGGTGATCGAATCTGACGACTAGAGTCGATCACCGCACTGTGAAAGTAAAAACAATTTCTAATGGCTGTAGACTCATAACATAGGTATTCAAATGAATTAGAAAGAGCTAACTAAGACATTTATTATGATTCCAAATTGAAAAAAAACTTTTGGTGCGATGTGTTTTGCAAATTAATTCAGCGCTTTTAAATAAGGGTTAAATCGCTTGCCCCCAAAATGATATCATCGACAAGAAATCATTCTGAACTTTCATTTATATTTGTGTATTCTGTTAAAAATGGTTTATTTTCATTTTGTGAAAGCTATTTTATTAGGAATTGCCAGACAGCCATTGAACTAATACAGAGGCTCTTACAAAAATACTCAATAAACATACAAGAAGAATATCAATTGAATATTATTAACAAAAAAACAACATATAATAAAAATAGTATTCAGAATTCAGACAAATAATAACGAAAAATCCAGAAAAAAAAGCATTTGATTGTTGAGAGAGTTAAGCTAACCTGTGTTAGTGAACTGCTTGTGACAATGTTTCACACATTTAAAGCTGGAATTATGACACAATTTTCGGCGTCAAATGACAAAAATATATATATACATTTTAAAAATAAACACCTCTCAAGTCAATTATTCAATAAACTGAGTATCTAGGCAAAACATTTCATTATTTTAAGTGACACTTTATTTATTTTGAAATGGTGCGTGAAATTGTATATGTACGGCTTTAGCATCACGAGTGTCAAAGTGACAAAACTAATCCGACTCTCGGAGATAAACTGAGCTGGTGTTGAGGTTCGTACAGGTTGAAAACCTGGGAAATGCTTGAAAATACAGGGTTTTCGCCAGAAGGGGCCGGGGGGTGGTGGTCCGTACCCCCTCTCAGCCCCACAGGTGGGATATTCCCCCCTTGTATGCAAAGAAAATGAAAGTAAAATCCAGATTTTTCTGTCATTTCAGTTAAAATAGACCATTTTAAGCACTCAATTTCAAACCTGTATCTTTTTCTCCTGGGGGATGGCCCCAGCCCCCACCTCTTTTGGATCCCTCCCCCACTCAGACATACATACCTGGTTGAAACTCTGAAATGGTCCTGGAAAGTCCTTTATTTTTTGTTCCATAGTTCACATCGGAAAATACCATAGTGATATGTATTAGAGCCAAGCTGCCTGTAAACAGCTTGGCTTTAACACTATAAAATAAAAATAATTTATAGTATCACAGCAGCAGCAGCAATAATTTATAGTATCACAGGCAGCTTTGCTGTGATATTAAAAAACACAAAGAATTTATAGTATCACAGCCTGTAGGCAGCTCCGCTGTGATACTATAAATTACGTAATGATGTTGCTTTCGCTATGTGAATTGGTCTTTTAAAATGTTCTTTTGATTCTTGAAACATTCTTGAATTTTATCATTTGAAAGGTGCCTGTCAAGTATGGTTTTCTAATTTACATAACATCTGAATGACGGCGGTGATTAGCTGATCTCGTCATGTGACAGGCTGAGGTACCATCAGTCGCTGAAACAAGTTTCAGCCACAGATTGACCCCGTACAAAATCGTAAAACTTATTTGGGTGGTCATATCGAAGACTTTCCCTCGAATAATTATGTCAAAAATATTTTTTTTTAATCCAGTAACATTTTAGTTGCATGCCCGCATATTTAGCTCACAGGTCGCCAAGTCATTAAAAATGGACATTTTTCGGACCTTGGGGTCGAGATTGCTCTCGGTCACTGCAATGTGGATTTTTGGGGGGTAAAGCAAGTACATCAATCCACAGCCTCGAGAGGACGACACGGCTAAAGCTGACTCTCTTTTTTATCGGGCGGGGTAGAATACTATACTTTGTCTGCGAATTTATACAATACGGATGCTCATTTTTCTGTGTATTTATTTGTTGCTTCCAATATTTCGTTAATGTTTACAACGCTGGGCCAAATTTAAATCAACATTGGTGTTATGCATCACATGAGATATTTGATGGGATTGGCTAAAAACAATAACGCCTTTTAAATCACCAGAAAACTTTTGTTAAGTTCGCTGTAGTGACTAACCTATAGTGGATGCTGCTTATTAGTTTTTTCAGAGACATTGAAAGACACATTGGGTGAATGTCTCGTGATTGCCGGGCTGGTAATTTATAGCTACTGATAACAAAATAATAACATACATATACGAATTTTAATAACAGCAACAATTAAAAAAAAATCAGAAGGAATATGCGATTGGGCAGTGAGTTGATTTAATGACAAAACTCTCGTGCCTGAATCTACCTGTCTGTCTGTCTGTCTGTTGTCAGCCCGTTTCCTGATCAAATGCGGAAGTTAACCAGCTCTAGTTTGATATATTGTATAAATACTTGGCTATTTTATCAAATATGTTAACTTTAATTCATATAGAGGTGGAAATTGCGCAGCAATTCCCACTTCAATATGAATTAAAATGTGGTGATAATAAAGCTACAGTGTCTGCTTTCTAGTCGTTTTCGTCGGCGACAGAGTTGTGTTTTGCGGGTTGCCGTTTTTTTGTAAGTTACCGCCGTTATTATAAAGCGCTGGGGATATACAGCCCAATTATCTCACTGTGCGCTGAAGGGTGTTCTCTACCAACGTGAAGCACGACACATCATAATACGTGCCCGCTCTATAGGATGTTATGACCGGTCTAGAAAGGCGACGCATAATGGGATGGTCAAGCTAGACTACCTAGATTACAGGCTCTTTTTGGAAGTGATTAATGTGATGTGGATAGATTTTTTCATTCTGACCATACTTCAAGCTGGGTCCAAACACACACTCTTAAAGAGTGAACATGTGGCTTGCACAGCAAAACAGAAATGAAATGAATCAGGCTTTAGGCCACCTTTGTGCACATATAGGCTAAATTGGGCCAGGAGAACCTCCTGAGGATGTTGAGATGATTGAGATGACACTGTCCTCCAGACACAGGATTCAAAATTCACACGTGGATGGGGAAGAAACATTTTTTGTTTCTTTCAAATCGCCGCGACCGGGAACCGAACCCCGAACTCTGGCGTGAAAGGCAGCGGTGCTAATACTACCCTAGTGCTCCCGCCCTGCACAGCGAAACAGAAAAATAAACCTGTCGCTTGCAGCGCAAACGAGCCGGAGTTCGAGTTTTCGTTGTGACATTCTGAAGCTCGAATTCTCACTGTGACATTCTGAAGCTCGAATTGTCGCTGTTACGTTCTGAAGCTCGAATTGTCGCTATTACGTTCTGAAGCTCGAATTGTCGCTGTTACGTTCTGAAGCTCGAATTGTCGCTGTTACGTTCTGAAGCTCGAATTGTCGCTGTTACGTTCTGAAGCTCGAATTCTTGCTGTTACGTTCTGAAGCTCGAATTCTCGCTGTCACATTCTGAAGCTCGAATTATCGCTGTTATGTTCTGTAGCTCGAATTATCGCTGTTATGTTCTGAAGCTCGAATTATCGCTGTTACGTTCTGAAGCTCGAATTCTCGCTGTTACGTTCTGCAGCTCGAATTGTCGCTGTTACGTTCTGAAGCTCGAATTCTTGCTGTTACGTTCTGAAGCTCGAATTCTCGCTGTCACATTCTGAAGCTCGAATTATCGCTGTTATGTTCTGAAGCTCGAATTCTCGCTGTTATGTTCTGAAGCTCGAATTATCGCTGTTACGTTCTGAAGCTCGAATTCTCGCTGTTACGTTCTGAAGCTCGAATTCTCGCTGTCACATTCTGAAGCTCGAATTATCGCTGTTATGTTCTGAAGCTCGAATTATCGCTGTTATGTTCTGAAGCTCGAATTATCGCTGTTACGTTCTGAAGCTCGAATTATCGCTGTTACGTTCTGAAGCTCGAATTCTCGCTGTTACGTTCTGAAGCTCGAATTCTTGCTGCTACGTTCTGAAGCTCGAATTCTTGCTGTTACGTTCTGAAGCTCGAATTCTCGCTGTTACGTTCTGAAGCTCGAATTATCGCTGTTACGTTCTGAAGCTCGAATTCTCGCTATCACATTCTGAAGCTCGAATTGTCGCTGCTACGTTCTGAAGCTCGAATTGTCGCTGTCACGTTCTGGAGCTCGAATTCTCGCTGTTACGTTCTGAAGCTCGAATTGTCGCTGTTATGTTCTAAAGCTCGAATTATCGCTGTTATGTTCTGAAGCTCGAATTATCGCTGTTACGTTCTGAAGCTCGAATTGTCGCTGCTACGTTCTGAAGCTCGAATTGTCGCTGTCACGTTCTGAAGCTCGAATTCTCGCTGTTACGTTCTGAAGCTCGAATTGTCGCTGCTACATTCTGAAGCTCGAATTGTCGCTGTTACGTTTTGAAGCTCGAATTGTCGCTGTTACGTTCTGAAGCTCGAATTGTCGCTGCTACGTTCTGAAGCTCGAATTCTCGCTGTCACGTTCAGAAGCTCGAATTCTTGCTGTTCCGTTCTGAAGCTCGAATTCTCGCTGTCACATTCTGAAGCTCGAATTATCGCTGTTATGTTCAGAAGCTCGAATTATCGCTATTACGTTCTGAAGCTCGAATTATCGCTATTACGTTCTGAAGCTCGAATTATCGCTATTACGTTTTAAAGCTCTAATTATCGCTGTCACATTCTGAAGTCCGAATTATCGCTATTACGTTCTGAAGCTCGAATTATCGCTATTACGTTCTGAAGCTCTAATTATCGCTGTCACATTCTGAAGCTCGAATTATCGCTGTCACATTCTGAAGCTCGAATTATCGCTATTACGTTCTGAAGCTCGAATTATCGCTGTTACGTTCTGAAGCTCGAATTGTCGCTGTTTAGTTCTGAAGCTCGAATTATCGCTGGTACGTTCTGAAGCTCGAATTCTCACTGTCACATTCTGAAGCTCGAATTATCGCTATTACGTTCTGAAGCTCGAATTATCGCTGTTACGTTCTGAAGCTCGAATTCTCACTGTCACGTTCTGAAGCTCGAATTATCGCTGTTTTGTTCTGAAGCTCGAATTGTCGCTGCTACGTTCTGAAGCTCTAATTCTCGCTATCACGTTCTGAAGCTCGAATTCTTGCTGTTCCGTTCTGAAGCTCGAATTCTCCCTGTCACATTCTGAAGCTCGAATTATCGCTATTACGTTCTGAAGCTCCAATTATCGCTATTACGTTCTGAAGCTCGAATTATCGCTATTACGTTCTGAAGCTCGAATTCTTGCTGTTCCGTTCTGAAGCTCGAATTATCGCTATTACGTGCTGAAGCTCGAATTATCGCTGTTATGTTCTGAAGCTCGAATTATCGCTATTACGTTCTGAAGCTCGAATTATCGCTGTTATGTTCTGAAGCTCGAATTATCGCTATTACGTTCTGAAGCTCGAATTATCG